>JAHTLZ010000129.1:97638022-97654000 GCA_023846285.1 Phrynocephalus versicolor
TATTATTATTATTATTATTATTATTATTATTATTATTATTATTATTAAAGAACTGTGTTCTATTAGCATTAAGCGCTACATACCTTCTTTTGTCTCCAAGCATGCCATTTACTTGGTTAAGGAACTTTCTGCAGTCCTATTGATGAGAAAGGCAGTAGTACAGTATAAATATTGTAATATTTTTTTCTGCTTTGAAATAAACATTATTTGAGTGTGACTTACTGTTTCAAACTCAGAATCCTTAATTTCGTTAAATGCATTAGAAACAAACTCCATTGAAAACCATTGGCTTGCCAATTCTCTCCTTTGTTTTTCTGATGTCATTCTACATAAAGCTTCAGTAATGGCAACTTGGAGGTCATAGTCTATAATACACATGGCAGAAACATTATCACTAATCTTCTTTATAGATGATAGGCACAATTAAAAATAACAATACAGCAAACAAGGAACAAGAGAAAGCTATCAGATTGTTAGAGGGTTACAGGCTTCAAGAAAAGTCCAAAGGGAGCAACACACACTCAGATCAGGATGAAACAACTAGGAGGAGATGAAGGAAGAATAGAACAAAGTATCCTAATGAAGTCACTCCCATCTTTCTGAACATCTTTCTGCCATTATTGCAGTCCCGTCTTGCCCTTGAGAGAATAAATTAAAGCTCAAGTCAGATACTGTGGAATATGTTGAAACAAACATGCGTGCGGGCCACCCAAGCATGAAAGCAGAGACAGCCTCTGATTCTTCAGGGAAGCTATCAATTCCCACAGAAGAGTGCAGTTGGCATACTCTTCACATATATTCTTTAACTGGCTAATGCTTGCATGGGGTATGAACTATTTCCGTTTTCTTGCATTTGATTATACCAATGTACATAACAGCATTTACGATGTACAGTTGGACCCCGTATCCACTGATTCAGTTATCCATGGTTGGCAGAGGAAAAAATAAATAAATAATTCAGCAGCCGCAAAGCAAGCTACTGCCACAAAGAGCAGCTGTAAAGCAAGCTACTGTCATAAAACAACAGCCATAAAGCAAGCTACCGTCACAAACAGCAGCTTAAAGCAAGCTACTGTTGCAAAACAGCAGCTGTAAAGCAAGTTACTATCACAAAACAGCAGTTTTGGGGAGATTTTGGCGTTCTCTCTTATCCGCGGTTTTCATTATCCACGGGAAGGCTTGGAACCAATCCCCAGCAAATACTGGGGTCCTACTGTAATTCTTGCTAAATTCTTGGAATGGCTGGCATGCTCTGTCAGTGGTCACACGACATACTGGCTACCCCCTGCAGTGGGCAGAAAGAGTGGCCCAGAAATAGCAACCTCTTTCTCTTTTTTTTTGTGGACCAGCCACAATATTTTTATTTTCTTGATTTGGTTTTCATACTACAAATTCTATTAGCATGAGTTTTCTCTGGTAATATATTGCATTGTAGAATTATCAACTATTTATTCTGCTTTTGAAAACCTGAGTGATTGTTTTGTTTAGACACATGCTTTTCGGTTAAACATTGGCCTTTGAGAACAAATTAGAATTTTCCCCATATATACTGCCTCATGTTCAAGGTCAAGTGTAAATGTTCTGGTTATTATTGAGAGGGAGAGAGAGAGAGAGAGAGAGAGAGAGAGAGAGAGAGAGAGACTAAAAATCTATGCTTACCCCCAGCTTCCAAAATTCTGTTTCCCATACCATTCCTGCAAAAGAAATATGATTCAGTACAGTATCATTCAAGCTTATTTACTTTTGTTTAATATCTTATGTATGTACAATTTCTATACATAACATATATTTCTTATATATACCCATGATTGATAGAACATTTATTTCAAATATATTTATTTTTTAAGAGTTTTTGTATTGATTTGATTCACTCTGGTATGTGAAAAGGCAATTTACTATATCCCTAATAGGTCTGATTTGACATCTAATGTATTAGAGACATTACATTAAGGTTCCCAGGACCACAAGATTTCATTTTAAATCATTTCAAACAAAGGTGTTTGATTTCTTCTAAGAGCAGCTGTCTTTTTAAAAGCTTATGCTTGGCTAGGTTATTTTAAATTGACTGCAACAAAACGGTTTTTCCATTATGTTTGCAAAGTGATTTAATATTCTCAGTTTGTCAATCAATGTTTATTGAATACTTTGTTGCTTTATAGGTGATTAGGCTAAAAGGTTTATGTAATCACACTAAAGATAAAATAATCACATGACATGCAGCATTTCTTTTGTAGAAATAATTTTCTTCCTAATATCTCGAGGCATAGCATTAAGCATTGTGTTCAATTTTCTTACTGCCTAAAAGAAATAGAAAGAAACACATTAATATTAAGCACATTATAGTGAACAACATTTGCAATGAATAAGGTTAAAAGAGCCTCTAACTGCTTAGTATGTTATGCATTAGTTACATCTTTTTAAAATACTCCAGTTACATTTAGATTGCTTTAAAATCCTACAATGTTAAAACAAAATTTCTTACCTCCTGCTGAATATAAATATTAATGGTCTTATCAGTAGCAAGAGCACTAGTTCGCAGTATAAAATTTTCTAATATTTGTATTTTACCTAAATAAAAAACATACTAGTTATTTGAATAACAGCAGCCCCATGATTAAAGATAGTCCAAATCATCTAAAATTACAAATACACATAAACAGAGAACAGAAAATACTTTAATTCAGAAAGGCCACCTTTGTAACTATTGTCTATGTGAAAACCTATCAGAATTAACATACTGTATAAGCATTCTAAACCTCCCCCATATGAAATGCATGCAACTGAAAATGGATGGAAATCAGGAATCAAGATTGCTAGAGCTTTTAATTGCAATTATGTGGACAGCAGGACTGTAAACATGCAAGAGCTTGAAACAACTATGTAAAGGATAGGACTCTATTCTCTCCAAAATGATTCATCACTCTAAGTCATTCTGTGCAAGAGGGACAGCCAAAAATTTATGATCTGTCAATGTCTATAAATTGCTCCAAAGTTCTTAACTCAAGCCATTTGGTTGTAATGTAAAGAACACCCTTCAGTATTTATTTATTCATTTAGAGTATTTTTACCAAGCCTTTCTCCTTGGAAAAGGACCAAGGATTACTCTCAGCCCAGACAGGACTGTGGGACTAAAACTAAAATACTTTCTAACATACCTTTGCTGCTGGCATCATGTACTACCTATAATTTAAATAAAAATGCATTAAAACATGCTAGATATAAAATATGACTAACATATATTTTTTCCCAAACGTTCCCCAACAAGGGGAACAACTATACAAACAGCACAGGAAGCTGGGGAAGATAGGGAGAATTTATAATTATTGTTTTTTCTATACCTTATTTAGACAAACATGCTTTTCTCTAAGGAGTGTTCATAAATTATAGGTATAATCCATGTGTATTATTTAATCCAGGTAAAAATATATCCCACACCAAATTTACCATTATAATTATTCCATGCTTAGGTACATCCCTTAAATATACACAATGGCAGGTGTATATTTATAGGTGTACACAGCTAGCATTTATTTCAGAAAGGCTAATCCCAGTGGGACCCAAAGGAATATTTTTCTACCTTAGATAATTCTTGCTTCTTCTAAATATCCTTCTGATTTGTTTTTCCCTTAAAGACAAATAAACTGAATATACCAAAAACTTTTCTTCCTTTTATTCACTAATATGCAAACAGATATAGGGGTGTGGTGACCCAGCAGACTAAGGCTCTGAAAACTGTTGGCTGCAAAGTTGGCAGCTCGGCAGTTCAAATCCCAGGGGCCATGCAGCGGAGTGAGCTCCCGCTGATAACCCAGCTCCTGCCAAACTAGCAGTTCAAAAGCATGTAAATGCAAGTAGATAAATAGGTACTGCCATAAAAAGCTAGAAGGTAAAACAGTGTTTCCTTGCAGCCATGCCACCCACATGGCCATGGACTTTGCACAACACTGGCTCTTCAGCTTGAATACAGAGATGAGCACCACCCCTAGAGTCGGACACAACTAGCATGCATGTGCAGGAGGAACCTTTACCTTTAACTTTTTTTATGCAAACAGATAAAAATTATACTGTTGTCTAATGAATATCCCAAAAACTTAATTATAAAAACCTAATACCATGTTGTAGGAAAAGGAAAGTATAAGTAACTTTTCAAAGAGTGGCAGAGGGATAGCAGAGAAAGAAAAGTATAAATCAATGTGGCTGCATAGACACACCCTGGGGCAACACAGTATACAGTATATTGCACAAGCATGACAGTGATTGAGATTTTGAACTTGATATATTTAATCTACAGATGGAATAAAATGAAAATACAGACGGTAAAACAGATAAGAGTTTTAAAACTGTTGAAGTTTATGTATCTCAAATACTGTACATCGATGTAGAGAAATATTTTTAAAATGGGATAATATTAATTATAAAATAAATACAAGTAAATTAAATTACAAATGATTTAAGAAGTTGATATTTACCATAAGGCAATCAAAGATGTCTTCAAAAAGAGTAGTAAATTTGTCATTTTTTTCATTTAAGTTATTTGCAAGGATTTCTTTGGCCTTTTCAAACCAAGTAACCATGTAAAAAATGAAAATAAAAATGAGTACAACATTTTAAAATACCTGGATTATTAATAGCATTTATAATCCGTATTCCAATAAAAATGTTGCATATTAACAGTAAAACATCACTTAGGATTAGACCAGGGTATACAGATGCTTCATGGGTCTATTTGCTACCCACCCCTGGCTAGGTAACAAACTCAGCATCAGGGCCCTCATTTGCCAGAGGCATGCTAGTCTGGCCAGGAGCTCAGGCTGCCCTTCCCTACCACTCCAGGCAGCTGACCACTCTGACAAGAGGCCAGATAGGGATGTTCCCTGCACAGCCAAAGAGTGGTTGGCTGCCTGAGGAGGCGAGGAAGGGCAGCCCGAGCATCTGCCTGGACTGGCACACAGCCAGAGAAAGAGGACCCCAGTGGCATGCAAAGATCAATGACTTGGTCAGCCATCCAGGGGTGGGGGATGGGCCTATGCAGCCTCAGTATGCTTCGTAAGAAGCAGAGTGAAGTAATTAATGCCCATCTCTGTGCCAGGCTCATACATGCACCACAAATGAAGCTAATACCAGTTAATATTAGATCTAAACCACAACCCAAAAGTCAAACTATCTGCAGATGTAGATGCTGCAATTGTTTTAACCCCAATTTGTCTCAGAAATTACTTTAGCACTGCATATACTTATCTTTTGAACAAGACCACATTCAATCATAGCTGGAAACCCAACTTCACCTAGTATGTTGACATTTCTGCCATGTTTCTGAAGAACGTTCAACAAAGTAGAAACATTTTTTACTTCTCCCTTATGGAGTTCCTGAAATTGACAAACCAAGATACAGTTCAATCTTTACACAGAAATAGCCATTCGAAGGGACAAAACACTGGAGACATCAAGATTACATCTTCTGTCTTTAACTGCATAAAATACACAATTTATTTTAACTCATTTTACATGATCTTTCTTACTAACAATCATTAATAATCATTCTTCTTAACTGTATTATTAGGCTTAATTTTGAACATCATATTCTACAGCTGATGATGTGCTCTCTATTTATTTTATTTTATTTTATTTTATTTTATTTTATTTTTATACCACCCATCTCCTGGCGGAACTCTGGGCGGTTTATAACAGGATTAAACACAGCAATACGATACAAAGTAAAAACAGACAATAAGAGGGAAAATCCTCAGCAAAAGGCATCAGAAAGGTGGCTGGGGGGGGGAGGGAGAGAAAGTAAATTAAATAAAATTAAATAAAATCAAACGTCACCAAATGCCTCCCTAAAAAGCATGGTTTTGAACACTTTTTTGAAGGCGGGCAGGGACTGTGCAAGGCGCAACTCTCTCAGGAGATGGTTCCACAGCGAGGGGGGCACAACAGAGAAGGTGCAGTTGCATGTGAGCGACTTCCGCACCTCCCTGGGTGTGGCCACTCGGAGTGAGCGCGCCTGCAACATTCTAGTGGGACGGGCCTCAGTTGACCAACTCTTCTCCTCAATTCAATGGACATCTGTTAGTTAAAAGGACGAAAATATAGAAGCTGAATGAAAACATGTCACAGATTCGTATCCATTTCAGTGCTGCTTATGAAATTATAGGAGGATCCTTTACCTCCACGAGCTAATGATTCAAGCCATGGTATTCACATCATTCAAACTATTTAAACAATATATTGTGTAATATTCCAGAACTCAAAACATAAATGTAAAATGTCCAATACCTGGCACAAAAGTGTGTCTAGTTTGTTGAGAAACTGCTTGCTGCACTTATGAGAAATATTGTCATAAACGTCATTTTCCAAAAACTGTTCCAGTCCTTGGAAATCTTGCTTTTTTGTAGCATCATCTATGCATTTCTCCAGCTGTCAGAGGGGGGAACAATACAAAGAAAAATTGTAGTATTTAATCCTTCATTTCCAGGGAATTTAACATGGTAATAACTTCTAAAAAATTAAACAAGGAACAATTATTTTGGGAGACCTGCTTATTAAAAAAAATAACATTTGATATTAAAACTGTTTGGAAGATATGATTCTCAAATATAATACTTATTTGCAATACTATATTTAGAATTTAACCTCCCTAATTTAAAAAGTGCAACATGGGACATTTTTGTTCCAATACGTTACACTGTTCTGCATACAGATTGAGTATATAAAGGGACAATATAAACCCCATCCGACACCCTTGTCTTGGGAAAACCATTCTGGTTCTTCATATCCTGTCTTAAGAATAGTAATTTGTTCACAATATACATTATGCATCAGGACAATAAAGTATTAAGGCACATCTATTATTTTTAGAATAATCCATGACCATGGCACCATGACCTACATAATCAAAAGCTTTATCATACTATGCAAAGCACAGATTAACCTTCTGAAATTCTTTTGCTCCAGTTGCCAATATACAGTATGTTTCTAATGTGACTTCTTGTGCCTCTTCATTTTTGGACTCCGTCCTGAACATGAGGAGCTTTTCACTCATTTAAAGTAACAGGTTTTGTTGCAATAGTGAATGTGATCAGTGCAAATAGGTGAACACTGCTTCCAATTCATTTATGATGTACCACTAAGATTCACCCTTTTACTTTTAATAATTGCTGTAACTAGCAATTTTGGCAACCAGGTTGAGCAAAACTATCTGCCATCTACCCTACGATAAACCAGGAGATTCAGCCAACCACCAAAAAGAAACAGATAAAAGTGATGCTCCACCCCATAGAAACAGTATATGCTTCCAAAGAAAGGTAAGTGAATAGGGCTAGGAGGCATAGTTGCTTATCTTCCTAAGATTCATAAATACTGGTAGGTTTGGAAAACCTCTAAATTTTGGCACACTAGTTACAGCCTTGACTGGGATTTCAAAAATCTGAGGCCTGGATTTTTGAAATGGAAGACCAAGTTTAACTAACAGATTGTCCAAATGACTGATTTTGTTTTTGACTGTATTCTTCATGTCCAGCTTTAACATCCATAGCCCATACAACGTAATTTGGAATAATAATGCTGTGGATGAAGTTGTCTTTGGTCTCAGTGACACATGTCTATGCTTGAGGATCTTTTCTAGTTCCTTCACAGCTGCCCTCCCACGCCTCAGTCTTCTTCTGTTCTGTTGGCTGTAGTCACATTCTGATTAAAGAGTGAACCAAGGTACAGTACACAAAATATTTGACAAATTTCATTTCTTTATTGTCAAAATTAAAGTTCTTTTGTTTTCTAATGTTCAGCGGCAGTCCTGATTTTTAAATTTATCCTCTCACCTTCATCAAGACTCACTTTAAGTCACTGCTGCTTTCTGCACATAAGATGATGTCATCTGCATATCTTAAATAACTAATGTTTCTTTCACAAATTTTCATTTTTCTTTCATCTGAATCTACATAAGTAGTCCATATACATTCTGCATATAAACTGGACAGCATGAGGATAATGTGATAACTTTGCGTATGGAAAACTACTTTGTTTCTCCAAATTCTGTCCTAGTATTATCTTCTTGTTCATGATACAGGTTATGTCTTAGGACAGTTAAGTGTTGAAGCACACCCATATCTTCTATGAATTCTTTAGAACTATGGATAGTAATTTAGTAACAGAAAACACATTAAAACTAAAGTATTTGATAATTTCTATAGTCAAAAAGAAATAAAAATTAATGCATACCTGCCCTTCTCTTCTAACAGGCATTGTAGTAATTTCATACACTTAACCTATACGTAAAAAAGAAGCAAATGTATGTACATATATTTAAAATTTTGAAAAATAGAAAGGTAAAGGACAACAGATTACTAAAATGATGTGCATATCAAATATTGGTTAGAGAAACAAACCCTATCTTTGTATCAAATCTTGCATCTATGTCCACTACACAGCACTATTTTTCAATTTTATATAGCAACCACTCTGTCAGCCTCTTGTAGAATCAGCAAAAGAAAAGGAAAGTGGGGACATTAATGGTGTTCCTGAGAAATCAGCTTCATCATGGTTTACCTTCCTTTCAACTCCAGTCAAAGCTGGAGAAGAGCTGGAAAAACTGGAAGCAGGCCTGCTCAGATGAGAGACCAATAAATGTATATCCCTGTCTCTGAACCACTCCATTCTGCATGGCTTCAATAAGAAGAACATGTCTGACTATGTTACACAAGTTTTACAACTGATCATTATGATAACTACTGTATATGCATATGTCTTAACACAGAGTCAAGCTGCCTCCACATATATGGTGGTGACCCCCTGAATGAGCGACCTCCAAAATATTCTGTTTTCAACTGTCTTGCTATACATTTTTGTAATGGAATCACTATGGATAACCAGATATACTATGCACCATTTAGGTCTCATATCATATCAAAAACTGAGTCTTGTATTTTCCTTCTGCAGTTTTTGAGCCTTACATTTCCCTCATTATCATTTAAAATTTTGGTTCTGTGGGAGGAGACATGACATCAAAGTATTATAATGTTATACTTTGACATTGACACTGGTATGGCTGCCTACAGTTTACAATACACTAAAATATAAAAGGACAAATTAACTACACAAATCCCTGGCCAAACAGAAAGTTTTAAACTCATACCAAGCCATATAGGAATTTACAGGGAAAAGCCTGTACCATGAGCTAGCCTCAGAAGCCAAACAGCAATGAAAGCAACACTTTCAAGTTTGTATCATCATGGGATTTGGATAAGAGGTACAGTGTAACAGGGAGTAAGGAAAGTTAGCAGTTTTACACCAGTGATTCAGGAAAATGCTGTGAAAACCTGCCACACTATCTAATTTCAATGCAAACAGACTGAAATAGGATAACATTTAAAAGGAACATCTCACAGATTAGATTATTTTAAAACATTTGATTACTGAGGGATGTCTGATCAGAGACAATCCCTCCCCAATTAAATAAAGCACTCTCACTTGTCAGAGGGATCAGATCAGATGCAATATCATCATCATGTCTTCCCTATGCAGGTGACTTCCTTGCCCCAGTCTAGTTTTTTATACATGTGCAGGTTGGTGAAACATACACAGCAGCTGAAATTCTGTTCAGCTGTTCTGCAAGCAATGCAACTTCTGCAATGCCTGCCTTTTTGAAACCTAACTTGGCACAAGTGGGCCAGGCTGCAAGCAGCTACATTTGAATCACAGTTCTCCAGTTGCTAAATTCAAAGACCAATACAAACTTTTCTTTTTAATTGCTTCAGGAAAGTGTTACTGATGTTCAAAAATCACACGTACCATACAATACAGCATGTAAAAATAAAACATATAGAACATTACAGCAGTTGACTATGTGAAGAGCCTATTGAGCACTGGAAAATGTTGGACAGAAAAATGACACAGAGAACTGGACCCTATGTAGTAGCAGGTAGAATTCTAGTCTTACCAGACAGGTGAAAGGAATTAACTTCCAGATTCAACAATTCCTTTCCTCAGCAGTGACTGTGCTTCTTAAAAAGCTGCTCAAAAGAACTAAAGGCAATTCCAAAGCAGAATAAGAATAAACAGGGGCTTCAGAGATCAAAGGATTTAACTTATTAGCCAATTCTCCACCAGAATCCAACTACCATCTGTGAACAGAATAGCTTATATTAGCAAAACTGCCAGCTGCATCCAGAATATTGTGAGGCTAAAATTGGACGAGGGTGTAGCACTATTACTCCCACGTATCGCAATCAAACAGATCCCAATAAAATGTCTCAGTAGTGAAAGAAAAAAAGCAACATAGTATCACAGCCCAGCAGAACCCTAAATCAGTTTGGAATAGACAAGAACAACTGTTTTTGCTTAATGGAGTCACAGAACAAGGCATGAGATACATCTATAGAAATTAAGTTCAGAGAGTGCAGCAACTTTATTAAGCTTATTTATACATCTGCTAGAATAATAAAAAGTTACAAAAATGAATCTCTGGGTTTTCATAGAATCATAGAGTTCGAAAAGACCTCAAGGGCCATCTAGTCCAACCCCCTGCCATGCAGGAATCCCTGTCAAAATACCCCCAACAGATGGCCATCCAGACTCGGCTTAAAAACCTCCAAAGAAGGAGACTTTATCATCCTCCGTGGCAGCATATTCCACTGCTGAACAACTCTAACTGTCAGGAAGTTCATCCTAATGTTTAAATTGAATCTATTTTCCTGTACTGTAGTTTGAAACCATTGCTATGAGTCCTAGTCTCTGAAGCCATGGAAAACAAGCCAGTTCCCTCTTCGATGACATCCATTCAAATGTTTAAACATGGCTGTCATATCCCCTCTCAACCTTCTTTTTTTATCCCTAAGCCGCTCCTTGTGAGACATATGTTCCAGACCTTTAACCATCCTGGTTGCCCTCCTCTGGACCCGCTTGAGGTTGTCAACATCCTTTTTAAATTGAGGTGCACAGAACTGGACACAGTACTCCAGGTGGGGTCTGATCAGAGCAGAATAGAGTGGCACTATCACCTCCCTTGCTCTGTCTACAAACTATGCTTCTGTCGATGCAACCAAGAATCACATTGGCTTTCTTGGCCGCTGCATCACACTGCTGACATGTTCAATTTCTGGCCCAACCAGACTCCCAGATCCCTTTCCCAGGATTTTTAAAAATCCTCTTGAAATCATGAAGTATAAAATTTGGGGTTAAGGCAAAAACTGCTTCTGATATGATAGCCATTATTCTTGAGACTGCAACCAAGTAGAGGTTTGATGACTCCACATGAAACAAGCCATAAACCTATACAGAGGCTAGATTGGCAGTCTGGTTTCACTGTAACTCCCACAAAGACATTATTAGCCATTGAATACCACTGAATCAGTTCAGGGTCATTAAGTCAACAGTGTTCAGTTTTATTTTGATATAGAGTCTGCATGTCATTTTAAATTTAATATGTGACTTGAATTGTTGTGAGCCACCTTGGGTCTCCTATGGGGAGAAAGGCATCATAAAAATAAAACCTAATAAACAAATGAGGCAAAATAGAATTTCTCAGAACAAAATCCTTCCCTGTTACTACTATCATCATATTGTTTTCTTTTTCTTGGCTCAGTTGCTGCATCTTTAACAACCATTGGCTACATGCATTCAGCAGAAAGAATATTTTCATACGGAAATAAAATGATGGAAAAGCGTCACCGACTGAATGTATATGACAGGATCCTGTTTTAAAAAGAGAGCCAGAAAAACACTACCATTTTTGGGCGTCTGTGCTGCTTCAAAACGACAACACTTAATTACAAAACAAAAACTAAACAATCCATTAACAGAGCCTCCTGATTGGCATCGTCCAGGCTCTAAGCAACCCTAAACACTGCTTTCTGTCTTGCCTAATTTAAGTAAAGAATTGTCTATTTATATTTTTTAAAACATATTTTTGTACTGCTTTTCTAAAGGACTCAAGGCAAAATGATGTTCAGGACACATTCCAATTCATAAGAACGAAGCACCCTCGCCCCCACCTGGTAGTCCCGAGCCCTATTAACTGGCTTTTTGCTTCCAACACACGCTGGAAGACGACGATGAGAGAAACAGGCGCAGTGGAAAAATAAAGAATACAAAACCTGCACCAAAATCGCCTCAACTTTGAAGGCGCTTCGCCTCCACACGAGGCGAGCGCGAAGAGGCGCCACCCCCGCGCTGACCAATCGGCTTTGGCGAAGGCTTTCCAACCAACCGCTGATCTCTAAGAGGCGCTTGGTAACCAATCAGGTTGCGACAATCAGAGAAGGGGCGGGAGCTTAGCGAGACAGAGAGGAAAGCCTGCCGCCTCAGAGTTGATTCCCTCGCGCACCTCTTTTCCCTGTCTCCCCCTCCGTCCCTCGTGCTCCGCTCCCACGCGCCTCTTCTTTCTGCCCAATCAGCTGCCGAGTCCCGCTTTGAGTAACGGTTGTCAACCGAATTTTTGGGAGCCTTTCTTGCCCCCTCCCCCACCCCATCCCCTCTTTATTGAAAGGTTCCTCCCGACTCTCGACCGCCGTCTTTCGCAACAAACTATCAGTCGTTTGGTTCCCGTGAACGCATAAGCTTTTTTCCACACAACACAGTCGCTACGTTTGAGCAAAATGCATTTCCTCATTTTTCGTTCCCTCACGAAAAATAAAATAAATAGCCCAAAACATCCATTCCTAACGAACTCTGGATTAAGCGAGCACTTTGTTGGCTCGCTAAAAAGTTACACATAAGTCGAGCTATTTTGCTGTCCCGAATTCTTCACAGTGCACAGATGTTCAAGTTGGAGTTCAGACAAAAGCTCGCCTTATTTGTAACATTTCGGCGATCCAGTTCAAAGTACTTTGATATTTGAGGCATTGCCTTCGGAATAAGTTCTCCACAGCTCCACAATTGGGATTCCTTTATGGTATCTTTTTACGTTTGGAAAAACGTCCTTGAACTCGAAACTGCCAGAATTGCTCTGAGGGATTGGTGGTTGACCATACTAGCTGGAGAAATCAGAAAAGTTGTAGTCCAGAAAATGAACTTTTCTGAGTTCTGCCTCAAACTTTCTTCCTCTTTCTTCAAATGACATACACTACAGTATCCTTCCTTATATTGGCAGGAAGAAAATTTTCAGGAGACCTTCCTGCAAATGACCATAGACATATTTGTAGAAAAAGGTATTTGAGCAGGATTGGTAGGATGTGACTAAATTGTCAACTGGTGTGTACAATCTTTTTTTCAGTCTGTGGGCAAAGGTGGTAGCAGTAAATCAAGTTTTGGGGCAGACCTGGGACACAGCATCCAGACAATTCCACTGTTCCTTATTCATGTAGTCAAATATTTCATTCACATAGTCAAAAAATGTGTTTGCATTTATGGAAAATGCATATTCTGCTCATGGAAGCTTTTGAGATTCCTCAGCTTCACATATTCACATAATTCACACCTAATACATCTCTCAACAAGTAATCTGGAAAATCTGATATTGACTGCCTCAAAATCTTTATATACAGGCTGTTGCCTAATTTTATATGGAAATCTCTTTATTGTGTTTCTCTCACAAATAATGGAAGGTGGTTGGGAGCCCCTCAAAAGTAGGAATGCATTCATATGCATGGCTGTTTCATCTTCCATTAAAACGTACTCGCTTAGGCTTTCACTTACTGCCTTGTGTATTTCGGGTTGTCTTGTTCATTGTTGAGCTGCTGCAGATTTGCAGATCTTTGGGGAAAAAATCATGGCAAGTATTTTTTTGAAGTTGTTTGATTGTTTGCACTACTGATTTGATGATGCTTCCAAAGTCCTTTGGTCCTAGCTGTTGAGCTCGCAAGTCCTAATCTGCAGAAACAAGAATCTCAAAAACTTTATTCATTAACTCTAAACCAAAAAAAGAATTCAAACATTTTCAGGATAGGAAGCAGCAGTTCAACTTGGACAAAATGAGCTTTATTAAAGTTTCTAATTTTTATATTTTTAAAAAAGAATTATATTTTTAAAAATATTAACACAAACAAATCTAGTAACTTTCAAATAACCTCACCAATAATGTCCATAAAGGTGAGACTGGTTTTGATGTTCACATAAATACAACTTTCCCATGCAATGTACAGTATGAAAGATAGAACCTTTGTGAAAATAGCTGGACAGGTGTTATACTGTCCACAGCTTTACAACAACTGGTTGAAGATGTTTACTGCAATTGACATGTGGGATTTTCCCTCAGATCATCCATTCAGTAACAGCTTTCTTTTCTGTTTACTCATTTGGCTTCACAGCTTGAATGAATTCAGATTTTTATTAAAACATTTTCAGTATCACCTTTTTAAAGGATGCAGTTTCAAAGCTCATAGTTGTTACCGTAGATAACAATTAGTAAACATTAACTTTTTCACGGACCATATTCCTAAAGTTCATAATTGTTTCTGTATATCTGATAACACGACAAAGTTGATCCTTAATGAAATCAAACTGAACTATATCTGGAGGCAAAAATGTTGAAACGGAGGCTTTCATACTTTGGACGCATCATGAGAAGGCAGGATTTGCTGGAAATGACAAAAGTGGAACACATCAGGAAAAGAGGAAGACCAAATACAAGATGAACTGACCCCCTAACCCAGAGCCTTAAGTTTACAAGAGCTGAGCAGGCCTGTTGAGGGCAGCACATTTTAGAGATCACTCGTTCATAAGGTAACCCCTGCTTGCTTTCTCTACTTCTGTGAGATCATGGGAGTGACAGACTCTGGAGGATCATAAGCAGTGAGAAATCCTGGATCCACTTTAGTTAGGTTTTATTTATAGCCTAGTTCTTGCAACAACTTGATCCACAAGCTTGGTATGTCAGCTGTTTTCATCACAGAGTGTAGCTTTGAACGGTGGCCTCAACATGCACGTGCAACATATTCAAATGCAACGGGTGGGATCTTGTATCACTTTAATCACTAATGTACACATCTAAGAGCTTCAATGCATTTTTAACTCATCTACTTCTGTTATCATCAAAAATTCAAACACCTTAGGTGTTTCATGCTTTCTGAAACAGGAAAGACTGCACAAGAATGATCACCTATATCACTGTATGATTTAATATACTGTATTGACCATAAACAACCTGCATGATGATAAAATGTGTACTATCAATAAAAAGACATGTTAGCTGAATTTGCTGGATCTTACTTCCAGGTTAAGTGGACTAACGACTAAAAAGTAGTGGCAAGATCTTTATTTTTTTTAAAAAATATTTGACATATCTTATTCACCCACTTGGATATCTGTTAAGACAGATTGTAAGACCCCACCCCCCACGAGAGCTATACTGTAACTTTATATTAAGTAATGCTGTGATTCAATACAAATTTCATTTTTAAAATCTAATTTAATTAAGTACCCCCAAGGAACCTAAGGCAAACTGCTGTTTCTCATCTTCATCCTCCACCTTCGATGAGGGAGAGAGATGTTTCAAAGCTGCATCTCTCCGCATTTCATGCAGTCAGACTGACGGGAGTTGAAGTTCAGCAGTATCTCAAAGGCCACATACAGTATTTTCTACAATCCTCTTATCTAATTACACTGGCATAGTACAAATGGTGTAACTTCTGAAGATGAATTGCCGCAAATTATGAAATACTACAAATGTAGATCTCCATTATCAGTTGTATACTGAGTTCTATGACTTGGCATGCAGTGGGTATGTCTGGAGATTTCCTAACTTGAGGCAATTTGCCCACAAAGGTTATGCCAATTGAATAGTTATATAAGAGGTTTTTGGCCAATGTTTATTTGTACCTGGCTGCAGAAAGAGAGGTTGGGAGGTCATTGTGCCTCCTGGGGAAACAGCCAGCTTGTGTGGCCTCAGGCAAGCTTCACAGTCCCAGGGTACCCATAGAAGTTGGTAATGGTATAAGCCTAGAAACACTTGCTATAAGTCAGAATCAACTTGACCATCAAAAATTATTATTATTATTATTATTATTATTATTATTATTATTATTATTATTATTATTATTATTATTA
>JAHTLZ010000129.1:97654010-97675163 GCA_023846285.1 Phrynocephalus versicolor
AGCTATCCATGCTGGATTTTGTATTACCAATCACTAGTGAAACGCTTCCATCATCATGATCATCATCATCAACAACAACAACAACAACACATTACTGTGAGGAAACCTTATTTAATCAATTGCCAAACTACTCCCTGTACTGCATTAATCTACACAAGTAACAGAGAAAAGAAGAATACAGTATTCTGAAGCAGAGTAGAGCAAAACAAACCACCTTAGGCTACAAATGGGAAGGAATATTTTTGAGCAGCCTCAGAAGGCCTCTTTTCAGAGTTGTCTGAAAGGCGTGAGCTGCCACCTGCAGTTTCTGATTTGTAAAAATAGGAAGGAATCCAAATACAGTACAACAATGCATCACTCAACACTGAAAAGTGCATTTTAATCAAAGCAAAATTACACATCACATTAATTTCATTTTTTTCAATTGTCTCAGTGCCTATAAATGTAAAACATAGTTAATTTGATCTCATACAGCATTACAATTCTCACATTTGCTTCTCAACAACAGTTTTTATGTAATATTACTTAACTAAATGCTGAACAACCATGATGTACAACAGAAATTCAGTGGCTAAATGAACATTTTTCAGTATAACACTCCTCTGCCTTTTCAAGTGCTTTTCAGTATGGCAACCCGCCTCTTAAACACAGGTCTCAATATGGCTAGGGAAGACAATTCACGTTTACAGGTACTGATTGCCCTGTGAATATTCTTCAAATGACCAGAAAATTGCCCTTGCACCGTGGAAGTGCTACAAGGATAATTGTGATCTCTTTAGACATGGGAAGCCTTCCAATTTGGGGAAGAGAAGCATTTTAAAACAGAGACAAGTATCTCTTCTAGCTGTCAGGACAGAAATAGAACGCTAATGTGCAAATATTACAAGAACACTTCAGAGGAAAGGGCATTTCTGCCTTTGTTCACGCTATGCAATTTTAATAGGAGGATTTAATAAGAGTGATTTACAGGCCGTACTTCTGCACAATGAGTTATAGGGACAGATAGCATGACGTGTGCATTAGAGGCCTTAATTATAAGAGTTTGCATGAGCAAATTATTTTCACTGCAGACATAAGCCAGCCTTCTCCTGTTCCTCTCTCCAGCAGCCCCTGCAATGTACATGGCTAACCTTTAACAGAATCTTGGCTTAGCAGACTCTGGCCGTGTTAATACAGTCTGAACCCTCCACTAACCCTCCAGCCCTGGCATATGTTCTCATTTGGCTCCAGTTCAGACCTTAAGAGGGATAGTTAGCACAGTATGGGCTACAGTGGGCCTTGTTTGAAGCATTTTAGATGCCTGTATCACAGAAATTATGTATCATCATTACTTTCCCTTGATATCCATTTGCTTTCTTCTGGGGATAAAAAGTTTTAAAGCTCAATTTTTATCAGTCAGGAAAACTAATAAATCAAAGTGGCAGTGGCTTCCCCAAAGAGACGTTTTGTACAAATCATCTATACTTTCCCAATATACAGCACACTGTGGACTGCTCTGAACTAATGTTAACATTTGCAAGCATATTCCAAAGCCATTGACAGTTTAAGCGTATACAGATGGTTCAGAATCCCACTGAGCATTTACACTGGTGTTGAGTATAGCAAACTGCCACTAGTTCACAAGTTGCCACTGGCATCCCTCCTTTGTGGCATGCCAGTTACACAAATTGGCGTGCGACGAGGCATACAACTGTCAACTCACTGGAAGCACTTTGCTGCTGCGATTTACACCACTGCACTTCCACTGGCATAACTAACCTACAGGATTCTGACCATCTGCTTCGAATTGATTCCCACTGTGTTCATTGAGGCTTATCCAACTGCAGTTGAGATGAAGACTGCAACTATAATCAAGTATTTCAGTGCCTCTGCTTGCTTTCTCTATTTCTCCTTCCTTTTAAAAAAAGGGGGAAAGTGCATCTTCTATACTCCTTTGCAAAAAAGCACATAGTTGTGCTACACATTAACAGTTTCCACCCAAGCTGGCAGAAGCAATTATCCCTTAACAAGCAAAGTGCACAGAGGAATTATATGCCACCTACTGGCAGTTGGGACTACTAGCTCAAAGCACAATAGTTTCTACTAGGTTGCATAATATAACCAACTTCAAGCGACATTTCCATACATGAGTATGGCATTCATTTCTTCTAAGTGCAAATTTCAATGCCAAAATCTGATGTTTGTCATCTCCTGGAGAGACCTCCTGGAAACGTCTTACTGTAAGAACCCAGCTGGTATAGTGAATTAAATAATATCACTTACCACTTTATCAACTTGTTTAGCAAAAGGAAATAAAGACTTCCAAACCTTTTACCCAGTTCTCAATTTTTGACCTGTTTTTCAAGCATGACACCATTCTTCCCTTTATGAACAGCAACTTGGTATTCATAAAAAATATACATCAATTGCTGGGTGCATGAAGGGGGGGGGTGTTGAGTCGTGACCTTCATGCCATCTCATGAGCTTTGACTTCCAGAGGCATTTTGGCAGAGAGAACCCGGCAGGATACAAAATACTGGATAGTGATCTGAGGTCCGATCCAGGAAGGCAATCTGCATATCCTTAAGTGGTGACACCACTCCTAAGTTAAGTTTCCACTTCTTTTCTTTGTTGTTAAAAAAAAAGCAGGAAGTACAAAAAAATGGACACAAAAGCACTGTTCCTGCAGTAGACAGGCTAGAATACCACAAAGACAACTGAGGGTTTATACTGCAGCTACGGAAACTCGAAGAAAGTAATTCAAACAAGTAGCCATAGCATGATGTATATCACCATACCGCAGAATGCAGGAGTGCAAAAGACTCAAGGAAAATGCACTTGCAAAATTTGGGTAATTGTAATGATGAGGAAGAGGCTTGCGATACTATTTCCAGAAGACGAGTATCCAGTCGTCCAGGAAGTATACTTTCTGAGATGCATTTCACACTGAATTACTGCATTACTGCAAGATCAAAGCAGAAAGATAGAAATATTGAAATTCAGTTTCACACTGCTATTTCTACTGGCATACGATCATTTATGAAGAACTCACATTTGTTTATCTGTCTTCATCTAGCACGTTTCTTTTGAAATGTGGGTTTCTGAAATAGGTTTTGCAGAAATACATTAGTGTGTTGAGCTTTTTTGCAACACAATGACTGGTAACACAATTAATGTACAGTACCACGATTACATATGTGAGCCTAATCTTTCTAGATTCCAATGCCAGTAACATGGCCAGATGGATATTTTAAAATAAAGCTGTAGAAGTGGAATTATACAGTTAATTCAAGGTGAGCAAGATATTGAAGGAGTGGCTTTATTAGTGCCACCAACCATGCCTAATGAGATTCTGTAGTCAAGCAAGGATTGAGACCCAAGACTCCTGAGACACAGACTGTCACTTGATCTACTACACCATACTGGGTACTCAAAACCCCTAATAAGGTCATAAGGTGGAAGCAACTTAATGGCCAATAATAATAAAAGAATAAAAGACTTCTACCAAAACCAAGCATCGACCAAGTATTTTTCTATTGAGAAACACTATGAGATTTGTTTAGAATTTCTTATCATTTAATGGATAAACAAAAACTAAAACACATTTCTTGGCAGAGTCACTAATGAGGAAAATAGATCTTTCCATCACTCCATGCTCCTCTTATGCCGGCCAGGCATGCAAAGGCTTTCTAAAACCTGAAGAATGACCCCCTGAGAAAGCATCTGACACAGAAGCCCTGTTTAGCAAGCTTACAGCTGAGAGGAGCTTCTAATCTCAATTTCTGGGATCCCTTCCAGTCTCTAAGAGACAGAGTGTGCATGGTTGGAATTCATGGGAAGAACTGCCTTCAGGCCTCTCAAGGTCCAGGGCAACCCCAAGCCACCAGAAACTTGAAACCAAGTGCTTTGATCTTCCCCACACAATGTAGGTATGAGGTAAGAGGGAATTGCACTCGGTGCCAATGAATATGCCTTACGTACAACAAGTTACAGCTTGAAACTCTGAAAAACAAGTCCAGGCTGAAACATTGGAGAACCACGGCCTTCGTGTATAACCACTTGTTATTCAAACAAACCAATGTCTCACCTGGAATAAGAGAACTACTTGCAGCACCCCAGAGTTCCCCAACACATGCATATCCTCAAATGATTTAAAATTTCTCTCTCTCCCCTAGAGGTCCCAAAGGCTCCAAATCCAGTTCCAGCAAATTTTTCTTATAAAAATAGAGATTTAAAATACAGACAGAAAAACCTAAAGGGCACAAGGGGACTTTCTGAGATCATAAATGGAATTGGACCTTTTGGGACCTCCCTGCTATAGAGAAATCATGACAAATTACAAAAGGGGTTGGGAAAGAGACTTTGGTTTTAAACAATCCAAATCCCCCCATACCTCTTTGTGCCAATGCTATACAATATGATTTCTACATTTCTAGTCTTCTGCAGTGCCAGGACTCCATATTCACATACACACTCCTCCTTCATATATTGTTAGCATATTAGCATTCAATGATGGGTTAACAGACATACGTTATTGTTTTTAAAGCCATAGAAATAATTCAGTGTAAGGTGAGGCCAGAAATAATCTTGATTCACATGTATAATAAGCACAAGTGGGCGCCACACAATCTAGGGACAAAATTTGGCTCCCAGGGACTCAAATACAGACCCCAGCACCTCTGTCCACCACTATCTCCATGTTCACACACCCAAAATGTATTCACTTTTTTAAAGGACTCAAAAAGACTCCTTCCCCTCTATTGGGTGATGGGGTAACTTCGCTATGCTTGAGAGACAAACCTGAGAGTAATCACATCTCCATATTTTTTTTTGAGTTGGCCACTAAAAGGGGCAAGGCAACTTGCTCTCTCAGTACATATCACCCAAACCTCTAGAGGTTGTTTTTATCAAGTGTAAGCAATGACAGAAACACAGCAAATTGACATGTAAATCTGCCCCTAATTTCAGTTTTACTGTGCATTCATATGAGGAAAATATATGGAGGTTTTGGCACTTATTTTCAGTGGTTAAACTCCCAGAGCATAACACAATTTCATGCACTCAGAAAGGACAAACAGAAAGACTCTTTCTTTCCCGGCTTGTTCACCCTTTGAACCAAAGATACTTTGCAATGCAAGTATGCTTCTTGTCTTGAATCAAACTGCCCTAACTTTAAACCAGGGAGCATTTTAGGTCTTCAAGAGTCACATTTTGTTATAAACACTGCTCTGAACTAGAGCCACACAGTTTTCTACACCATTTACACCATTATCACCTGAAGAAGTGTAAACAATGCCCATTTTATCAGTTGCCTTATAGAGGTTTGTTTGGGGAAAGGGAGCAGATTAAAGAAAGAAAATAAATGTTTGTGATAAAATAACTTTTTTGTCGCTTTCTGCCCCTGAGTCATCTTTTTGTCCCAGCCAAAGCAATACATGGCAGCTTTCTTCTTTTTTAAGAACAGACCCCTGCTATTTTTCAGCAAACCACAATGCTGTGAGGGAGAATGGACTATATTTGGTGGTTACTAACTGACCCAATTTTTTGACGAGTGGCCTCAAGAAATATAAAATACGTGCATTGAACCACAATACCACTACTAACCTTTAGCACGCTTAAGTTCTTGAGTGGTCAGAAAATACTCCAGAGCCCTTGCAACACAAGGTTTTCTGGTTTTGTTTTTAAATCCTAACTGATGGGGGTAAAATATAAATGTGATGTATTCCACATATGCTTTTAATGGCCTACAGACCACACCATCAAATTCAAACTCGGCTGCAGTCCATTAAAGCTTATGACAAATAGACCTCCATCATTTTTTCAATGTCACAAGACTTTCTGTTGTTTGGATGAAAGAAAATGATACATCTGCTTTTCAGGAAACACTAACACTTCACCATAGTTCATTAGCAGCACTGACAACCTCTTCATTTTGTCCAAGTACTTCAGAGACTGTCATATATTTTAAAAGTTCCATACACGTTCTCTTTCCAGTTCCTGGCTGCCATCTCTCTGCAGTTGACTCTCATTTCATTATCTTAATTAGCAGCAAGCTAGTCAAATGACCCCAGTGCTTTACTGGTGACAGTGATTCATACAGTATTCTGGATATGCTCAAATGGGACATATTACAAAAGTGCAACATCTGGAATCTACAAAAGGAAACACACTTGGGGGGGAAAGCACTTTGCAGATCTGCTTTGTTTCTAGCCTGGCAGGGAAAATAACTTCTCCAGCAAAAAAACTAAACTGCATAGTTTTTACTTTTTCAGCAAGAAACTGTTCACCTATAGTATTTCAGTATTTGAAGGCTTGAATGCCTAACAGATAAGGACCCTTGCAAGTATTATTTTATAAAATGGAGTGTAAAAATATAGTTCTACTTAGCCATTTGCAGTATTTATTCTCCCTTTTTATACCCCAGGCCTTGAAGTGTTCTACTGCATACAAACTGGGCAACATTTTTCTCTCTAGAATAGAGAGAAACATGTTGCCCAGTTTGTATGCAGTAGATGAAGCAATTGGCTTGCATTCCATTTGCCAAAGATGTACAAAAAGCAAAGTGCAAAAGTGCATTGACAGAAGTGCAAAACTGTACTGCCAAAGTGAGGAGAAAAAATAAACTAAGTTTTAAAATATCCAACCCAGTTAGATGAATAGACTTCCTCATCCACAACAGGAGCAAATAAAGGCAGTCAAACATGCTTGTTTCTCCTGACAGTGTCCTTTCTGGAGTTACTCACTTCAGCAAAGACACAGAGGTTTGGGGTGTAAATCAACTCATGGTATGGCCATTTATCCTGTATGTAAAAATAAAATGATATAATAACACCCTCTTTTCCCAATTACTTTTTTGCAGATCACTTGCTATTCTTTTATTGTGAAGGATCTTATGTCATTCTGGAGGGTTTCTTCCATGCTTCAGAAAAGACAGCAATACCAAAAGAAGCCAGGGCAAGCTGGGAGCTGCGAGGAGATGTGGCAACAGCATCTCCTCATTTTGCTTAGATGAAATGGATCCAACTTTCTTCACATTCTCTGGGCATTTTCAGTGGGTGCTCCCGGCATATAAGATGGTAGTTTTCCCCTTGATTGTTATCCCAATACTCCTGCCTGTTGACTTGGTACACCACCGCAAACTCAACCACTGAGCTCAGTTGGAGAAGGAATGGAGGCACAGGAAGGAAGAAGGCAAAGACATCCATTGAACCCTGCTCATCCGTGCCAGGGATGTGGCTATGCCACTGCGCCACAACCTCATGCTGGCTCCTCCAGTGGTTGAAGGTGTAGCGCACAACCACCTGCTTCTCAAAGGCCAAGTTCATCACTCTGACAGTGCCATTCAGGCCTAGGTCTGAGCTGGTCACGCGTTCGAGGCACACTTTATCTTGTCTCAGGCGGGTGAGGAAGGTCTCACAGTCTGCAGGCTGCTGAAAATCAGGCACCAGGCACTGCATGGTGAATTCGAGGTCCAGCCTTTTGCAGCAAAGGTCAGAATTGATGGATAGCCGCGAGAGAACATGCAGAGGGATGGACGGATCTTCCCCTGCTTGAAATACTTTCACTTCAGCCAGCTCCAAGCCCAATGCATCAGCAAACCGCACCCGGTTCCCACCAGAACTGCAGCCTGGAAGGCGGCATGATGCCACCATGTTCCTCCTCCTCTCTGGCGAGCTGGGCAAGGATCTGGCCCGCCGGCGCATGATGGGCCTGAGATGCGGGTCGCAAGTAGCAACTGTGGTGTTCTGGGCATGTCTCTGTTCCATCTTTTCCCCAACCGAGGTGTTCAAAAGGCTAGAACTACTGCTGCCGTGCACTGGCCGACACTTCCTTGGTTCTGCCGGCTGGGTTTCCCCATCCTGCAGCATGTTCTGATAGAGATTGGAGAGATAGCTGGTACTCCTCCTTGGCGCCCTCAGCACTGGTTGCTCTTGAAGGCCACAACCTTGAGAAGACATGGTAACTCTTGGGGACAACTTATCTTGAAACATGGCAGATAAGACTCACGCGTGGTGGGCAGGGAAGCAGTGATTGCCCCAAGTGGAGAATTCTTTCTTAGAGCAAGTGGAAGATTTATGATAGATGACAGGCGAAGAAAATTTGTGATGAGCTTAAGTCAGGATGATCCAGCATCCAGGGCAAGTTGCTTGAGATCTTGTGAAGTGCAGAAGAAGTTGAGTCAGAAGATACAACAGGAGCCAGGACAACTGCCGTAGGAGTCAGGGCAATGCGGGTCAGATGCTATAGGACCCAGGCCGATGGTGCTGAGCAACAGACGTCTCAAGGCTGTCACAGAGGCTGTAAGGAGTATCAAGGCTATCTGACTGTATGCTGGAGGCCTGGGTGCTGTCACACAAACTGGTTGCTGACTGGAGGCTGTCCAGTTGTATACTGGAGGTCTCAAGGCTGTCCCCGAGGCTGAAGGCAGATCGGAGGTTGTCCCTCCAGACAGGAATGGACTCAAGGCTGTCCTGCTGACGGATGTCCCGAAGGAGGCTGAAGGATGGCAAGTTCTCACAGTTCAGCCCAGTGAGGGAATTGAGGCTGTCGCTTTGGATACTGCTGGAGGAATCCAGAACACTGCCCTGGCTGGAAGGCGTTTGGAGGCTGTTGGGCTGAGCAGAAAGGGAATCGAGGCTGTTGGATAAGCTGGCGGGAGTTTGAAGGCCGTCTCCTTGGGTGGCTGGAGCCCGAAGGCTGTCTGGTTCAATGGTGGTGGAGCAAGATGAAAAACTCAAGCTATGGCAATGGTTAGAGGAGGTGGAATCCGCATTCGTAGACTCTCCCCCCCACATCCAGCTGCGCTCGAGCTGTTTCCTGCACTCTCAAGGCGTGGGTTTCAGGGGCTTTCTTTTTTTTCCAAGTTTCTGCCCTTCCCCTCTTTTCAGCTGTAAGCGCGCAAGAGGCAGCACCGCCCTGGGGCATGCAAGTCCCTTCGCCTCCCGCCAGACCAGCAGATATGCAAAGAAACGGAAACAAACCAAGGCCGCTTGCAAGACGCGGGCGCACGCCCTCTGTGACACACCGCCTGGGCAACTACCGACGCGCGGCGACCCCCGCCGCCTCGCCCCTCATCTCCGTTGCAAATTGGCGGCGGCAGCCACACCGCCCGGCCTCGGCGCGTGCGCAACAGCTGGAGGCGCGCGTGCGCAAAAGGATCACTAGAAGCCACCGACGCCCTTCCCTCCCGCCCGGAGTGCCTCCAGGAAAGTAATTTAAACGCTAGGACCGAAGAGAGTACAGTACTTCCTCCTCCACGGGGAGAAAAGGGAACGTAAGGCACGTTTCAGGGGGAAAGAGGTCAAACGAATAACAAGCGGGAAGAGAAAGCGGGAAAAAGGAAGTTGAACTTGATCCTGCAAAGGGGAGAGCAAATGTCTTCCTTTTGCGCACCCCTCCCCTTTGGCTATTATAATTATTTCAAATGCAAAAATAGTGATACTTTTACAGACGACTAAAAAACAATCACAGAATACACGAGCTTTCGTGGATGTACAGTATTCCGTGCATTTGTTTATTTTGTTTCAACCACACGGTTCCCTTTTACTTTAATGGAATTATAATTATTGTTTAGTGTGTTGTTGCTGTTTTCAGGATCCAGTCCTTTTCGTTCTCTGCTTCACCTGAAGATGGGGATAAATTCCTCAAAAAGGTTTAAATGACGATTGTGGGGGATCTGTCAAAATGAGTTGTAAACCGATTGTAGGTTAATCCAATAAAACCTACAGCACCTTCAACAGTATCAGCTTTTGTTCCGCGAGCGCTTAAACTTGCGACCATTTGATTTATGGGTTTCATTTGTATGTCATCAGGCGACCCTTCAGATGCACGTAGGAGATAAAAGCCCACCAGGAAAGCTTATGCTAACTATATTTTGCTCGTGGCTTTCCTTTCGGCCAAATCATGTAAACATTGCGCCCCTGCGCTTATTTTAGGGGAAGAAGGGGGAGGAGCAGAGGACCAACCCGTAATTTTGGCTCTTTGCTGTGGCTTGAATGTTAAGAAAGCCACAGACACCCACGTTCAGAGCCTTTTGTACATTAGGATCAAGCTGCAATTTTCTGCATCCTTCCATTGGAACAGAAGGGCAGAGGATTCGGGCTGAACTCTCAGTGTATTAATCTCTCAAATGGTGCTACCCTGACACTTTACCATTTGCCCTAGTGGGGTGTATGCCTATGTGCATGTTGGTAATTAAATGTTCCTGTGCCCAGGAGAGTTTTTAAAAGCAATTATATTGCTTTCAACTTCACACCAGGAGGGATGATAGTATTAAAATGCTTCAAGAGCTTAAAATGTTTGTGAAGAAATGCTCTTCTGTATTTCACTTTTCAGAAAAGGTTTTTCAAAATCAATCTGCAACCTGTCTCTTGGACAAAAGGGAAGCTGCAAAGGTTTGTTTGTTTAAAAATGTTGCTGTGACCTATGTGCTAATGCCACCAAGAGATTTCTCAGACCTCAGTCTGCCAACGTTTTAAGGACCACTTGAAACTAGCCATGTCTATAAACCACAGCTTAATGTTCTAGTGTCAGCCATCGTGTGGGCCTGAATGTAACTAAAAATGTCTTTGGTTGATTTCAGATGCTATAAATAGCACAAAAGCACACACAAGGTCCCCCCTTACACACACACACACACATTTGGCAGCCTTGCTGTTCTCTGGAACACTAGGGTCATTTTTAGCCTTGAAAAAGAAGATTTTAAAGTGAGGAGATAGCCATCATGAAATACCTAATGGTGATCACATGGAAGATAGACCACACTTACATTCTGTTGCTCTGGTTCAGCCATAATTTAAAAGTAAGATCTTGACCAAACAGGAAAGAACTGCATGATGGTTAACAGCTACTGAGCGGTGGAACTGACTACCTTGATCACTGGAGAACTCTCCTTTGCTAGATCTTTGCAGGGATGTTGTAGATTAAGTATTTATCTTTTTTTATGCCACATCTTTTAAAATCAGCATCAATTTGAGATATCTGTACTACCGGTATGTAAAACTGTTGACTATTCATTTCAAGATAAGAATATATATCAGAGCACTGATTCTAGTGTTTGTTGCATTGTTGAAATGAGCAAGCAATAGCTCTTCTGAGTTTCAGCCCCCAAACTGTACTTTATTCACTCATAGGCTGATCAGTGCTTCTCCCTTCAATAATCTCGTGGCCACGAAGGGTGGTAGCCTGGTCTGATTTCTGTGGAGGAGGCTGAGAAGCCAATTCCCCACAAGTGATCCTACATTAGCAGAAAGCTGGATGCCTTTATAGGATTTCAATCGGCAAGCATGCCTTTTAAAAGCACTGTGTAACACAGGACAGAGAAGAGTATCCTAGAAATGGCCCTGGTGAATATTTTGGACTACAGTTCCCATAAACTTTAGCCTTTTGCCCCTGCAGTGGGGATTTCTAGGCCAAAACATCTGTCCATTCCCTGTAATTTGGAACAAAAAAAGAAACAGGAAGAAGGAATTGAGAATTATGGAGTCCAGGGTACAGTGATCCAGGGTGTATCTGAAGATTGTCAGTCATCCAGGTGGAATTTGAGTCATGACAACTGGACTTCTTTTCTTGAGTGATCACAGTGTTTCACTACTCATCCAAGCAACTTCATCAGTGTGATGAGTAGTGAACCATTTCAATCACTCAAGAAAAGGCGGCCAGTTGCCATGACTCAAATTCCAGGTGATCCAGGATGTTGCAATATGGTGAGTCTGGGCTTTAAAGCTAGGTTCAAATCCCCCATCTTAAGGCATAGACAGAACAAACACACATGTACAGCATTTATACAAACGCTGCCTACAGATGCAACCCCTCCCTGCGGCCAATTATCTGCAGCTGTCCAACGAGCAATCAGCACACACCAGGTGTCGGACTGTAGAGGTGGTGGTAATCTCCGTATTCAAGCCGAAGAGCCAGTGTTGTGCAAGTCCGTGGCCATGTGGGCGGCATGGCTGCAAATAAACTGTTTTACCTTCCCGTTTTTTACGGCAGTAACCTATTTATCTACTTGTATTTACATGCTTTCGAACTGCTTGGGTGGGCAAGAGCTGGGAGTTTAACAGCGGACAGTTTTCAGCGCTCTAGCCCGTTGAGCCACCAGCCCTCTGTATCTCACTACATAACACGACCTCACGAGGTTGTTGTTGTGAGGGTTTTGCACACACAAAAAAGGCTGTGGGGAGGGGGGGACCGCGCCTGGAGGGCCACCAAAAGGCTGCGGCGCCTCCGCCCGCGGCCAGGTCGACTACTAGCGCCTCTCGGGGGCCCCACAATGCTTTGCGACACGAATGGTCAACCTATCCAGCGCGGGCGCGCTGAATGAGGAGGAGGAGGAGGAGGGAGGGAGGGAGCTCGCCGCTTGCCCGCTTTCCTTCGCCCGCTGGTGACCGGGCAGCTGTTGCCGAAGGAGCAAGGGGGGCTGGGGGGGGAATATACCGGCTTGGGTTGCCCTTCGGAGTCCGGCAAACGCAGCCCGGGGCCCCTCCAAGGAAGGGAAGCCCGGCGGCGAGGGGATGCCCGGGGGTTTCTTTCCTGCCGCCGCACAACCAGGAGGTGCTGCCCGAGGAGGGGCCCGGCGAGTTGCTGCCCCTCCGCCCTCCGGTCCTTCGCTGTCAGCGGGGCACAAGCCGATGTGAATGAAGAGAGGGGCGGCATAGGGGGGGGGGAGGAGGAAAGGTGCGATCTCCCCCCCCCCACCCCTAGGATGGGACCGGACATTCGGGACTCGCCTTCCTTGCTGCGCAGGGAGATTCAGCCAAGCGACCCTCTCGTTCATGAAATCCACCAAGGAGAAGAAGGAAGAAGGGTAACGTAAGAGGCTCCTTTACTTCCTCCCGAGGCGAGTGCATGCGGGGGGCGTCGAGTTCCTTTTCCACGAAGCGCCGCCGGGCATGCCCTTGGGTCATCGTGGCTTGCTCGGCATCGGTGCCCCCGGCCGGTTGTTGTTGTCGTCGTCGTCGTCGTCGTCGTCCACCCGCGCTGGAGCTCCAGGATCCCAAATGTTACGTATCTAAGGGACCAAATATTACCCAAAACACCACCCGCTAACCCCCCCCCCCCATGATCACGAAAGCGACGATAATCGCGATACCGCATGGCACGCCTGGGAAGCAGTCTTAGGTTGACACCATATTTGGAAACGCCGCTATTAAATTATGATTATTTTGGAACATTACATTATGGTTATTTTGGAACAAGAAGCAGGTCTGCGACACCATGGGGCAGATAGGATGTGCGGGGAGAAATGGGATCACACCTTTTGGGGTCGCACCAAACGATCGCCCATTGTTAGCGTGCAGGTGCATGCGGGTGTTGGTTGTTTACGTTGATGAAATTGTGCGCTGCCAAGCCTGCTAGCTTGTCTTCCGACTACACATGCACTGACCTAATTTTTTTAAAAAATAATTATTTTTGCTGACATCCAGTGTACAAGGGTTAGGGTTAAATGCAGAAGAAGTGTGGAAGCAGTTAACTCCAGAGGTTTGGCTGCTTGCTGGAAGAAAGAAGTATTACTTCCTTCTATTCCAAATACGGAGCTGAAATAATATTAAATAATATGGTGGACCCTTGTATAACAAACAGTTTGTATAACATAAAATTTGTACAACATAAAAATTCCGGAGATAGGGGAAATTTGCTTAACATAATCGCCTATGGGACAAATTTGTACAACATAAAAATGGGATCACTGTTTTCAATGCATTCCTATGGGAAATTTGTATAAAGAAAAATTTGCTTAGCATAATTTCATTTGGAACAAATTAATTCCTTTATACAAGTGCGTGTTGTGCCGTTACAGTCGTGACCGACTCTTCGTGACTCCATGTCCATGGAGTTTTCTTGGCAGGAATACTGGAGTGGTTTGCCAGTTCCTACTCCAGGAACCTGCAGCACCTGGTATTCCCTGGTGGTCTCCCATCCAAGTACTAACCAGGGCTGACCTTGCTTAGCTTCCGAAATCAAGAGAGATCGGATGTGCTTAGGGCATCTAGGTAGCTTTATACAAGGTACCACTGTAATATTATTAGAGCTTTGTGCATCTTATTGCAGTAAGTCTGGAAGAACAGTAAGGAAGAGGGTCTGCAGGTTTTGAGTGAGAAGCAGCATGAGGTCATGTAGAGTGTCAAGTGATGACTGGTGATGTGGGTTCAAATCCCTAGAAGCATACTGGCAGATGGTAATGGTAAACCAGTTCCTTAATATGCATGCACCTTGAAAACTTTGTAAGTCACCAATAGTCAGAAATGACTTGACAGTACATCACACACAGAGACAAGACGTTGCATAAATATCGCCAGGGATTGCATATGGTGGCGGCATATGAGGGTGTGAGTCAGAAGCCTGGAGGTAGGCACTGGGGCAGAGAAGCCATCTGATTGTCAGAAATATAGGCCTTCCGTTGGCTTAGGTTCTTGGACAAAGCATTTATGGACAGATTGGGCAGGAGATGGGAGGTGGTACGTACTGGTGAAGCTATTCCTTAAATATTTCACATACATTGAAAGCTCTATTAGGGTCATCATGAACCAGTTGTGGCTTGACAACAAGTGACAAACACAAAGAGTGGTAGCAGGAATCAAATATGTCCTTCCTACACTGTTGATATGTGGCTACCACGCTTTTCAAAGGCTAAACTGGGGACCAGTTAGACTTTGTTTCTTGAAGACCCAAGGTGATGCATGAAAATATTTGAAATTCACAATTATTTAAAAATGCAGCAGTTTCAATTAAAATTTAAAACTGAAATATACAAAGCTTTCAAAGTATTATTCAAAAATATAAATTGAATTTTAAAAGGCTTCCCAATCTGAAATGCCCGTTGACTCCCCAAAAAAAGCCCATTTTCAGTCGCAAAGGGAAGGAGAAGAGAGAAAAGGAACCAAGCACACCTCACAAAGAAGGGGGTTCCATAATTTGGGAGCCACTTCAGAAAAGCCTTCTCCTGGGTCCTCACTAGCAGTACTTGGAAAAGTGGTGGGTCCGAGAGGAGACTCTTCTCTGGGAAGCTTCTCACGAGAACCAGTACAGTGAGATTGACAAGGGCAGAAAACGGGTAAGAAGGCCATTGGTGAATAGAGCATGACATGGGATTTTGGGTTCTTCTCTGATGCCTTGGAGCAGCTATCTCTGGGATGCTTCTATTCTTTCACCTTCTAATGATGTGTTTTCTTCCGTGTATATTTTGGCCCTAAGCAGCAACCAAATTCCTTATGGACTGTTAGTTCCCAGAATGCCCTAAACATAGATGGTTCTGCTTTCCATCTTCTGAAAGCCCCGCAACTTTGAGTAGCACCAATCACAGGTAGATCTTTTCCAAGTGAGGTCAAGGCAGACAGATGCTCGTCCAAATCTAAAGTTTGGGTTCTACCTATTTGGAATGCAGGACATGACTACTCCAAGCATATTTTCTCCACCCTATTTTTTTTAAGACAAGGTTTCTAAATATGTATCAGGAACTAAAAGTTTTTAAGTCTCAACAGTTGTTCCATCGGTAATGTCATTTAAAGATCTACACACCTGACAAGTGATACTGTATAGAAATAGATTATAAGTCATGGAAGTTTAAAATGTCTCATTGGTCTCTTAAGAGCTCATTTCTAAGAAGGACAACTGGAAGAATTACAGAAATCAAAGACTTAGCTCAAAATGGCTGCAGACAGGGGATGTGTAAGCCCATCCTATTGAGATAAAGAGCTGATTGAGTGAATGCCTTTTGTTAAATTGTTATTTGAAAATATTTCTTTGTTTTTAATCTGTACTAGTTCCAGTGGCGAAAAGAGCCATCCGGGTGCCAAAGAACTAAAAAATCTTCCCAACGCCAAGGAACTACAAAACCATCTGGGTGCCAAGGAACGAAAGAAGTCTCCACCCAATGGAAAACCATCTCCCAGCAAAATAGGAAAAAATGCATGCACCCCTGTCGAAAAGGTGAATTCTTTTACATTCTTGTTGAGTTGCAAACTATTTGCATGCATCATGCATTTGCTGTTCATTTGCTGTAGTTATAATTGCACATGAATTCCCGTCTCTTAGAGTTCCTGTCAGGCCACAGAGAACAAACCAGCAAATAGCCACTCCAAAGGGAAAAAACGACTTTATGAAGGATGCCAGCCAAACAGGTAACATTATCCTATGCGTAGCTGTAGTTGTTAAAGAGCATGGCGTGTATAAATGTGTTGCTGTCAAGAATGGAAAGAGATTTAAAAACCAAAGCAAAGTGTTCTGCTTATATACTGCCCCATTGTGCTTAAAGCACTCTCTGGGCTGTTTACAATTTAATTATACAGGTTACACATCTCCCCCCGCCCCCCCATCCCCAATGAGCTGGGTATTGAATTTACTGACCACAGAAGGATGGAAGGCTCAGTGAACCTAGGGCCGGTTACCTGGGATAGAGTTTTGTCTGCAGTACTGCAGTTTAGTCAGTGTGCCTGAAGGCTCTTGATGCATTTGAAGAAATGCAGAAGTTAGCATCATCCAGTTATGAAAAACAATGAGCGCCATGGAAAGATTATTTTAAATAATACAAAAATTCATGTTTCTTGGGCAATTTGCTCAGGTCAGGACCCCCGGCTGTCATTCAGCTTCATTTATGCTCATAGGGTGCCAATTATCTCCATCTGTTTCCATCTGGGGATCAAACTGGATTATATAATCCAGTTTGCATAATCCACCTCTGCATGTTTTGTTTGGCTGTAGTGCTCCCTCAAGTGGTAAAAGAATGCCTCGTTGTCATAACCATGTGTTCTACAGCTAGCCTTTCTTTCCTTAAAGCTGCCTTGGGTCCTTTTCCAAGGAGAAAGCCAGGGTAAAAATATTCTAAATAAATAAATACATAAATAAAAATTTGACCAGTGGAACTAAATGCAACTAACCCGACAAATCTGATTGCTCAGGCTTGCATCTTTGAGGAAATTCCAGTGTCATAGGGAGGGGACACTTGCAAATTGTTGCCAGGTGAGATAAACCACCATTCAGATTCAATTTAACAATGTGATTCTCCACCACCACCCCCATATCTAGAAGTGTGCTCTTTCTTGCTGTTTTTAGTACAGTCATAGTGATAATTTATTGACACTTCTACGATATGAGTTTTAGAATTGCTGCATTTTCTGGTAGCATCTATTAGGGTGAGCTTTAGGGGAAATAAAATAATTAGGTTTGGTAATCTAGGCAGAATTCCAAAGCATTCTATTTATATTCCTTAACCCACTCGTGATCAGGTGGCATTTCAGTACTACTTGTGAAAAAGGTCTATGGAACTTTGTGTGCCATGTGGACGATGGTTCGGCTTCATCAACTCAAGTATCGTGTCCAGATCAAGAGGAGAATATTGTTACAGTACTTTAGTCTGTTTCAGTCAGACCTTGCCTGTATTACACAGTTTAAAAGGATAATTGTGAATATTGGGAGAGTGAGAACAGACAAAAGAAAATGTTTTTTCACCCAGTGTGTTGTTAGTCTATGGAACTCCCTGCCACAGGATGTGGTGATGGCATCTGGCTTGGATGCCTTCAAAGGGGGATTGAACAGATTCCTGGAGGAGAAGTCAATCACAGGTTACAAACCATGATGGAGATGTGTAATCTCCAGGCTTAAAACCAGGGTACTCCAAGGACCTGATGCAGGGGAGTGGTATGAAAAGACAGATATATAGTCTCGTGCACTCCCGGACACATCTGGTGGGGCCGCTGTGAGATACAGGAAGCTGGACTAGATGGACCTTTGGCCTGATCCAGCATGGCTCTTCTTATGCTCTTACGTTAATATTGCAGCTTAAAAAAGAGATAGCAAGTTGGAATATATCTGTATAAATATAAGATCTGGAATCCAAGCCCTGTGAGGAACAGTTGAATGAACTAGATACCTTTCGCCTGGAGTAGAAAAGGCTAAGAGAGGTGATATGGTTGCCGTCTTCAAGTAGTTAGACTACCTTATGGAAGATGGAGCCAGTTCATTTTGTTCAGTCCCAGAGGACAGAAGCCAAATCAGTAGAACAGAAATGCTGCTGGGTGAATTTTAGGAGCTACATCATGATAGTTCAACAGTGGAATGGGCTGCCATGGGGAGTGTGCACTCTTTCTCATCAGATATTCTTAAACAAAGATTGGATTCCACTCACCCCCCCTTCCCGGTCAGGGGTTCTTTAGCTGTGGATTTCCTCCTTTGGCAGATGCTTGGTTTCAGTGATCCTTTGGGGCCCCTTCCAGTTCCGTAGTGCTGTGATCCTGTGAAAGACGGAGGAGTGGAAAAAAGGCCACTGCTGGCCAAGAAATGCAGTCTGCTGAACTGAGATTCCTCATGCATGCCTCAGGGTGTTCGTATGTGTGTTATTACGGCTTTGAGCTTGGGGTGCTGTGCTGCTTGAGCAGTGTAGTGCAATGAACACAGCACCGAGCTGAGCCCTTCTTGGAAATGGCCATCACGGTACCCAATGCCTTTGCCATTGACATGAAAGAATGCATCTCATTTCATCATATGGCGAAAAGTCTCCAGATGCCTACTAAAAATTCATCTCTCTGTGGGCTAATTAGGCAAGGTTCTAAAAAGAGGAAGGATTTTGGAATGCACCTTCAGAGAGGCGAGATGCAAAAGCGAGCTCTCAGAAATGGGAACATATAACCCAGATGAAAAAGACTGAATGGCAGTGATTTAAGCATGGCATTTATCCAAGACAGCCCAGAAGTGAGCATCTGCCTTCTTTCTCATGTTATTTTAACTTCTGTCTCTCACACAACACTTCATTTTTATTTTCATACTGGAATTCATTTACCACACTGTTTATACAATGGCTTAAAGTCCGGGGTGTCCAAACTTCAGCCCTCCAGATGTTTTGGACAACTCTCAGAATTCCAAGCCTGTATTGCCAATGACAAAGGACTGTGGGAATTGAGGTCCAAAACATCTGGAGGGCCAAAGTTTGAACACCACTGGCTTGTTGTTAATATATTTTAGTCTGTTCAGACTCGGCTGTCTATTGAGCAGGCGGTTGGACTCGATGGCTTAAATAGGCCCCTTCCAACTTTATTCTTTTCGGATTCTGTGACCACAACGTTGTTGAGCTTAGTATTCAAGGGCAATGAAACAATTTTCATGTCAGATTTTAAAACAGGGGTGATCAAAGTGTATCCTTGGTGCTGAATCTTACATCTTCAAGATGACTTTTTTTTGGGGGGGGGAGCGGTAAGCGGGGGGGGGACCGGTCTCTCAAATTCCTCCTGTAATAATCCTTGCCATGTTAAACCAACAAACAAATGGTATAGAAGCTGCAATTCACCTTTCTCAATAAGTTGCCTTCTGCAAGAAAAAGGCCTGTTTGTAAAACTAGATATGGGTGGGTTTTTTTTTTACTACTGTACTTCCAGTTTTGTCCAGGCAGGGGCAAAGGTTCATTTTGTATTTTTGGTGCAGTGCTCCCCTGCCCTTTTGCGGTTCATATACTGTGGTCCCTCTATATCGCGGAACCACAGTATATGAAAAGGCCCCCTGGGTTAAGGGGGGAAAGGCCTGTTTCGGGCCTCCCATACTTACCCCCCAACTTGGTGCTGTCCCGAATGGGCCTGCGAGGGCCTCCCCAGTCCTTCTGGAGGCCCCGAAAGGGCTTCCCTGCAAACCAGAAGTGACTTCCGGATTGCCAAAAATCATTTATGAGGCCTCCAGCAAGTACAAGAGCCCCCAGCTAGGCACCCCAGGGACGACCTGACCTACACCCGCATATTGCGGATTTTCAGTTATCACGGGTCGGGACCCTAACCCCACAATAGGCGGGGGGTCACTGTGGTCTGTGTGGCCCCTGGTGGATCAAAGAAATATAAAACTGTGATCTAGGTCTGCTAAAGATTCCCATTCCTGGTTCAGAAACATGTTCTGCCTTGATACCCAGTGGAGCTACATGGCTGCCATTCTACATACTCTTATCTATTGAGAAGAGCTTGAAGCTGCCCCATAAACATGCTTCAGACCACCCTATTAGATGAGGGTGCTTTACCTTAGAAATGATCAGTGGAAGTACCTGAGCTTCATAATAGTCCACCGCATAACCACTCATCTCCTTGTCCCCCGCTCAAATAATTAAACACATTTCAATATAATCCCAAGCATGACTGAAAAAACAAACAAAAAAATGAACTGCATTTTTTCACAGTCAATGAGATTTATGCATGGCACAGTAAGTTACTGCTATCACTGGGAAAATCTACTGGATCCTCTACCACAGCAGAGATGTTGAACATAGCTGATTTGGAGGTTGTCTAAGGCAGGAAACCTGTAAACCCACTTGCCTGGGGGTGGGGGGTGGGTAACACTGCCCCCCTCCCCAATTTGAATGGTACATTGACTGGATGGTAAGGCTGTGATATTAGGTTTTCAATGAAGGTGGCTTATCAAATGGAGCAATAAATCAGACTTCACAGTGCTTGCGTAATGCTACATTATCCAGGTCAATCACTAATATCCGCTTGTGGTGACAAGTTTTATGAGAATCTGCTGCCTGAAAGTGCCCTGAGCTGCATTTAGATGGCAAAGGTACTGAACTGGACAGAATATATCTGTAGCTGAATTTTGTGCAGCTTGTTGTTTAGAAATATTTTTAGAAATATAATTTCCTGTTGTGCGTTTATGCTACTGGAGCATAGAGATGTTTGAGAATGATACATCTAAGGTCTTCTTCTTTGGAGTCAAAGCTAAAAACCATAGCAATGATTTGTACACATCTCTGTGATGGTCTATAATGAAGTCCACCTAATGTAAATTGTCATGAAGGTACTCTATGAGATCATGTAGGACTAATTTGTTGCTATCAAAAATTATAAGTTAGTGATGCCCTAAGCACATCCGATCTCACCTGATTTCGGAAGCTAAGCAGGGTCGGCCCTGGTTAGTACTTGGATGGGAGACCACCAGGGAATACCAGGTGCTGTAGGTGCCTGGAGTAGGAACTGGCAAGCCACTCCAGTATTCCTGCCAAGAAAACTCCATGAACATGGAGTCATGAAGAGTTGGTCACGACTGTAACAACACAGCACTCACTCACTCACTCACTCACTCACTCACTCACTCACTCACTCACTCACTCACTTACACACACACACACACACACACACACACACACACACACACACACACAGATTCTATCTATCTATCTATCTATCTATCTATCTATCTATCTATCTATCT
>JAHTLZ010000129.1:97683691-97697712 GCA_023846285.1 Phrynocephalus versicolor
GGCCCTGGGGATAGCTATTGCAGAAGGATAATTTGGGGGAGCCATGACCGGTTGTGTGACATGCATCACTGTCCTTCAGCAGACGAGAATAACAAGGACATGACTGCTGCCCTCAGCATCTCCTGCCTGAAGTGGCTCAGCTGCCTAATGGTAGGGCTTGAAATTTTCTTTTAGAAAAAAACATGATACTTATACAACATTGCCTCTGAGTGTTCAAAGCGTTTCACACATGCCATCTGAGGTGTCATTCCATCAAGCCTTTGAGGTACAGTACTCCCCTGTTTATCGCGGGAGTTAGGCGTTTGACCCACCTGCAATAAAGGAAAATCTATGAAATGTTGACACCTCAGCAAACTGATCTTGGGCTGCTCCTGCTGGCGTGCACTTCCAAAGAGAGGTTTTTAACCCCCTCCCGACACCTCAGCAAACATCTGGGGCTGCTGCTGGCGTGTGCTGCCAGGAGGAACCCAAGGTCTGTTTGTTGAGGTGTCAGGAGGGGGTTAAAATTTTCTCTTTGGAAGTGCAGCCATTCTTTGGAAGCATGCTTCTCTCAAGAAAAATATCTGCAATGTACTGAGACCATAATATATGAACCATGTTGTGGCAGGGGACTACTGTTGTTACAGTTTCTGTATTGCGTATAGTACATTTTTTTACACATAAAGCCCGGGCAAAGAGACCACTGGTTGTTGAATTCCCAGTTGGACTATGATTCAGAGCTGCTGTTCATTGGTAATGCCTGAAACCAGCCATACTAATTGCCAGCTAAGAAGGGATGTTAATCGATAGCTCTTACTTGAACCTACCATGATTAAAGATCTGTCAAATTATATCAAAATACAAGTCAAGTGCTGAAAAGTGTGGGCAAGTACATAAGATACTGGAGGCAGTTTAAATAGAGACAGGGTGGCAACAACAGCAGCACCTTAATTGGTCATTTAGAACCCAACAGCAAATCATTAAATCATTAAAGCCATTTATATTAAAACCATTGTATTAAAATCTATGCAGGTCATAATTTTAACCCCCAAATGCTTTAATAAATAACATATTGACTTGGTGCCCAAATGACGCCAATGTTGGCACCAACCGAGCCGCCAAGTTGAGGGCATTCCACAGCTGGGATGATACCGCAGAAAAAGCCCTTCCTTGTGGAGCTATTTTCAATGGTGGGACGCAGAGGAGGGCCTCCCCAGCAGACCTCAGTGGTCAGTCAGGTTTATAGGGGGAGAGAAGCCCCTTCAAATATTCAAAGACTAAAAGTGTTCTGCTTATATACCACCCTATACCACTTCAAGTAATCTCTAGGCGGTTTACAGTTTAATTACAGCATGCAGGCTATACATTCGCCCCCCAGCAAGGTGGGTACTCATTTACCAACCTTGGAAGGATGGAAGGCTGAGTCACCCATGAGCCTGCTACCTGGGATTGAACCCCAGGTCGTGAGCACAGTTTTACCTGCAGTACAGACTTCAACCAGTGTGCCACGGGGCTCCTAGTTCTTTGACTGCTGTTCCTGGTTAGATAGTATTCTAAACTCATAGAATCTGCTTGAAAGAAACCAGTAACTTGAGCACTGCACCCACAAAGCCTCACATCACATATTATAGACCAGACAGGCATTCTAAATAGCCCTTTGCTCGGCGAAAGGAGTGGAAGGAGGGATGGATGGAACCAAGGAAGAAAGGTTGGAAGGAAGGCAAATTTGAGCGAAACAGCTCCAACATTGCTGGAAGGTAAAATTGTGTGTGTTATCACTCCTACGAATAATGATCTCAGGTTTTATGTGCTGATAGGACTGTGGCCAAACTGGAACCACTGAAGAACAATAAAATCATGGCAAAAGTATCCTAAAAGAAAACACACACACAAAACCCTGAAGGTAACTGGCCTGCAGCATCCTAAACCAGTCCCAAGAGAGGACTCAGCATATTTAGTAGCCATAGAATGGTAGCTGGTGTTGGCTAGGAAAGAAACATGGATCTAGAGGCAGGAACATAATGTCTTGCAAGGTGAAGCTGAGACTGGTTCTCAGACATCCAGAAGAGCAGCAGTTATGCAAGGAGGTGAGAAACCATTGCGACATTTTGTCGCAGGCACTGCTTGTGCTTCCCCTATTTTAATTTAGTGCATCCTTCATTGCTGTCTTGCCACTTAAGGATTCACACAGTAGATCCCATTTGCAGCTTGCATTCATCTCGTTGCTTCACTGTTCCTGAAGCTGCGTTCTGTCTGTAACAGCCTGTTCCAGCACAGCTGAGGAACGGCAGAACATGAGAAAGCGCAGGTCAATTCCCTGTCAAAACACTAAATATTTCATGTCCTGCAACTGAGTTAAACTTCCAACTGATGAGCCGATGTAACCCCATGCTTGCAGCATTACGCTTTCAGCAGCAACCCATGGCAAAAGCTCAGTCAGGTCTATGTAAGTTAGCAGTCCGAAGGATTTATTTAGTGAAAGCAAGTGTAAGGTAGGGGACAGCAGCAAGGGCTTGCCTCCTTTTGGGGACTGTGGGATTTTTGTACCTTAGGTTCCCCTGCAGACCTGGGAGAGGCAGATCCAAAGAGTAACCTTTGGAGGAAAACAGACAGGAAGAAACAGGACAGCAGGAGGAGGGAACTCAAACAGAATCCCTGGAGGAGGAAGCTTGTGTACAGGCAGCCTCAACCCAGAGAAGAAACCCAGAGGATGGGGAGGGAAGCAAGAAGGAAATAGGTCTGGGGCAATATAAGACACGCACTGGAAGGGACAGGGCAGTTGGGGCGAGAGAGGAAGAAAGATACTGCCGAGTGGAGTGGATAGACTAGAGACCTCCCCAATGTGGTAGCTGAGGTAGTTGAGGAGGAGGAGGAGGAGGAGAGGTTGGCGAATGGTCCAGCGGGAAGGCCCTAGAACAGTGTTGATGAATCTAAGGCACGGGTACCAAAGGTGGCACGCGGAACGTTTTCTGAGGGTATGCAACATCACCTCCTCACAGCCACAGGCATTTTCCCCTCTCCCCGGAACACGCCACTGCTCCATGCAGAGAGAACATAAGAACATAAGAAGAGCCATGCTGGATCAGGCCAAAGGCCCATCCAGTCCAGCTTCCTGTATCTCACAGTCGCCCCACCAGATGCGTCTGGGAGCGCATGAGACTAGATATCTGTCTCCTGGTACCACTCCCCTGCATCTGGCCCTTGAGGTACCCCGGTTTTAAGCTTGGAGATGATACATCTCCCTCATGGTTTGTAACCTGTGATGGACCTTTCCTCCAGGGGAAGGGGAGGCAGCAGTTGGTGGGCTTGTTCATAGCCCCAGTTTACTCTCCAGCCACGCTGCTTTTGAGAGCCTTGCTTTCCCTTCAGGAAAGCAAGGATCGAAGAGCAGTTTTTTTTAAAATTTTCCACGGCCGCAGCGAGGGTGCTGTGGCTGCGGAAAATTCAAAAGCCTGCTCTTTGATCCTTGCTTTCCCATAGGGTAGCACCTGAAGCATTTTGAATCCGGGGTACCACCGTATTCAAGTTAAATTGGCGTATTGGCATTCTGCGAAAAATAAGTGGGCGGGTAACAATCCATCAAAACCCAAGACAAAACCAAGACACAGCAAATTCAAGAACAACTAAAAAAGCAAAGAAAAACACAAAGACAAATAGGCCAATTGCCATCACAGAAAAATTATAAATGCAATAAAATTATTAAAAATAGCAGCAAAACATTAAAATGTCAATACATACAGTTGTTTTACATGTATTTCCCTTTTCAAATAGCTATTGAATTGAGAGCAGCTTAGCAGTGATCCTGGGTTAAGTCAATGTTACAATATTCTTACTGCTTGTTATGCCAACAGAGGGCAGTAAAACTAAAAGTAACATACATACAGGAAACTGCTTTTTCTTGTCTTAAATAGAAGATCCCTGCACCACATTCCTTGTTGTTAACATTTAATCCAGATGAGGGTTAAATAACATGCTGCCGCACACAAGGATCCACTCCCAAGGTGTTTGCTGGTCCAGAGCCTTTTTGTGCATGTACCAGTTCCTTTAGTGATGCTTGAGTTTCTGATGAATGGATAGCAAACTCTAAGGACCAAGAAGAAATTGAAATGAACTGGGAAACAACCGATTTTTAAAAATAAGTGATTGTTCTATAATGTCAAAGGACATGTAGGCATCCACTGGTGGTATATTCGAAAGTGCAGTGCACATCAGAAGGTGCCTGACCACATACACACACACTGAAAAATGCAAGCAGCCAGATCAGTCTTTATTAGTAAGTGGCAAGCTGGCCTTTAAAAAAAGTTAACTCAAAGCTTTAGTTAATTTAATAATTATGTGTTAATCCAAAAGAATCTCTAGAAGGCAAAATAACCCAACAAAAACTGTCATCCTTTGGTCATGTTATGTGAGCTGACTTGCTCAAAAAGACAATAGTGCTGCGATTGGTCAGTGGTAGAATAAGAAGGAGCCACTCAAGGACTCACTGGGTTGACACTATCAGAAGGGATGCTGGAATTTTGATGGGACTAAAAGAAGTTAAGAACATAAGAAGAGCCATGCTGGATCAGGCCAAAGGCCCATCTAGTCCAGCTTCCTGTCTGTCTCCTAATACCACTCCCCTGCATCTGGCCCTTGAAGTACCCTGGTTTTAAGCCTGGAGATCTCCATCATGGTTTGTAACCTGTGATGGGCTTTTCCTCCAGGAATCTGTCCAATCCCCTTTTGAAGGCATCCAGGCCAGATGCCATCACCACATCCGGTGGCAGGGAGTTCCACAGACTAACATGCTGGGTAAAATATATATTTTCTTTTGTCTGTTCTCAATCTCCCAACCCTCAGTTTGAGTGGATGTCCCCTAGTTCTGCTATTTTGTGAGAGGGAGAAGAGTGTCCCTCTATCCACTTTACTTACGCGCTGCATTATTTTGTATGTCTCAATCATGCTCCCCAGGTGCCTTTTTCCAGACTAAACAGCCCCAAATGTTTTAGCCTTTCATCATAAAGGAGGTCCCCCAGCCCAGAAATCATTTTAGTGGCTCTCTTCTGCACCTTTTCCAGTTCCACTATGTCTTTTTTGAGATGCAGTGATCAGAATGGTACACGATACTCTTCAATTTATCAGTTAAACCTAAAACATCCTCTCTTTTAACCTGTATTTGATTTAATTCTTTAGTCAAGAGGGACCGTTCAGGCAGCGGAGACTGCCCGTGGTCTTCTGTCGTGGAGACAGCCCACACTTCTAACCATTTCTACTAATTAACTCTCCCTCCTCTTCTCCCCCCTCCTCCTCCTCCCTCCCCTCCCCTATCCACCCCCCCCAAGTCTATATACAGCCAATCAATATTTGCTATGATATGTATATCTCATACTATAAGTATCTCACACCTCATTCTGCTGCTATGTCTTGAAGAAGTGCACATGTGCACGAAACGTCACATTAAAATATGAAGGTTGGTCTTTAAGGTGCCACATGTTTGTGTCTTTTGTTTTGTTTTTCTTTGATTTTTCCCTGAAATTCTTGGAAAGAGTAACACAACTACCCTCTCTGAAAGAACTCATGTAATTTCTCTGCAATTTCCAAGTACTCCTTTACCTCCCCTTTACCTCCCTCATCATCCAGAGGGCCAACTGGTTATCTGGCAGGTTTTTTACTTCTAACATATTTAAAGAAGCTTTTATTATTTCCCTTTATATTGCTAGCCATACGTTCCTCAAAGTCCTTGCCTCTCTTATCTTTTTTACATTTCTTTTGCCAGAGTTTGTGTTCCTTTTTATTTTCCTCATTTGGGGAGGATTTCCATTTACGGAAATACCTCTCCTTGCACTTTAGAGCCTCTCTAACGCCACTTGTTCACCATGTTGGCGCCCTCTTGGACTTAGATGAGCTCTTCTTTGTTTGTGGTATGCTCTTGTGCTGGGCCTCTACTACCATTGTATTAAACAGGCTCCATGTACTCTGGAGAGATTGGATTCTTTTTACCCTCCCTTTCAATTTCTTTCTAACCAGTTCCCTCATCTGAGGAAAGTCTGCCCTTCAGAAAGCAAGGATTTTTGTGTCTGATTTGCTTGACACTCTTCCCCCAACATGCATGGCAAAGGAGATTGCAGCATGGTCACTGTTCCCCGGAGGCTCAGTGACATTCACATCCCTGAGCAGGTCCTGAGTATCACACAGTATTAGATCCAGAGTTGCCTGTTTTCAGGTGGGCTCCATGATAAGTTGCTCTAAGGCACAGTCATTCAGCATGTCGAGAAACCCGGTTTCTCTTTCTTGCCCCGAGCTCTCATTGGCCCAGTCAATGTGGGGATTATTGAAGTCCCCCATGATTACTGTCCTGTCCCTCTTAGACACCTCCATGATTTATCTCCTCATTTCAAGGTCCCCTTCAAGGTTTTGATCTGGTGGACGATAGAAAACTCCAACGATCACATCACTCCTTGGACCTGGTAGTTTAACCCACAGTGATTCTATGGTGGAGTCAGACCCTCTGTCCATCTCCATTCTGCTGTATTTTACCCCTTCTTTGACATAGATGGCCACTCCACCTCCTACCTGGCCCTCTCTATCCCTTCTATAAAGTTTATAGCCTGGGATGGTGGTATCCCACTGATTCTCCGCATTCCACCAGGTGTCTGTTACAGCTGTAATATCAATTTTATCCCTAGCTACCAAATGTTCAAGTTTTCCCATCTTTGCTCTGAGGCTTCGAGCATTTGCATAGAAGCACCTGTACAATGGGTCCCCCAAGAAAGTCATTGAGGAGGAAAATGCACAGAAGTATCTAAGAGAATACTTATGTTGTATGGATGGTGGGGAAAGTGCAACTCCTAGGCCTTTTACAAGAACACATTCTGTCTACCTGAATAAGGTGTTGGTGCTTACAATTATCTCATGTTATTCCTATAACAAGCTCAAGAACAACATTCTGTACATGGTTGTCTTTCCCACTATAAGCTAACCCTTTTTAAAAAAGCAATGTAAGACTGACTCACAGAGAGGGTGACTAACTCAAGCTAACTAGAACTACACCCTGGATCTCCTAAGGCCCAGTTCAGCACTTAAGAACTACTACACATGGTGTCAGAAATGTCAGAGCCAAATTTAGAAGAGCGGAAAAACTCTATTTCTGCAGCTGGATATAGTGAATTGGTTGCATTTTCGTCTTTTCCTTGGAGACGGATGTGTTCCTCATGTTTACACAGTTTCTTTATTGATCCCAGAACAGTTTTCATTTAGAGCAGCAGTGAGTCTTGAATTTATTTATCATGTCACAGTGTACAATCAGAATGTGCTCATAGTCACCATAAAGCCCTCAGGACAACAATGATTGCAGAGGCGCTACTCATCACACTATTGATTTTCTCAGTAAAGGCAATAAGGAATATGATCTAACTTCCATTTCTATAGAATAGGCTCAAACAAGTCAGGGCAAACAGTTCTAATCAGTATTGGCTGACCTATTATATGGCCTTTGCTTGAAAACCACTGACAACCAAGGGCATATTTGGGGATGAGTAGGCTAAAGAAAACAGAGCTGGATTCTTGGAGGGAACTTCTGATGCCAGTCCCAAATGTCTAGAGGGCAAAAGTCCTAAATCTGTGCTAATGTTGCCTCCAGCCTGCAAGGATCATGCCAAAACAAAAAACTTAGTACAGTAGTGCATGAACTTGTATGAAAAATCTGCACCTGCTTTGAGGCACTGTTGTTCAAATCTTAGGATCGTTAACAGATTAGATTCATGATAGACAATAGCCCTGTTCAGACATGTTTTAAAGGGTTTGGAGCTCACACATCTGAAGGGGACCCACCTCCTCTATTGTCAAATTAATAACAGAAATACAACTGTCTGAAAAGAGGAGGCCTTGGCAGCCAAATAGCTGCTCCGTGTGAGGTAAAATATACTTCCCTGACACAAAATTGGGGTTTTGGCCCATGGGGAGGGATCAACTTCACCATCAAAGCTTATATCTTTTAGAAGGTTGTGTTGAGGTGAAAAAAGTGGACATGGGGATCTGGCCAATGAAATCCGCTTAAGGTGTATGGACAATAAACATTTTGAACCTGACTGAATAGACAAAAGAATTTTTTTTTGCCCAGCATGTTGTTAGTCTGTGAAACTCCCTGCCACAGGATGTGATGGCATCTGGCCGGGATGCCTTAAAGGGGATTATACAGATTCCTGAAGGAAACGTCCATCGCAGGTGACAAATCATGATGGAGATGCATAATCTCCAGTCTTAAAACTGGGCTAGTTCAAGGGCCAGATGCAAGAGAATGGTATCAGGAAACAAATATCTAGTCTTGTGCACTCCCAGATACATTTGGTGGGGCCACTGTGAGATACAGGAAGCTGGACTAGATGGGCCTTTTGCCTGATCCAGCATGGCTCTTCTTATGTTCTTATGTTCTTATGTAGAGTTCTAAATTTTCCTGCTGTTTGCTGCCTCTTTTTATTTAAGTATCTGGAAGTTAAGTCCTTCAGACAATAAAACTTTACTCAGCTTGATGGGATATATTTAAGAGGAAACAACTTTTAAGATTTAAAGGGTGTTAATTTTAGTATTATCGTGCATTTAATCCTGTTTTAAAATTTGTAGTTCTACTGTACACCCTACAAAAGGCCTGGAATCCAGTTGGTGGAACTGTGTCCACGCAAAGTTGATGAAGAATCATAGAATTATAGAATTATAGAGATAGAAGAGACCTCAATGGCCATCCAATCCAACCCCCTGCCATGCAGGAACGCTACCACAGTACAGTACTTCTGACTAGAGATGGCACGAAATGCCGAAATGCCGTTTCGTGCTCCTTATTGGGGCCCTGGGGCCCGCTTTGGGTTGTTTTTGTTGTTCGGGCCCCAGGGGCCCGCTCCTTTTTTCAGGTGTCGTTTTTTTGGCACCCGTCGGTAAAGCGTTCCCGTGGCCGCGGGGAGCCCTCCCGGGCCAGGCGTGCTGGAGCCGGCGGCAAGCCTCCTGGGAGAGCCATCCTGCAGCTGCAGGGAGCCCTCCCGGGGCCAGGCGCCGCTGGAGCCAGCAGCAAGCCTCCTGGGAGAGCCATCCTGCAGCCAGGATGGTTACCGACTCGGGGCTTTTTTAAAAAAGCCCCGACCAGTTCTAGCAAGTCTCCCGGTGCTTGGTGCTTTTTTAAAATTCATTTTTCTTTTTTTCTCTAGAAGCCCAGCAGGGGGCCCACACTACAGCTGATCGGGGCTTTTTTAAAAAAGCCCGGAACAGCTCTAGCACGCCCAGTGCTTGGTTCTTGTTTTTAAATTTATTTTTCTCTCCCCCCCCCCCCAGAAGCCCAGCAGGGGGTCCGCACTGCAGCTGATCGGGGCTTAAAAAAAAAAAGCCCTGACCAGCTCTAGTGCGTCCCTTGCTCGGCGCAACGGCAGCAGTGGTGGCGGTGGGAACAGGTGCTCCCCCGGAATGGGAGGAGGAGGAAGAAGAGAAGAGAAGCACGGGGAGCCAGCCACCTGAGGCTGCAGCAGGCAGTGACAAAGTTCCCTTCCCTGTTTCCCCCTGCCACCCGGCAGCCCGCCTTGCCTTACTCAGTGCCGGTATGGAGCCAGACTTGGGGCGAGGCAGCCACAGGCAGCTTTGACTCTTGGGCGCGCCTGTGCGGATTTCTTTTCCTTGCCCTAAGGCCCACCTCGCAGTCGCAGAGCACCGCCCCCGACCAGCTCTAGCGTGCCCCATGCTTGGCGCAACAGTGGCTGTGGCGGGAATGGGCACTCCCCGGAATGGGAGGAGGAGGAAGAGGAGAGAAGCGCGGGAGCTGCATGATGCGGCAGTGGCAGGAGGACCCAATGGCAGCAGGCAGCGGCAACATCCCTTCCCTGCTGCCCCCCTTTGGCACGAGGTAGGGCACTTTGAACTCTCAGGCGTGCTGGGTTTCTTCTCCTCCCCCAGACACAGTTACGAACTCGCACCAGCAATTAGCCCAGCAGGGGACCCACACTACAGCTGATCGGGGCTTTTTTTAAACAGCTCCATTTCAGCGCGCACTATCATAAACGAAAACGAACAGTAACGAAGTTAATTTTCTTGTTTCTGTTCAGTTCGAGCCTGACCCGTCGCAATGGTCGTTATTCGTACCATTAAGTAACAGAACGAATAATGCAGAACGGTAACAAAAATGGTCGTTTCGTGCCCATCTCTTCTTCTGATTTATGGTTATCCAGCCTTGGCTTAAAAGACTCCAAAGAAGGAGACTCCGCCACTCTCCGTGGCAGAATATTCCAGTGCCGAACAGGTCTAAGCATCATAAAGTTCTTCCTAATGTTAAAATTGAATCTCTTTCCCTGTAGTTTTAAATCATTGCCCCTCCCTGTCCTAGTCTCTGAAGCCATGGAAAACATACCTGACCCCTTTTTGATATAACAACATTTCAAAGGCAGCAAATTAGCAAAAGAGAGGTTAAAACTAAGCAAATAAAAGCTAAAACATATGTGATCTTATTCCCAGTTTATCTCATCACCTTCCAACCTTTACATCAGGAAAGGTTTTCTCTAATCAATGGGAACAGTCCACCCCCCCCCCAAGTGAAACATGTGCAATAAAACATCTAGCTCATAACCTGTGTGGCTAAAAATACGATAGAGGTGGGGATGTTTCCAAAGTTCTATCTAACTATCTCTCAGACCCAGCAAGGTGTTTCCTGTCAAAGTTCATTCTCCTGTTTTGTTTTGTTTTGAAGTCTTTATCAGGAATCTCTATGTGGAGCAAACAAGCAGTGAAAGAAGTATTTTACCAGTTAATGAGAGTGTAGTCTCTCTCTCTCTCTCTCTCTCTCTCACACACACACACACACACACTGTGTGTGTGTGTGTCTTTAACATCTAGAAATTGCCATTGCCTGTCCTGATCCAGGTGGTGGCTATTTTTAGATATTAAAGACTCCCATTACAGCCAGCAGCTCCCAAAAAGCTTCCCAAGATAAAAGGAATTTTAAGGAACCTCAGAATATCAAAGGAATGAAGACTAGGAGGCATTAAATTAGAAGTAACATCATAAGTTTGCTTCAGCATAAACCTATGCAACAGGATTTCAGCTACTAATGGTTTCTAAATTTATTTATTTATTTGTTATACTTATATCCCGCCCATATTCCGGAACGGAACTCTGGGCGGCTAACAATAAAACAAAACTACAAAAGGAAAACAAAAATCAAAGAAAAATTCCAGTAAAATGGGCAGGGAACAATACCCTCCAAAAAAGATGATGCGAGCGGCAAAGATGGGGAAAAAAGGTTTAATTAAAAAGGTCGCCAAATGCCTCCTTGAAAAGATGGGTTTTCAAGGCTTTTTTAAAGGCAGGCAGGGACTGTGCTAGGCGCAGCTCACTGGGGAGATGGTTCCACAACGTGGGGCCCACCACAGAGAAGGTGCGGTTACGCGTGAGCGATAAATTGCATCTGTACTTATAGGGATACCCACTGTGCTGTAGTGGGTCGAGTAGGTCTTATTTTTCTTGGTGCCTACAACTTTTCCCAGTATCAATTTTCTCCACAAGGAGGGCTCCGACCAGCCCCGTGAGGGAAGGGGCACCTTTCTCCAACCGCGCAAATGAGACGCACTGGCCACTAGCCCGGCTGGCCAATGGAGCTCGGCCAGCACACCTGGACTGATTGGCCAGCTGCCAGCCGCTGGGTCACCTGACCTCCTGGCGAAGCCCCACATAAGGGATAACAAAGAGCTCAACATCCTCTATGTTGAGAGGGCCCCAGCTGATACACTTTTCCACCCTTCACGTGTGTCCTCACAACAAGGCCAATGATATAACACAGCCCACAACTGAATGCTGAAATGTGTCCATCCCCAGTTCTTTTCACCAACACTAGGGCAGGAATTGCTTAAAGAAAAAAAGGATGAACACACACATATCTCTTTGAAGCCAAGGCAGAACAAAGGCTCAGATTTACTTGTTACCATAAGGCTCTCCTCTAACAATATGTTTCTATCAGCATATATAAATGTGTTTCAAATCTCTGTTCTTCTCCTGTCTTCCTTTTCGATGATGCATTTTGTCTTTTTCAGCAATATCTTTGCCTCAGGTCCTAGAAGGTATAGTCACATCTATAGGTGAAGACCCCTATGTCATACAGTACAGCTTCAAAGCATTCCTTATTGTGAAACTTTTCATGTAGTTAACTTCAAGGCCTTCCTCTTGACCTTGACTAATACTTTGTTCTTTTCACTGACCTTTTGTTCTGCCTGAATTCCAGATGTTTCTGTAATCTGGTTTCTATTTCCCAGCTTTTGCATACAATGCTGAGAACTTCACATGTCTTTTCTACAGCCTAAAGCTGACAAATGAGAGTAATATATGCATTTTTCATGTGATAAAAGAATGCTGACGCGGCAGCCTTGCTGTCTATTCACAATTCTTAATAACAACAAACTAAATAATGAACTAAAGCTATAAGAGGGGAAATACTGGTCATTTTGGAAGCAAAAATATATATTTACTGCTAGTACTAATAACACTGTTAGCACGGTATGAAGCTAGTAAGGCTTAGCAGATTTAGGTTGAAACTCTTGCTTGGCCATGGAAACTCACTGAAGGGTGTCAATGACACACCACTCCTTAAATGTCTTCTCTTCCTTCAACACCCTATAAAAGTAATGATAGGTCACAATCAACCTGTGGCACATTGCATTAAGCCTTAACAACTCACTGTGGGAGTGGAACTTGCAAAACCACTCCCTAAATATCTCACTTACCCTGAAAGGCCTACATTAGGTTTGCTGTAAGTTGCTATAAGTTGCAGGACACACACAAAGCATTCTAAGCATGTACTAGCATGAGATATATTGTAGATTTTTTATAATACATCTCTATGGTGTTATCTCATGCTTAGAAAGCTTTGTGTGTGTTCTGCAGCCATCAAGTCAGAACCAACTTATAATAACCATAATAGAGCTTTCAGGGTGAGCGAAATATCTAAGGAGTAATTTTACCAGTTCTATCCCACCCACCCCCATCAGTTTCCATGGCCATGTGGGGATTCAAATCCCTTTGTCCTGAGTCTTAGTCCATCACTCTATCTGCTACACCACACCGGAGAAACTTTTTTTAAAAGACAATATAAATTGAGATAGTAATTTTTATTAGCTAAAAAAAGAGGAAGAGTCTTGTTGGAGTCAGGAGAATTTGCGAGAATAGCTGCACCTGGTCCTATAGTATTATTAAGTGGATGCTAGAGTATGAGCAACAGTTATTTTATTGAGACTGGTTTTGTATACGTACATCTGATGATTGCCAACTACAAAGACAATAATGCTAGGAAAGAGGAAGACAGTAGGAAAAGAGGAAGAGCCAACCTGAAATGGATTGACTCAGTAAAAGAAACCACATCCTTTACTTTGCAAGATCTGAGCAGGGTTGTAAATGATAGAACTTCTTATACAGTGGTACCTTGTATAAAGGAATTAATTCATTCCAAATGAAATTATGTTAAGCAAATTACCCCAGTACTGGCTCGCCTGCATTGGCTACCCGTTGCATCCCGAATAAGATTCAAGGTCTTGGTTTAAATTTATAAAACCCTCCATGGCCTGGGACCTGATTACCTGGCAGAGCAAATCCCCCAGCGGTCAACTTCGGCCCGACCAACTAGAATGACGCGGGCACACTCACTTCGGGTGGCCATGCCTAGGGAGGCTTGGAAGATGGTCACCCATGGCCGAGCCTTCTCTGTGGCTGGTCCCACATTATGGAACCATGTCCAGTGTGAGTTGCACCTTGCACAGTCCCTGCCAGCCTTCAAAAATCTTTAAAGACCTTGCTTTTTCGAGAGGTGCTTGGTGACTGTTAAGGTTTTTTTCTCTGCTTATTCGCCACTTGTCTCCCTGCTATTGATTTTTTTTTTTAATGTTTTAAACCGATCTTATTGATTTTATCATGATGTAGTACATAACCTGGTTTATTGTCTGTTTCTTTTGTTGTGAACCGCCCGGAGTTCCTCCTGGAAGACGGGTGGTATTTAAGCTTTAAAAATAAATAAATAAATAAATAAATAAATAAATAAATAAATAAATAAA
>JAHTLZ010000129.1:97700740-97722255 GCA_023846285.1 Phrynocephalus versicolor
GGAAAGCCAAAACAAAAATGCTACAGTACGTGACTTTTATGATTTTTAGCTGTTTTCAATTTGACAGCACAGTGCTGATGAAGGTATTCTTAGGTTGCATATGGTTTGAAATCCATCTGAGATCAGATGTGCTTAGGGCATCTAGGCAGCTTATACAGGTGACTACAATACTTGTTGCTGGTCATTGACCGTAATAAAGTTTTAATTGATTGACTGACTAACCACAGTACTTTAAAGAATAGCTCAGCAAGTGAGGTATTGGGCTGCCAAACTAATGGACAGTGGTTCAGTTCCCTGCCATGTCTGGGTAGCCTTGGACATGTACTGTTTCAAGGAGCACCAGAAGAACGGATGGTTAGCCACTTTTGAATGTTTTATAACTTAGTAAATCCTGGGAACAGTTGGCACAAGATGGAGTCAGCCTGATGGCACACAGTTGTTATTAACTGAGGCTAACTGGGTGTGGGCTGGATAGCACAGGTGTCAGTTGGATGCGCAATTGGTCACAGAACTGTAATCACAGATTCTGTAACTGTCTATCCACTGGGCATTTGTCAGTGGCTCCTTTTCACACTGGGAGGAGGTAGCAGGTGGGGCACCACAAGGCTTAGTCTTGGGAATTCAGGGAATACTTATCAGATTTGTGGATGACAGAAACTTGGGTGGGATAGCAGGAAGAAAGGAACAATATTCAGAAAGACCTTTAGACTGGAAACACCAGAATGAAATTCAACAGGAAAATGTATGATGCTCTGTACTGGAGGAGGGGGAACCCAAATGCACAGTTAACACATTTGGGGATACTTGCCTCCTAGAAACGTAGAATCATTAAGTTGGATTGGGCCTAAAACATTGAGTCCAACCCCCGCTCAATGCAGGCTCAGTAGCAGTTTGAGAAAAAAAGATCTAAGAATTGTTCTAGATCATAAGATGAATATGAGCTAACAATGCAAATGTGGCTGCAAAAAACACAAATGCAATTTTTGGATGTATTAACATATGTATAGTCTTCAAATCCTGCGAGGCACTAGTCTTCTTCTCTTTAGCACTGGTTAAGCCTCATATTGCAAATTCAGGACGCTACACTTTAAGAAGGAGGTCAACAAATGAAACAGGTCCAGAGGAGGGCGGCAAGGATGATCAGAAGCCTGGAAACCAAGCCCTTTGAGGAGAAGCTGAAACAACAGGGTATTTTTAAGCTTGAAAAGGGAAGACTGAGGAGAGAGATGATAGCTCTCTTCATATACTTGAAAGGTAGTTATACAGAGGAAAAGCAAGATCTGCTCTTGGTCATCGGAGAATAATAATGGGCTTAAATTATGGTGTGGCAATAGAACCAATTACCTCAGGAGGTAGCAAGTGCTCCAGTGCTGAAGAAATTCAGGAGACAATTGGGCAGCCGTCTGATATAATTTGATTTGGATTTCTGCAGTATGCAGAGGGCTGGACTACGTAGCTTTATAGGTCTTTTCCAGCTCAATTATTCTCTGATTCTCTCATTATGCAGGCCATTCCAATGAACGAATGATAGCTTCCATTGCTGGGATGTACACATAATTTTGGTGTATGCCCCTAAAACTGCTTCTTCCATGTGTATTGCTCAGATGATGGGATTTACTAATGACGCTTTACTAATGATGCTTTATTTAATAATGATACTAATGACACAGGAAGCAACGAGATTTCAAGCCTGTGCATGCTGACATTTCTTTCTGATGAACAAGTGCCTTGACGGGAGGCAATGTTTACCTAACTTCTTGGGACTCCATACTTCCTTGATACTACCTTTCAACCATAACTGCCTTCAAATGCTATAACAAACCAGAATTATTTAGCGACTGGAATTCAGACAATCGCTGTGGGTGTGCAAGGGAGGAGGACCCCTGCACAGAGGGGGTCTGACCCACATGGTCAACTTAGAGGGAACCCTGGTCCCAACTATGGTGAAGCTGCGTGCGAGTGAATGCAGCTTGATTGTCTAGTTTCACCCCTGACAGTTAAACCAAGAACCACCCAGAGGAACAAAGTCCCAGGTCTGGTATTAGTAGATGTCTCTTGGCATGGGATTGTTGGGAAGAATTGACTATTGTGCTGCCCTGCTTCCGATAAATCACAATTCTGTAGACTTTTGGCTTTTTCAATAGAGACATATGTCTTGATGGGGGCGTGGTGGCTCAGCGGGCTAGAGCGCTGACTGTTGTCTGCAAAGTCGACAGCTTGGTGGTTCGATTCCCACGTGCCATGCAGTGGAGTGGGCAAGGGTTGCCTGAATCCTAGCAAGGATGCCTGAATGACCCAAATGTCTCAAAAATTCTGATATAACCACACAGTTGTGGCTTTTAAAATAAAACAACACTTGAGTTGCTGTTAATTGTTATCCATAGGTTTGGGTGGTTGAAGGTTGAAGGGTAAATGTTGTGAGATGTGGGTCAGTGAGAACAAACAATGGAGAGGATGACAGATGCTGGGTAGTTCTCCAATGTATTTGTCTCTCTGATAATTTTGATGAAATGTATGTTGACTTTAGTAGGAAATCATTGACTTCAGTAGTACAAGTGTCCATGGGTCATAAAAACATAAGAAGAACCATGCTGGTTCAGGCCAAAGGCCCATCTAGTCCAGCTTCCTGTATCTCACAGTGGCCCCACCAAATGCGTCTGGGAGCGCACGAGACTGTCTCCTGATACCACTCCCCTGCATCTGGCCCTTGAAGTACTTAAGCCTGGAGATTACACATCTCAATCGTGGTTTGTAACCTGCGATTGACTTTTCATCCAGCAATCTCTCTAATCCCCCTTTGAAGGTATCTAGGCCAGATGCCATCACCACATTCTGTGGCAGGGAGTTCCACAGACTAACAACACGCTGGTTAAATTTTTGTCTGTCTTGCTCGTCTAAGAGTTCCCTGATCTAAGGATAACGGGGGTCACGTAGGACTGTCTATATACTCAGATAGGAATTGGCATTGTTGATTTTTGTCACCTCTTGATTGTTGTTTGGTGGCTTCTATTTAGGCTTTTAATTGAGTAGTTAATTTGCATGGCCACTGCATGCATGATTGCTCTGTTTATTATATCATGTGGTGGCCAACCTTCTAGCTAGCCGGCTACTCAGATAGTGGCCATATAACTATGTTAAAAGGTTTACCAGTGTGGCAGAACCTGCCAGGACTTATGGTTCAGCTTTTGTGGCATATCCTTGTAACATAGAGTTACTTCTAGACTACAGTAAAACAGTAGAGACCCCTTTGGATCCCTATATCCGAACAATAGTTTTGAATAAATTAAAGTATCTGTCTGTTGCAACTCGGTCCTGTTGGTAGAACAATAATATATATGAACTAGAGATGGGCACGACTCAAAAAAATGGTGTTTCGTTTGTTGTTTGGTCATTTAGGGGTCCGTTTTGGTTCGTTTTCGTTTTCGTGAGGGTTTTTTTGCAAAAAAAATCATTTTCGTTGCGTTACGTAACGAAAAACAAAAACGAAAAATTGCTGTTTTGTTACCATTTAGCACAATTCAATGCATTTGCCGTAACAAAAACGAAGCGGTCGACAAAATTTTTCGTGTTTCGGGTCGTTTCGTTTCATTTTGGAGTCAAAATTTGTTTTTCATTTCGTTACGTAATGAAATGAAAAAACAAAAACGAAAACGAAAAATCACTCGTTTCGTGCCCATCTCTAATATGAACTGCTGTGCAGCTTAGTGGTTTAGTAGTTTGGCTGTGGAACCAGAGGTTGGGAGTTTGATTCCCCACTGTGCCTTCTGGAAAGGCGCTGGACTTGATGATCCACAGGACCCTTCCAGCTCTGCCTATCCAAGCTGATGATATTTATGGCCAACCTGTTTTGTTTTATAGCTCTTCAACGACGTAGCTCAAGATGTGTCTGTAAAATACCATATTAGTGGAGCCGGTGTGGATGAATATCCAGAGCCTGGATTGTTTTCCATTGAGGATGATGCCAATGGACTTGTCTATGTGCACCGCCCCATTGATCGCGAGAAAACTCCCTCTTTCACGGTATTTATAGTTGGGAAATAAAAGCATATTTTCATGATTTTCATCCTCCATCAGTTGTGGGACTCTCTGAGTCACAGAAATTCATGGGCGTGCCCCAGTTGAGACCATAGGCGTTTTCCTGATTTTCTTTTCTCTAAACTGTGTAAGATACAGGGCACCAATGTGAGTTGTCGAACATCCTGGACTCCTGACACCAGATGAGCCGTGCGGTGTGCTGAGGAAAACATCCACCAGGCGAAACTTTTGATTTGGCTTTAATTTAGCTACAATTGGCGGTTCCCTGGTGGTTTTCACTAAAATTTTAATCCCAGCTCCGATGGAGGCTTGCCAGGGGGGAAAAGGTGCATAGTGCCCGCAGTTTGAGCCAAATTGCTTCAAAAAGAGGCTAGAAATTGATTTAGAAAAACACCACCCCTGGTAGCCATCACAAGAAAAACTGACACAGCCGCTGAAAAGGGGCATGGCCAAGGGGGCTCCGCGGAAAAAGCGATTGGAAATGTGGTAGGTGATTTTTAAGGAGATTTGACTTTAAGCAAAAGGCAATTCAAAACCTAAGTGTGGTAGGGCTGAATACTGAAACATTTGAGCCCAGTGGCACAGTGGTTAAACTGCAGTATTTCAGCTAAGCCTCTGCTCATAATTTGAGTTCATTCGGACAGATTCAGGTAGCCAGCTCAAGGCTGACTCGGCCTTCGATCCTTCTGAGGTTGGCAAAATGAGAGCCAAACTCAGCAGGGGACAGTGTTGCTTTAATAATTACATCGTAAACCACCCAGACGGTGCTCTAACACTATGGGGTGGCATATAAGTCAAAGCAACATTTGAGTGGCAGATTGTTAGAGAAGGTGAGTTCTCTTGATGGCTGTTTAAATACATTTTATTATGCGTAATAGCACATACTTTGTTTGCTTTTAGTGCCTGGCCATTCCTACTGTGGACAGCCTTTTATGCTTGTTCTTTTTGAAAAGTGACACATGTTTGGAAAGATGGTTGCTAAATTTCCAAATCTATTGCTTTTATGGTTCATGAGTCATAGGAAGCAATATGAATTTCCTGGAATTTCTCCAGTATGAGAGTGTGTTGAACCTGAGAGGTCTGAAATAAAAACAAATTCCTTTCCTTCTTAAAGGCAAAAGGAGGCGGGGTAAAAATACTCTAAAATAAATAAATAAATCATAATTTGTTTGGAGCTTTATGCGATGCCATGATGATCGCGTTTATCATCTTTGCTGCAATTCCAGCTAAGCAGCAAGTCGTTCTAGAAATGATAAGATTTCTGCTCTGCGTTGCACCAGATCCTAACTTGGTTTTGTTGATTAATGTCCACTGTTCAGATACACTTCGATGTTGCCAACAGAGAGACTGGGGAAATAGTAGATAGATCTCTCCTCTTCAACGTTAAAATCAATGATATCAACGATAATGCGCCTGAGTTTCCCGAGAAGGAATATAATATCACTATGACAGAAAAACAAAGCAAAGGTAAGTTTCCTTAGGATTATGTGTCATATAAAATGCAAAGTGTTAGGTCAGCCCCAGTGTTTCCTCCTGTGCAATTGCTTTCTGTTTTGTAATGATTTTACATATTGTATCATATTGATTATTTGAGAGCCACCATGATACATTGGATTAGCACTCAGGCGAAACCTGGTTTCAAAGCCCTGCTTGGCCATGGAAATTCAGTTGGCGATGACAAGGCCATTCTTTGAACATGTCATATATTCTAATATGGTCACCGTAAGACCAAAGCAAGATAAGGGCACATTTAAGAACAATATATTGTGTGTGGTGCGTATTATGTGCTTTATTGTTATTACACACTGATTTGAAATGTCCAAATCTAAAAGATATAGAGAGGTACTTAAGGCCTTAAACACCTGGCTTTTTTTGCGAGGCAACAGAGAATCAATCTACAAAATTTTTTTTTGTCCCGCCATCTCCCCATTGACTTCTTTTACTGCTTTATTGTGATGTCCTATTTAATTTGCCTTTTTGTCATTGTTTTACTCTGTTGTAAACTGCCCGGAGTTCCTTTGGAAGATAGGTGGTATACAAGTATTAAAATAAATAAATAAATAAATAAATAAATAAATAAATAAATAAATAAATACTTGTAAACGAGGAAGTGCAGGCAATTTCTTTGGTCTTTGTTTCATGGGGGGGTTGCCTCATTAATTTTTGTGGGTTTCACATACCTGTAAAGTCATTTCACATGAAAGGAAAGGCCACTTTCAGGTTCTTTTGTTTTAAATTCTCTGTGTTTCATACACTTGCAAAGCCCCAATGAACACTTTAAAACTTAAACTAGACTAACATTAAAAAGTAGAGACACAAGGCAAGAAAAAAAACTGATCTAATTTGAAACCAGGCAACTGTGAATGAGAAATTAAAGTACTGTAATGAAAAAAAAAATCTCCCACCAAAATATGGACCTCTAACAGGATAAACGCATAGTAAGTTAACAAAGTAATTCATAAAACAAATAGACTTGTAGAACAAATTAAATTTGTCTTAAGAGGCACCACTGTAGATTGATTCTCTGTTGCCTTGCTATTGCTTTTTAGAGTAGCTTTTCAATTGGTTCCTTAAGGCCTTCAGACTAGTGCCAGAATACATCACTGAAGACAAAGGAAAGGTGGTCCTCTTCGTGTGAAATAAAATGGCAAATGTAAAAACAGAAAAATGAAAGAAACATTCCTGAAAGGACCCAAAACAAGTATAAAAAAGTTTCCTGTGTACATCCTTAATATATGACTAATGATTCTATAGTGTTTCTTAGCTTTCATAGTTACCTATGAGCCATCAAATGCTGCTCAGCCTTTAAATCTTTGTTATAGCTCTTTAAATATCTGGTGGGAGGATTTTAATGGGGTTATACAGGTTGCACCAGAATGTGGAAGGAGATATTCCTTGCATTGAAGTAGACAATATAATTTGCAGCTGGTTAAGAGAGATGCATGTTTGCATTTCCATTCCTTCAGTTTTAAATGCAGCAATATCCAAGACAAATCAGTGGATATTTGGAACTGTGAAGTAGAAAGAAAACAGGAACACCATCAGTTTCTTTGATTTAAAGTCAAAGAAACTGAAATGGATGATATTTTATGTGACAAAAAAAGGGTTCCTCGCATGCTAGGGTTATTTGAAGAGGCAGCCTTTTCTGGGCAATGCTGCCAAAACTGGGAATGAGAAATGAGACCTTAGAAAAGTTGCTTTTTGTACTACCCTTTGAGAATAATTATAGCCCAAGAAAAGTCCTAGGAAAATCACTCCCCCCCCCACACACACTACCAAGCTTTGGATGGTATAAGGGGACAGAGGCGCAGTCTACACAGAGACTCAAGCAAACCCCACAAAACTTCCATAAATGCTTTATGTCTCATTTTAATTTCAGGGAATCTAATTTTCAATGTCACAGCCTTTGACAAGGACGAAGAAGGCACTGAGAATTCTCAAGTGACATATTCTATGGTTTCACAGAAACTTCGATCAAACCAGGCTGCCTTCACACTTGACTCTTCCACTGGAGAGATACGCAGCACAGGATGCTCCAATTATGAGGTTCAGCACTTACATATAAACTCTGGATTGATTTTTGCATGAGTTTGAGGTGTATACTTTTCAGCAAAATCATACACACAAGATCATACACACAGAGAGAAGGTTTCAAAAAGGTCACCTAATCCAGCCCTCTAACCAGAAGAGCAATCAACAGCTGAGTTATCCCCGATAAGAGATTTTCAATCCCACCCCTCCTTCAAAAACTTCAAGGAAGAGAGTCCCCCACCTTCTCTTGTGGTCTGTTCTATGAAGCATTCAGGAGAGCTCATGGATCTGCTCCCTGAAAAGTTAGGGCAAATGAATGCATATAGAATGTTGTTCTTACGCCATGGTTCAGCTTGGCCCCCTTAGAATGTTTCAGATGATCTTCAGCTCTTATTTAGGCTTTCTTAACAGAGTTATGAGAATAAACCGGAGGAGACAGGAATATGTGAGCCCACCCTGGGCTTCTTTTGGCTATCAAGAGGACACAAATGTAATGTTCCTGCAAAAAGATGTGCCAATGGAAATTCTTATACTGTAATTCAGCAAACATGGCTTAACTTGTTGGGTCATTTATGGGCATAGTTACATTCAACCTTTCTTCCAGTTCGCTCAAGGAGGCATACATAGTTTTTTCTCATCCCCATTTTATCCTCACCCCACCCATGTGAGATAGGCCTGATTGAGGGACAACACATTGCCCCAAATCATTCAAAGAATTTCATGGTTGCTGAAGATAGTAGTAGAATCTCATAGATTTTGACTAACGATGGATCTGTGAATAAATCTTTCCTGATTGTGGTGGTGGGGGGCTTGTGTTGGATGCATAGAATTCAAACTGGACCCTCTCAACATTTGTAAAAAGTTAAGCATTAATATTTTAATGTTTTATAGGCTGGTAGTACTTACAAACTTCTGATCAAGGCAACAGATCATGGATATCCACCGCGTTCATCGACAGCAACAGTTAACATTGTTGTGGAAGATTCTAACAACAACATGCCTACATTTATCCGGAAAGAAGTAAGAATGGAGGGTAGATGGGTGATGGAATGCTGCTGGTAATGGGAAGGAGGTTGGTCATGGACCTTGTTGTGAAATGGAAAGGTTGGTTTAGAATGAAGAACTTTGCTAAGGAATTATTTTCCCCAATGGGTGACCTTTCTGTAGCTCAAGTACTTTTCATGTAAGCATGAGAAGAAGTTTGGATAGATTGCCAGGGAGTCAATTTTACAGGCCTTGTTGAAAGCTCAGAAATGAGGCAGAACTGAGGTTAAGAGTTCTGAGAGGGGAGTGAGATTTTTAATAATAGATTTTAATTCTTCCTTGTTGTTTTTTTATGTCTGTTACGTTTTATGTGTTTATTTTTAAATGTTGGTAAATCGCCTGGGATTTCTTATATAGGTAGAAATGCAGTCTGTAAAGTGTATATAAATAAATAAGACAAACTGACCACTTGTAAGATGCCAGACATATATAGAGGGAGGATCTCTCTGCAACAAAAAAACTTGGCTATCTCTCTCTGAACTCCAGGCCAAGGTAGAAGGGCAGCATCTGCCGAAGGGCAGCTTCTTCATTGGCTGGAAGAATGGATAGGAATGTTTTGGTTTAGATTTGCAGTTGAAGAGTCAGAGCTTGGGAGTTCATATCCTCCCTGTGCCTCCTTGACTCGGACTGCACTCAATGGTCCATTGGGTCCTTTTTGAGCTTTGCAGTTCTAAGGTGGGGATGCTGATCTAATTGTAGAAATGAATGTCTTCCATAATGAGAGGACTAATAGAATAGTAGTCCCTCTCCCACTCCAACCTTAGTGCTGTTGCCCTTTTGAGTCCACGCCTCTCTGTCTTCCTGGCAGAAATAAAGAACAAACAAAACGAAAGACTAAAACATGCGTCACCTTAAAAACGATCTATTATATTTTAATGTAAGCTTCTCCTGTTTCAGTGTAAGCCTGCTCTGTCTGCGTATCTCACGAGGAGTTCTGTGTCTTGGTTATTTGACAATGGGACATAATGGCTGGGGACTGTTCTTGATGTACGTATCTAGATGACCTTTCCCTGTTTTCAAAGTACCGTGTGGACGTTCCAGAAGGCAAAACAGAACACGATATCCTTCGCCTCCCCGTGGAAGACAAAGATTCCCCCAACACCGCTGCCTGGAGAGCCAAGTATAGGATCGTGAGAGGAAATGAAACAGGGAACTTCTTCATCGAAACAGACCCTAAAAGCAACGAAGGGGTGTTGAGCATTGTAAAGGTAACAAAGTTGGAGTGGCATTTGGGGAATTATTCTACATCTTCGGTGAATAATAGTTGGTTCTCTGTTTGCTTTGACAATTGATTTCCATCCTACCATTCTCCCAAGATTTAAAGAATCTTGTTCATTTTAGGCAGAATGTAAGGTTCCAGACATTGAGCCCCTGTGATCTCATTTGCACAACCTGCAGATCAGCTTGGTTGGATTCAAGGAGGCTTATGTCTGTGCCAGGAGGCGCTTAATGCTGTCTTGGCAAAGTCCCACTGTGTATTCAGTTGAGTGTTTGGACCTATAGTGATTGGCTTTAGGCCTGCTGAGCTGAAAATTAATTTTAAAACCCTTTAGTAAAATATTGGGTTGTGATTTTCCCCCCCTCCAAAAAAATTATTTATTTTCATATCACAGGGGTTCCTACATAGGATGGGTGGGGTGGGAATTCTAAGGATAAAAACAGGACAGTTCAAGTGGTATATTTCGAATATTTCTCTATACTAATACAAAGACTGTGTTTTAGTTTCTCCATACTGTTGGGAGTTTTTAAAGCTATTTAGCTCTTTTTCATAAAAGGTATAGAGTGGTTTCCAGCTGTCTCTTGCCTTCTGTAGTTCTGTATCCTTCATCCGTTCTGATCCTATGTCCATTTCAGCCACTTTGATTCCACCACTCCCCCCCAAAAAAGTTCTTGTCTGGTTGGTGTTTCAGCCACTTTCCAATATTTGGCGTATGCAATTCTTGCTATTGTGACAGTATACAATTTTTTTCATGCTCCAGTTTTGGGGAAGGATTAGAGCTGGCATCGAACAGCATTTGAAGAAAAGTGCGCTTCAGTGGTGGTCATGCACCACCATCTCTAACAGGTGTTTGGCACTTCTCAGCCCCATCTTCTCCAAGAGGTGCCCACTCTGAGGCAGCATCAGGAGAAGGCGGGAAGGACAGGGAAGCTAGGGTGCTGCCTCTGAATGGGCAGGGCTGAGAAGCACCAAACACCCAATCCTATCCTTGTTCTAGAGCAAGGGTCCTCAAACTACGGTCCATGGGCCGGATGTAGCCTGCAAGGGTCCTGAATCCAGCCCGCCAGCCAATGCACAACCCCACCACCACTTGACCCCAGCCCACTCCGAGCTGAAGACTTTCCACCCAGAGGATTCCTGAGAGGGACTGTCATTTTAGGCAGCCTCCAGACAGCAGCTGGGGCATGCGGGGTTGCTTCACGGAATGAGCCCTTGTTCCTTCCCTGACCTCTCCCACCTCCATTTTCTTCTGTGGAATTACAAGGAATGGCCAGGGCCTTGCGTCACCCTTCCAGCGGACACTTACAAGGGAACTGCCGAGCCCCGGGCATGCCAAGCCTGGCAGACCAGGAGAAAAAGGAGAAAAAGAGCAACTGTGGCTTCTCCACTGTTTCCCCCCAAACTATAGTCTGGCTCCTAACAGTGTCTGAGTGACAGTGAACCGGCCCCCTGTTTAAAAAGTTTTGAGGACCCCTGTTCTAGAGGCAGGCCTTCCCCATTTAGTGCTCTCCTGCTGCAATGGATTACCTTTGCATCCTGCCTGATCACCAGAGCCTCTTAGCCTTGCTAGTAGGAGACTGCAAGAATTACAGTAAAGCAAATTTTGAGGGAATGGCTATAGCTCATCAGAATTTAATAACAGAAACTTTGTTGCCCCCCGCCCCCTGCCCCCTGCAGCCTTTGACCTATGATGGTGTCTCTGAGAAGAAACTTGAGATTTCAGTGGAGAACGAAGAGCCTTACTTCTTTTGTGTCGGAGGCATGGCAAAGACACAGCCTTCTCCAACACCCTCCAAGGCACGTGTGACCATTAATGTGATTGACCAAAATGATGCCCCCCAGTTCGATCCTCCAGTCCTTGTTCTTCATCAAGAGGAGGGGGTGAAGCCCGGGGTCAGGATTGGACAATATATAGCTAAAGATCCAGACCCAGCTCGCCACATTGTAAGGTAGGCAGTTGCCGCCAGTAATTCTCCTGTGAGTATTTTGATTTGTATTCATTCTTGTAAGATTATTTTTTGATTCTACACCAGCAAGAACTTCGTTCCGCAAGCAACGAGATCATGTTTTTGGTTGTGGCGCCCGAACAGAAAACGCATATTTCAGAATCTTGTCAGACTCTTTATTTTGACTTTCAGGATGGTGATGATGATGAAAAATATGTTCTTGCTCATTAAAAAGGGAAAGGAATTTAATAAACATTGAAATAAATTATACATGGTACACCCACCTGATTACCAAACCCTTCTGTCCACATGTGTCTGCCCTAGTAGGCTTCTCAGGACTACATAGGAGGATTAGATTATGCTGGTTATCTAACTTTGGGTGCTTTTACACGACCCCTAAGATCCGCTGGTCCCTTAAATTCAGACCAGAGATCTTAGGGGCTTGTCGCTCTTCCTGTGTCCCCACCCTGGCTGCTGGCTGCGTGAGGGGAGGGAGAAAATAAAGGAAGAAAAAAATCGTGGCTCACCTTTGTTCTGCCTCCGCTTGCTGCGGCAACATTCCTGTCTCTGTCAAGTAGCTCTTAAAGGGGCGGGAGCCAAAACAACAACAAATAGAAGCGAGGAGAGCCCCGCACTCACTATCCTTACACCGCATCAAGCAATTTTCACCCGGAAGAGCAAGTACAAGAAAAGTGCACTGGGTCGCGCTTAGGTGGGTGGGGTCGCACTTAATTTTCTGTTAGCTCCGGAGCTGGTGGGGAAACATTTTTAAGCTCTGGAGCTTGCAGCCATTTGCTGCGGAGTTTAGGGGTCGTGTATAAACACCCTTTGTCTCATTGTTTTTTCCTGAAAATGCTGTCCTGGTGTGTGGAATCCTTTCTTCACACTCTGCCATGTGATGGTAAACATGATTTTGTTAGAGCAGCACGGACAATGCTGTGCTGACAGAGTGCATAAGACCCCTTTGCTCTTAGTTATCAGCCATCCATACTATGTTTCAAAGAAGACCGGCACATTCAGGAACATGAGTCCCCTTTAAAACCAGATACTGTATACCAGTGTGGTGTCCAAACTCCGGTCCTCCAGATGTTTTGGACCACAACTCCCGCTGTCCTTTGTCATTGGCAATACAGGCTTGGAATTCTGGGAGTTATAGTCCAAAACATCTGGAGGGCCAAAGTTTGGACACCCCTGCTGTATACCCTTTCAAGCAGAGAAAAAGCAAGATTTACTGCTACTGTGCTGCCACACTGTAGTGGTGAGGGGTGTGGTTCCGGGTGTGTTTTGGCTGAGGGAAGGAATTTGCCCCCCCCCATTGATTTTGCACACCCCTAACTTCAAAGTGAATTCCATTCTCTACTCTGTTCTATTCGGTTGGCTGACTTTCTCCTGATAAGAGGAGTCAAGGCAGCTAAAACTGAAAAGAATAAGCTTCAAACAAATAACATATTTAAAAAATCCCATTCATTAAAAGGGAAAGCGTAAGGCTCCAGCCATGCAGCTGCTCTGTTCAAAAAAGTGGAATTAAAAACACAACGAATTACACAGGAAAGACAATTCAGCTATAATAGTAATGATAATTAAAATATAATAGAGGATTGAAAACACTGAAGACTATAGAAACTCAACTTACATGTTTCAAAGCTGGCCTCTGGAACCGAAAAGTAGTGCTGGGATCAAGACCAAGCACTAGTCAGCTCTGGGTAAGGTAAGTAAGAGATGGAAAGAAAGGAAACCAGGACCAAACTAGAAATAGGCCCAGAGGCTCTAAAAGAGTAATAGGTATTCAAGTGCCCAGTGGTTCAGGTGCTCATGTGGCATCACAGGAAAGCGTTTGCTCTGTCATGGCAATGTGTGTGTAGAAGAGATAAATGTTCCCTCACCCCACCACCAGTTTGTTTATTTCTCTCCAAATAAGAGAGCTGGGTGCAAAGCCAACTGCTGTCAGCCAACAAACAAACAAATAAACAAATAAATAAATAAACAAGCAAGCTTGGGTATACATGTTGGCTCAGCCCCAAGATTCTCTGTGCTTGTTTTGCAAGTCAACTTGGCAGCAAGCTTGATCAGCTGACTCTCTGGAGGACTAGTTCGGCTACTAGATAACATGATTTCCGGTCCTGTTGGGGATTGGGAAGCCAACCTTGCACTTAGCTGCTGGTTAGGTTTTTTAATCAATCGTACTTCAATGTTAAGAACATAAGAAGAGCAGGCCAAAGGCCCATCTAGTCCAGCTTCCTGTATCTCACAGTGGCCCCACCAAATGTGTCTGGGAGTGCACGAGACTAGATATCTGTCTCCTGATACCACTCCTCTGCATCTGGCCCTTGAAGTACCCTGGTTTTAAGCCTGGAGATTACAAATCTCCACCATGGTTTGTAACCTGTGATGGACTTTTCCTCCAGGAATCTGTCCAATCCCCTTTTGAAGGCATCCAGGCCAGATGCCATCACCACCTCCTGTGGCAGGGAGTTCCATAGACTAACAACTAACTGGGTAAAAAAAAATTCTTTTGTTCTGTTTGCTTCTCCAAGATACAAAATAGCTTCTGACCCGGATGGCTGGGTGACGGTTGACGAAAACTCGGGGATTGTGAGGACGGCAAAAACGCTTGATAGAGAATCTCCTCATACCAACAACAGCATCTACACCGTTGTGATTCATGCCGTTGATAATGGTAGGTTGCTACTCTTGAGGGCCGTGTCCAACTGTCCTGTGTTTGCTTTCTCATGTACTGTATCTATGCGCACGTTTGCCAACTATGGATAAGGTGGAACATTTCGCAGCATTTCACCCCAATCCAAATCAGGTACCGCATCAGAATTAGCCCTTTTTGTTTCTTAAACAATTTATTTATTTATTTATTTTAATGCACTGCTCTTTGTTTTCCACTCTCCTTTTCCAGCCATCCTGCGTGTCTGCACCTACAGTGTTCTCTTGTTTTTCTCATAGTTCGATAAGGCAGGCTTTACTGCTGCTTCCCGAAGATGTCAAGCAGATGGCAGCATTCAGTATGTGGACAATGTGCCAAATCCTGGCTGACAGGCCACATATTGTGGATGCTATGAACGCACTGAGACACGTGTGGTTCAGTGTTCTTCCACGATTTGACCATCTTGGTGGCAGCGTAAGGAAGGAAGAAGGAAAAGAATTTATTTATTTATTATTTATTTATTAGATTTTTATACCACCCGTCTTCCAAAGGAACTCCGGGCGGTTTACAATAGGTTAAAAGAAAAAACAAAAAGCACCAAAAACCAAAAGATAACACAGAAATTTTAAAAAAAAGTCATCGGCAGGAGGCATTTAAAAAAAAAACCAAACAAAAAAAAAGTAACATTCTTCGTCCATATTAGAATCCATTATAAATTTATCTCAATGCAGTCATCTTTCTATATAAAACATGTTTCTATATCTTCTATACAAAGTGTATTAAAGCAGGAAAGGAAGTTCCCAAAATAACCATCCAGCAGCAATCCACCCAACATTTGAAAAGATGGCTCCTCTTAGTCATATCATAAAACCCAGTGCTCTCATGCCCACCTTATGAGCCTCAATAAGATGACCACAATTTTCTTCTCCTTTTTCAATGATGCAGGCGTCGCACGGCTGCTTAATCTCTGGGCAGGCGCAGCAGGGCTTCAAGGCTGGCTTCTTCGTCTTGAAATGATCTCACTGTGTTCAAAAATATGTTGAAAAGCCGCTTTTGAAAATGCATCCCAGTCATAAACATCACCCTGACCCCAGAGATGAACTGTGACTTACAGTCTTTTGAAACTCTGAAGAACAGGTGGAACTTGAATGATACATGACGACCTGAAGTTGACTGAAGCTCTGACCTCCAGGGGAGAATGGTGTGGAAAGAGTTTGCTGAGGAAGTCAAAGGATTGAAGCCGATGGCTGAAATCCACCTTTTGTCTTGAAAGTTCTTTCCGCCTGAGGCAGTGCCTTTGTGGTTTAGTTTTGTTGTTGCCGTCAAGTCATCTCTGACTTAGGGTAACTCTATGAATTGGCAATTGCCAACATGTCCCCAGCAGCCCTGCTCAGCTTTTCAAACTCAGTTATGTGGCTTCCTTTTAGGAGCCCTTCCATCTTGTATTTGGTTTTCCTCTTTTCCTGCTGCCAGCTACCTTTCCCAGCCTTACTGCCTTTTCCAGAGAATCCTGCCTTCTGATGATGTGCCTAAAGTAGGACAGCCTCTGTTTCAGCATCCCCCTCCACACTCCAGAAACAATTCGGGCTTGATCTGCTCTAGGACCCACTCATTTGTCTTTCTGCCGGTCCAGGGTATCCATAAAGCTTTCCTCCAGGCACCACATTTCAAATGGCTCTTTTTTCCTCCCTGTCTGCTTTCTTAACTGTCCAGTTTTCTCACCTGTACATGGTGATCAGAAATGCACGAGTGTGGATGGTCTTGGTCTGCAATGACACATCGATTCACTTGATTATATATTTTTAGATCCTTCTGGAAAGTCGGGTGGTCCATAAATGTAAATATTGCAACAAACAAACAAACAAACAAACAAACAAAAATAATGGTTCCTTCATTGCCACCCATCTGAGTCTTGAACATCTTCTGATTTCTTAACTGCTCTCGCCATTTAGATTGATAATTAAACCAAGTTGTACAAAATCTCTATTTCAGTTTCTTCACTGTCAGTGTTAAAAGTCGTGCAGTTCTTCTGTAGTGATCATTTTTGTCGTCTTATAATGTTCAACTGTGGTCCTGTTTCGGCATTTTCTTCTTTGGTTTCTCTAAAAGCCATTGGAAGTCATTGCTGTTTTCTGCCAGTAAGATAGTAGCATGTTTAGTTCTAGTGTTTAATTTTTATTTTTAAATCCCATCGCTGTGTTTCCTTTCTAGGTGTTCCTCCCCTAACTGGCACAGGCACCATTCAACTTTACCTAAATGATCTCAATGACAATGCTCCAGCTTTGGTCACACCCCTTTTGGAAGTCTGTGATGGAGAAGAAAGGGGACCTTTCCTTGTAAAAGCAGAGGACAAAGATGGGCATCCATATGCAGGGCCTTTTACATTCCAGATACCAGAAGGCTCAGAGGATGTGCAGAAGGTTTGGAGACTGGGAACAAACTTTGGTAAGTTCTCTCTAACATGATTGCCCTTTGAAGTGACTGAACTAGAATCATAGAACCATAGAGTTGGAAGAGACCTCAAGGGCTATCTAGTCCAACCCCCTGCCATGCAGGAACCCCCATCACAGGACTCCCGACAGGTGGCCATCCAGCCTCCGCTTAAAAACCTCCAAAGAAGGAGACTCCACCACCCTTTGTGGCAGCATATTCCACTGCTGAACAGCTCTAACTGTCATGGAGTTCTTCCTAATGTTCAAATGGAATCTCTTTTCCTGTAGTTTGAAACCATTGCCCCGAGTGCTAGTCTCTGAAGCCATGGAAAACAAATCTGTTCCCTCTTCAATATGACATCCTTTCAAATATTTAAACATAGCTATCATATCCCCCCCCCCCCCAGCCTTCTTTTTGAAAGGCTAAACATTCCCAGCTCCCTAAGCCGTTCCTCATAAGACATTTCCTCTCGACCCTCAACCATCCTGGTCACCCTCCTCTGCACCCGCTCGAGGTTGTCAACATCCTTTTTAAACATCCTTTTTAAACTATTTTAGGTTGCGCAAATATAAGCATAACCAAACCCCACAAGGTACTATTTCCACTCTGTTTGGCACTGGTTAGGCCTCATCTTGAGTACTGTGTGTAGTTCTGGACACCACATTTCGAGAAGGACAGTGACAAACTGCAACAAGTTCAAAGAAGGGCAACAAGGATAATCAAGGACTTGGAAAGGAAAGACAGACAGAACTGGACATGTTTAGCCTTGAGCATAGAAGACTGAGGAGGAGCTTTTCAAATACAGTGGACCCTCTTATAACAAATGGTTTGTATAACGTAAAATCTGTACATTCCAGAGAAACATTCCATAAAACATTCCAGAGATGGGGGAAATTTGCTTAACAGAGTCGCCTGTGGGGCGAATCCGTACAACATAAAAATGGTCACGATTAGGGATTACTCCATTTTCAATGCATTCCTATGGGAAATTTGTATAAAGAAAATTTGCTCAACAGAATTTCATTTGGAACGAATGAATTCCTTTATACAAAGTACCACTTTGTACTTGAAAGGGTGTCCTACAGAGGAGGGGCAGGATCTGTTCTTGGTAATCCCAGAATGCAGTTCACACAATGGACTCACGTTACAGGAAGCCAGATTTCGGTTGAATATCGGGAAAAACTTCCTGTTAGAGAAGTAAGGCATTGGAGCCACATAAAGGTGGGGTAAAAAAATACTCTTAAAGACAGACAGATAGTACTGCCTGGGTCCAAGCTATATCAAAGTTCAAATCTCACAGTATGAACCGGCTCGGGTGCTAAGGTCATCAGGAGAGGGCTTTCTCTCCATCCTGCCACCTTCACAGGTGTGCCTCATAAGAACACATGAAAGGACCTTCTCTGTTGCTGCTCTCAGACTTTGGAACTCCCTCCCTCTGGAGGCCCGGACTGCCCTGTCTCTGCTGTTTTTCCAGAAGCAGGCAAAGACCTTCCTTTTCAGGCAAGCTTTGCCTAAATGATGGACTACCCACCATGTGACATTTATATGGATTACCATGTATGATTTCATAAGAACACCAGTGTTTTCCATGTTAATTTCCACCCTTCATAATGGATTTTTTTTGTCTTTTTATGTGCTCTTTGTAGCTTTAATGCTACCTTTTAATGTTCTAAGATGCCTCTTATAATTCCCTGTTTTACCATGAATTATGTCTTAGATGTTCTGGGCTGTATATTGTCCCTCATTATTGTAAGCCACCTTGGGTCCTTTTCCAAGGAGAAAAATGGGGTAAATTATTCAGAAATTAATAACAAAAAATACATGGCAGAGGCAGCAAGGGAAAAATCCCTTTGAATGTGAACTCAGGATGATTTGCTGTATTCACTTTGTCAGAGAGTCTTGCTGCAGATCCTTTTCCTTGATGTGCCTGAATAAACAAAGATCTGATCTCAAAACACTAGAGACTTTGGGTTAAGAATTGTATAAATATAAATAAGAATCTAAGAAAAGGCTCTTACCTGGTACCAGGCTGCTTGTCTTCATATGCATTGCCGGCAAGCAGATCGAAGTAACTACCCCTGTAAGGTTTTATCTGTTGTCTCGCTTTCTAGATGATTCAGTTGAGCTCTTCATGTTGGAAAGCCTGCCGCCGGGCAATTATTCCCTGCCCCTCCATGTTTCAGACAAGCAGGGATTGTTCAAGGAGCAGATCCTGCATGTCATGGTATGTTCCTGCCATGATGGAATATGCGACGAGAGGCTTGGAGTGGCCTCTGTGTCTGTAGGCCTTGGCGGTGGAGCTATCGGAATAATTGTGGCTGCATTCCTCTTATTGCTACGTAAGTAGGGATACTTGGTGTGCATTTTGCTTATTTGCTGAAAATACCTATGAATGTTACGCATATGCCCCAAATCTGCATTAATGGCTTCCCTAATTCAGCTTAGAATGGAGGTGTGGAGTTTTGTGCTTTTTAGAATCATAGAGTTGGAAGAGACCTCAAGGGCCATCTAGTCCAACCCCCTGCCATGCAGGAATCCCCATCACAGGACTCCCCAACAGATGGCCATCCAGCCTCTGCTTAAAAACCTCAAAGAAGGAGACTCCACCACCCTCCGTGGCAGCATATCCCGTTGCCGAACAGCTCTAACTGTCATGAAATTCTTCCTAATGTTTACATTGAATCTCTTTTCCTGTAGTTTGAGACCATTGTCCCATGTCCTAGTCCCTGAAGCCATGGAAAACAAACCAGTCCATTCTTCAATGTGACATCCTTTCAAATATTTAAACATAGCTATCATATCCCCTCTCAGTCTTCTTTTTGTAGGGCTAAACATTCCCAACTCCCTAAGCCGTTCCTCGTAAGACATTTCTTCCAGACCCTCAGTCATCTTGGTTGCCCTCCTCTGGACTCGTTCAAGATTGTCAAATTGAGGTGCATAGAACTGGACACAGTAGTCCAGGTGGGGTTTGACCAGGGCAGAATAGAGTGGTACTATCACTTCCCTTGGTCTAGACACAATGCTTCTGTTGATGCAACCAAGAATCACATTGGCTTTCTTGTCTGCCGCATCACACTGCTGACTCATGTTCAGTTTGTGGTCCATCAAGACTCACAAGTCCTAGAATTTCCCATTTGCTTTCTGGGGAATTCAGAATGTTAGCTTTGATTTAAGTAATTTGGGACACCTGCAAGACCACCTAGTCCTATACGTTTTACCCTATAACTGCCTGTTCTGTGTCTTTCACCTCCTCACACCCCCTTCAGCAGTTGAGCACAAGTGAAAGGGCCTTTTTAGTAATTGTACCCTGATTGTAGAAATACTTCTTCAGGGATTCTTGCCAGAATTAAATGGAAGAAAACATGAATGCAAATCATGGACCTAATACGCAAATACAAAAAGATAATCATAAGCAAATGAAATGGTTTAATTAACTTGATGGTTTATATATTCAGACAACAAAGTGAAAATACTGCAAACTGATATCCAGGAAAGATTAAAGGGAAGTAAATGGCCCAATGAGCCATCTGGTTCAAATAGATAATTTGGTATCTGAGAACAGATAAGCTGTCAAAATGTCCAATCTCAAGAGATACAACTTTGGAACGTAATACCACTTCATGAATATGGAGTTATGTGGATGGTAGCAGAGGCTGATTTTTAAATTCATGCTAAGACAGGTAAAGATAAGATGATTCTCCCAAAAAGAAACATGCACACTGTTTTACTAAAGAATTCAAAATCTGTAAGATGAAGGAAAATACCTGAGGAGTTATTGTACATTTCCTTCCTGCCGTAGATGAGGGCAGGAGTCCCTGCTAGATTCTAGGAATAGAGCAGGAGAAAGGTGTTACAAAATCTGTAGCTGGAAGCATCCCTTCTTTTAGAGATTCACCTAAAATCCCGGTAGCCATCAAGGTGTCATAAGGGAAAAGGTATTTTGCACAAGTTTTAAAGAGCTTAAGAGCGTAACCTGTTTCCCTCCATTTGTGCAGTGGCCCTCGGTCTTCTGTTGTGGTGTTCTGCTGCTTCGGGAACAAAGAAAGGCCACCTCTCCATCCCATATGAAGTAGGAAATCAGTCTCTGATCCAGTACAATGAGGAAAGCAACCATGTTTTGTCTCAGGTGAGAAGTTATGCCACTACCTGTTACCTACTCCCCACGAAGAGGCAGAACTCCTGAGATGAGAGTCCAATCCTATGCATGTCTGCTTAGAAGTAAATCTTGCTATGCTTGATGGGACTTAACTTCCCAGGTAATAGCTCACAGCCATTATGCAGCCCCAGCCTCAGTCTCCTTTGAGTGAGAACTATTGGACATGTTTAGCTGATGAGCAGAACAGGTAGTGCTAGGTAACGCCAGGAACGATGGGTAGGTCCTCGAGCAAAAATTGGTGTTTACATATATATGGTAGCTGGCCAGCCTTTACTCAGCTATCACCTAAGTGCCTTGACCCCCTTCTTTCATTTGACAACTCATTTGAGGAACAGAAAAAATAAAATAGGATCATCATCATCATCTTCTTCTTCTTCTTCTCCTCCTCCTTCTCCTCCTCGTCATCATCATCCCGCCTTTCTTCCCCAAAGGCCATGGTCTGAAAATATTTTTTAAAAACCCACAACCCAGAAAAAATACTATTTTCCCATGTATTAT
>JAHTLZ010000129.1:97722295-97770290 GCA_023846285.1 Phrynocephalus versicolor
CCTGCTTCCGCATATCGCAGATTTTCATGGATGGCGGGTGGGGTGGGTCCCTAACCCCCGCGATCGGCGGGGGGTTACTGTATATGAACTGTGAAATGGCAGGGGGCCACTGTATTGTATTTGCTGTTATCCATAGTTTTCAGTATTCGTGTGTGTGTGTGGGGGGAGTTTGAATATGATGGTTCTACTTTATACCTGTGTCCTCATACGTTGCCCAAACCCTCTTAACTTGAGTATGTTTTGAAATAGTGCAAAAGGGACTTCTTGTGTCTTAAGATCTTTTGATTAAAACCTGTTTCCTTAATATCCCATTTAGGACGTGCCTGATGTGGGAATTAACGTAACATCCCTTCCAGAGCAACCATACATTTCACAAGAAATCACTCAGGTTGGTAAGGTAACAGCAGAACTTTATATTGCAATATAGTTTTCCATTTGGTGGTCCTGGTGGTTAGAGATGGGCACGACTTAGCGAAATTTCCGTTTCCGTTTCCGTTTTTCATTTTCGTTACGTAACGAAACGAAAAACGAAAAACGGCTCAAAATTGGAACGGAAACGGAAACGAAACGACTAATTTTGAGCCAATTTTCGTTTTTCGTTACTGGAAAAGCACTTAATGGAGCTAAATGGGAAGAAACGAAAAATTTTTCGTTTTTGTTTTCGTTTTCGTTATGTAACGAAATGAAAACGAAAAATTTTGAAAATTAGCTCACAAAAACAGAAACAAGCCGAAACGGACCCCTAGACGAAAACGAAAATGAAAACGAAAATTTTTTCTGAGTCGTGCCCATCTCTACTGGTGGTATTTAGCCACCAGTAGGAGAGCAGCAAGAGTGAGTGTGATTTCTACTCTTTCAGCCAGATAAATGGAGCTTTCCTGGAATGCATCTCCACAAAGGGCGCAGTCTTACCAGCGTTTTCTGCGCTGTTTTGCTGCGGCGAACTGCGCAGTAAAAGATTGCGTCCTAACCGCGAAGGGAGGTAAATCGGTGTTCCGGTTGACCACGGCCCCAGAACCGCACTTTCACCGAAATTTCTTAAACCACCGCTAGGGGTTGGTTTAAAAAACTTCCCTTAAAAAGGCTCAATTATTTGCTTCTCTAATGAGGTGCGGCCCCAGAAAATACACAGTATTTAGCTTTGCACCCCATTTCCTGCCACTTCCTATGGTTCCGGCTTGTCGATTCTACATTCGACTGCAGAAAATCGACCCGAAAAAAGGGAAAAGATGTGCAGTAAGCAAGTAGAGACGGGCATAGAGCAGAAAAATACTACCCTGGTGACAGGACACTAACTGCGCATCAAACACCATGTGACTGCCCCCCAATACACATAAAATTAAGATGTGCAGAAAACTTTAGTGAGACCGCAGCCAAAATTTCCTATTCAGTATGGTGGTTGTGCTGGCTAGGGGAATCTGGGAGTTTAAATATAAATCGATCCCCCATCTCCAGCACCTCAGCCCTATCCATAGACTAGCAGAGTTACACTACATATAGAAAGGCAAATGAATTCCTGGATTAGGTCAGAGGCCCTTGGAATCCAGTATCTTGTTTTGAAACAGGCTCAAGTAAGCCACACTGGTGATAAGGCAGTTTTTCCCCGAGAGAGCCGTGCTTTGTTTCAGCATCTATTGCAAATGGAAAAACAGAAAAGTATTGTCACTTTATAGACTAAAGGATTTATTTCAGAGTATCTTTTGTATGTCTGAGGATATGGATTTTAATCCATGAATGCTAATGATGAAGGCAGCCATCCTCTAAATGTTACAAACTTAAATCCCATCACCCCTTGCCATGCTGGGTGGAGCTGATGAGAATTGACATTCAAAATATGGAGGACCAAAATTTCCCCCACTCCCTGCCTTATTTTTTGCTGGGGCTTCAGTTAAATGCATCTGATTTGATTTATATTTGATTTGTTTATATTTATTTAAAATATTTTTTTTTATCTTGCCCTTCTCCTTAAGAATGAACACAAGGTAGTGTACATCATTAAAAGACAGTATTCAAAGCTATCAACACTGAGTATAGAAATGCAAAGCAGATCCAACAAATACCATACTGAAAAACAGAAGCAACGCCAAAAGCAGAATAAAACGAGTAAGGCTCAACAGTCCCATTCAAGCAACCAGTCATTAAGGGAAAGCTTGCCTGAAGAGAACGTTCTTTGCTTGTGAAAGGACAGCGAAAAAGGGGCCAGCTCATAGAATCATAGAGTTGGAAGAGACCTCAAGGGCCATCTAGTCCAACCCCTTGCCATGCAGGAATCCCCATCACAGTACCCCTGACAGATGGCCATCCAGCCTCTGCTTAAAAACCTCCAAACCAGGAGACTCCACCACCCTCCACTGAGTTTGGGAGCAGGAACGGAAAAGGCCCTCCTCAGTGCTCCACCAAACGTTCCTGTGAAGATGGCAGCATCCTTCTGCAGATTCCCAGGGCAACTAGCAAAAAGCTGTCATTACACTGAAGCCTAAAAACCATCACAGTGTAAATGAGCACTGTGAAAGCTCTGAGCCGAATTAAAACCAAAGGCTCAAAGGCCGTAAACAGAGATTGCATCTCCAGGGATAGACTGCCTCTCACTATAGAGGTTCCATTTGCATCCCTCAGGATAATAGTAGCCCTAGTACAGGGGTGCCCAAACTTTTTGTAAGGAGGGCCAGATTTGGTGGCTGAGAATGTGTCAGGGGCCGGTTGCTCCCCAACCCTGCCACCCCACTGCAAGCCCTACCCACTTTCTTTTCAATAAACATGGGGTGAAGGAAGGGGAGGGAGGGGTGGGCCAGCCAGCCGCGGGTCATTCAGAATGGCCTGGCGGGCCGGATTTGGCCCCCGGGCCGGACTTTGGGCAGGCCTGCCCTAGTATAAATAGGCAGCTTCACTGGCATTGGTTTCATGAGACGACTTACAACTCCTGGTGCTTTAAAAGAGGAGAAATATTTTTTCTTCGTTGTTCACTGTGTAACATTCTGTCACACCTGTTTATTTTGCATGCCTCAGCAGAACTCTGTAATTCATGTGTCAGGCGTGTTTGCCACTTCAGTGCTGCTCTTTTTGTTGGCATGAGGGGACTTCTGCTCACTCAGTCACTTGATCCCCACGGTCATGAAGAGGCAGGAAATTGTTCATATGTGTTGCATTTTTACTGCCAGGAAGACAGACAGGCACTTGTGTGATTGCTAAAGTGAGCATTAGATAGGGGAAGGGATAGACACCAAATTTCTGCACCTCCCTTTCGACCTGCAGGGACAGTCTAGGAAGGAGAGAATTCTATACTGAACTTACCTGAGGCTATCCTTACCCAAGTACTTCCAAACTCCTAATGCATTTCAAGTATTTGAACTTAACAAAAGATTGGCTTTAATGGGCGGAAAAGTTTTTAAAAGTTTGTGAGCTGTAACTGAGTTCTTTCGCTAAACTCTAAAGATTTGATGAATACTTGGAAACCCCAATTTTCCTATCAGCAAGAGCATTCACACACAAAAACAGCAGCTTTGCTTTAGAAAAAACCCTTCTACTTTGCATTTTGTGCTGAATGCAACGTTTTCAGTGCAAAATGCAAGTGATAATATGAAGGAAACCACTTCTAGAATTGTGTGCTGTTTTTTTTAAAGGTGCCAGGGTGAAAAAAGAGATTTTCAGTGGGGAGAAAACATTTTTTGAAATCTTGGGTTTTCATCAAAATCAACGAAATAAAGAAAATATTGCATCTTGCTAATTTAGACATTCTCTTTTCTTTCACGAAGGGTAACCCAGGAATGGACCTGACAAAGTCTTCAGAAATAAGCAACCAAATGAATGGAATGATAGGATCACCGGCAACTGCTGATGAAGTCTTGCCGCCCGTTCCTGCCTGGGAACAGGTTAGATTGCCATAACAGGACAAATGTTTCCCAGCCTGCTCCCAGCATTTTGTCTCTAGAAACGAGGAATAATCTGTTCGGCTTCGGATGTGCTGTCTTATGAAAAGAAGCTGTCTGAAGGTTGTATACTTTGGGGCTAGAAACAGCCAAGCGAGCCCGTATCTCGAAACGAAAGCATGTTGATGTTGCAGAATGATGGCTGAGGAAGTCTTAACATTAAGTCTTGGGGTGTGTGAGTGCATGATGTGCCATCCTGTATTATGGGATTTATCCTAGTAGGAGTTATGTGAGCCATTCAAGAAGTGGTGCGATGCTGCCATCTCCCTCCTGGTGTGTTTCCATGAGTGGGGATTTAAACCCAAGTCTCCTGAGTTTAGTTCAGCACTCCCTCTTCTTCATCACACTGCTTCCTTAAGCCCTGAAGACCAATTGCCAAACAAAACAAGCTGAACTGCATGATCCTACAGAGGAAAGAAACCCATGGTCCAGATGTCCCATTAAAGCAAAAAGCAAAGTGCTCTGCTTATATACCACCCCATACACATTGCCCCCCAAGCAGGCTGGGTACTCATTTTACCAACCTCAGAAGGATAGAAGGCTGAGTGAACCTTGAGCCTGCTACCTGGGATTGAACCCCAGGTCGTGAACACAGTTTTAGCTGCAGTACAGACATTTAACCACTGTGCCATGAGGCTTCCTTAGTATAAAGAAGATCCTTCTTCCAGTCATGGGCTATCTCTAATGTATGGTTTCTGGCCTGGCTCTCCCTTGTTTGGAGCCAAGGTAGGCAGGATATCAGGACAGATTTTAAGTCGTCTTGTTTCTGGTCCTCTTTTTCTCTCCATCAGGTGACCTTGCGTCTTCAACCCAACAAGATGCATTGGGTGGTGCCGCACAGCCAGATTGTGGAAACAGTGGGTGGAATCTTAAATCAGGTAAGATCGCTAGTACCTTAGAGAAGTGTGATGGTATCCAGTTGGAAGCAGTCCTTCCACCACCCTGTGGATCACAGGGATTCCATGTGTAATTGCTGCAGCCAGTTTTGTCACCTCCGAGTTGTCCGGCTGGGGGTAAACGTCTTGGTATTTAGCTACATACCTATCCTCAAGTGAGAGAAATTCTATCAGCCTTCATGGCTATGCTCAAACCTTACGATAATGGCAGAATGCTCCTCTGACACTACCTTGAAGAACCAAGCATGACCTTCATGCCATGAGCAGATGGCAGAAGAAAATCTAAAACAAATATAAATGCTGAATAATCATAAATAAAAGGAAGGATGGTGACCTTTCCCCACCTGTCTCAAAGTTGTTGTTCTCTCTCCAGAAGTGTGAACATGTCAGCAACCTAGAGGACAACATGGACTCTTACTCACCTCATGCATATGCAGAGGAGGGGCACTTGGAAGCATCTGGATCGGCGTGGTCCCTACCTTTTGCCAATGACGATGACAGCCTGCCTCCAGATTTCTTGGACTCTTTGGGACCCAGGTTTGCCATACTTGGCAGAGTCTGCAGCAAGTGATGGATGGTGTTGGCCAGGATCCTTCCAGAACACATCTTAATGCAGAATGACTACTTATATATAAAAGGACACACTGGTTGCTGCAGTTGCAGGAGAGCAAGATATAGGGACATCTTTTCCTTCCTCCCCTTGGCTGTCTTGCAAAGAAACAGAATGAGTTCTTGTCCTACAGGCCAGCCACTCATTTCGCAGCAGAGAAACAGAATTTGAAATTGTGCAAAACAAGCCTTTTTGTGGGGTATTGATTTATGCTTTTGGTTCAGCTGGTATAGAACAGCCCCTTGGTTATGGAAGTGAGGACACAGCTTCTCTTTAAAGGAAGAACAAAGAAAACATATTGTTTTGTTTTCTTTAGATTACAGCTTCCAGAAACTATGATTCAGGTTCTGGAAGATACTGCTTTAAAAGGGAAACGTTTTAAAGCTCCACTCTAGAAGGTGGAGTTCGGTCAATGTTAAAGTGCCTGTAACATGTTGAGTTTTTGATTCTCATAAGGGAAACATATTTTTAGCAAGAACATTTTCAGCTAAGTGTATTAAATGAACTGCTGGGATTTTATACATGCCTAAACAGATCTTTTTAAAAAATAAAAACATTTTTTTAAAAAAGTCTTATTACTATGAAATGCTGTTACTGTCATCTAGGTTATTGGGGGAGGTAGGAATAACATGGTGTCATAGATTACATGTGTGTAACTGCTGTGACCAATGTATGAAGACATTCTAGTGTATTTCCAGATGGATGTTTTCCGTTTCAAGGCTGAGTAGGAACATCCTGTCAAGATTTATCTCATGGTGGAGAGTCTTCATCTTCATTTTCTTCTTCATCTTCTTTACCTTTGTCCCACTTGGTAGTGGGGTCTGTTGTTTTTGTTTTTTCATAGTGTTGATTTGTTTCTGCCTTACAAGGATTCTATAACTTAGCGTCTTCCACATTAATGGGGCAACTTTGCATCCAATAAAATGGGGGCAAAGAGACAGCCTCTTTAGATTTTCAAAGTGTTGACTTGGTAAGTGTTTCCAACCTCAAGCAGAATTTGATTTTTTTCCATTGTCCCATTATTCTGGAGTCTGTGGTCATCGGCTAAAACAATCAAGACTGGACAGAGTTGAGGACCAGGTAAAAAAACAGGGTGAGTGGCATCATTCCATTGAGTACATACAGTACGTTCTTCTTTTGTTCAGCCATATTATGGCCTTAAGAAAATACCAGCGCTAGTGTCATGGTGGAAGTCTTCAAAAAGACAACTCTTTTGAAGAATTGCCTCACAGTTGCCTTCTAGTTCCAGCATATTATAGTCTTAAAAGAGTTAGGGCAAAGAAGCATCTGATGTCATGAGAAATATTTACTGTTCTAGATCTTTTTCTGATCTTTTTCATCACTGTGTTCTTTGGTAGTAAATTACCTTCATGCCTGCCCTACAGGGAAGAGACATAAAAGCAATGAGGTAGAAGAAGCTCAAAGCCAATGCCTTCCATAGGTTATCTAAGCATTTGTTTCACACTGGAGACCTTTCGGGGAAGATCTGACAAAAGGGATATGTGCTCTCATAAAGCACAGGCAGCGTCCAGAGCAGAACTGGGGAAGGGGAAGGCATCCTTAAATGTCAAAGGCCTGGGATCAGTAATTTTCCATTGAAGGGGAGAGTCCAAGGAAGGGACCCACCAAACTTGGTGCCTCTGTGACCCAGAGGACCCGTTTTATAAAGTAACAAATCAGTTTGTTACTGGTTGCTGGTTCATTTTGTACGATTATTTTTTAAAAAATTCATTTTTAACGAAATGCAAATCACAGGGGAATGAAACGAAACAAAACGAATCTCAATTTTTCCATGTCACGCCCATCCCTAGTCCCTGTGCAGGAAGTCTGTAAATAAAACAGGATTAGAGATGGGCACAACTCAGAAAAATTTTTCGTTTTCGTTTTTGGCTAGGGGTCCGTTTCGTTTCATTTCCGTTTTTGTGAGCTAATTTTCAAAATTTTTCGTTTTTGTTTCGTTACGTAACGAAAACGAAAAACAAAAACGAAAATTTTTTCGTTTCTCCCCATTTAGCTCCATTGAGTGCTTTTCCAGTAACGAAAAATGAAAACTGGCTCAAAATTAGTCGTTTTGTTTCCGTTTTCGGTCCATTTTTGAACCGTTTTTCGTTTTTCATTTCGTTACGTAACGAAAACGAAAACGAAAATGAAAATTGCGCTAAGTCGTGCCCATCTCTAAACAGGATGGCACAACGGTCCATTAAAAAAAAACCCAGGTAGCCAGTCACTAAAGGAAAGCTTGCCAAAGGAGAGAATGCTTTCCTTGCTTGTGAAAGGACAGCAAAGATGGGGCCAGCTGGGCCTCACAGGGGAGGGAGTTCCAAAGTCTGGGAGCAGCACCAGAAAAGGCCCTCTCCTGTGTACCCACCAAACACACCTGTGAAGGTGGTAGGATTGAGAAAAAGATGCCCTTGATGATCTTAACACCCAAGCAGGTTCATAATGGGAGACATGGTCTTAGAGATAGGTTGGATCCTAGCCATTGAGGGCCTCATAGGTTAGAAGCAGCACTTTAAATTGTGCCTGGAAACAGATCTGCAGCCAGGGGAGCTGCTGTCATGCGAGCTTTGTGATCCCTAGAACCAGCTTACTGCCAGAAGTTTCATTACCATTACATCCATTGTTGTTGGGCAAAGGAATGCCCTCCCAAGCGAGACCCGCCTGGCACCAACATTGATGACATTCCGGCGTCAGGTAAAAACATTCCTGTTCGAGAAGTCTTTTAACTGATTATTGTGGGTCCCGATGGCGATTTTAGTGCTGTATTTTAATATATTGTATTTGTTGTATTTAAATGTTTTATTGTTTTAATTTTATTGCAATTTGATGTTTTAATTTTCTGAATTGTTTACTTTGATTGTGAGCCGCCCAGAGACCTTTGGGTAGCGGTGGCATGGAGCATGTGGCTGTGTTATTTTTTGCTTTTTTAATGGAAAACACCATGCATACTTGCTCAGGGTGGGATGCATCACTGAAGGTAAGAGATTTACGACTGGGTGGTATGCAAGCACTCACAGCTCTGTATCTGTTTTCCCAGTTGAAATTTTCTGTGGCTTGGTTATCTTTACAACTTGTGCGGGAAGTAAGCTAGACAGCCTCATTCTAGTTTTTTTTCCCACAAACACCTGCACATTGGCATGAAAGAATAATTGCATATCTGTATGTAATGTGTCCCATAGCCTCTTTCAGAGTTTGGTCAAACTGGCTGTGTTTACTGTGGTATTGGAACCTTTATTAATGAGAAGATATCTGATTTTGTTCCAAGGGAGTCTTCACCAACTTGCTTGGGGATTTATATAAGCTTGAATGCTTATACAAGCATGAATTTGAAGAGGAATTTACAAGAAAACAAAGCACCGATTCCCCCTACCACCTCAGAAGACTTTGAAGTGATCTCCATATCACTCAGATCATTTAAACCATCATTTACAAAGTGACATCAAGCAAGGGAAAATCCCAGAAGTTGAGTCCTGGAAAAAAACACCACCACCACCACTTAACCACTTCTCACCCAAACTCACAAGCAATTGTCAGGGCTGTATTTGATAATTGGTGTTAAAGTTCAGGTTGCCATTTACTATGGAAAGCTTGGCATTCTTTTTTTCTTGCTGACAGTGCAGGCACAATATTATGCAGCAATATTGGCCCGTTTAAGAACATAAGAACATAAGAAGAGCCATGCTGTATCAGGCCAAAGGCCCATCTAGTCCAGCTTCCTGTATCTCACAGTGGCCCCACCAAATGCATCTGGGAGCACACGAGACTAGATATCTGTCGCCTGATACCACTCCCCTGCATCTGGACCTTGAAGTACCCCGGTTTTAAGCCTGGAGATTACACATCTTCATCATGGTTTGTCACCTGTGATGGACTTTTCCGCCAGGAATCTGTCCAATCCCCTTTTGAAGGCATCCAGGCCAGATGCCATCACCAAATCCTGTGGCAGGGAGTTCCACAGACTAACAACATGCTGGGTAGAAAAAAATTCTTTTGTCTGTTCTCAGTCTCCCAACCCTCAATTTGAGTGGATGTCCCCTAGTTCTGGTATTTTGTGAGAGGGAGAAGAGCGTCCCTCTATCCACTTTACTTATGCCCTGCATTATTTTGTACGTTTCGATCATATCCCCCCTCAGGCGCCTTTTTCCAGACTAAAGAGCCCCAATGTTTTAGCCTTTCCTCGTAAGGGAGGCCCCCCAGCCTCCCTTACTCACCTTTGCACCTTTTTCAGTGCCACTATGTCTTTTTTGAGATGCAGTGACCAGAATTGTACACAATACTCCAGGTGCGGCCTTACTATCATTTTGTTCAATGCCATTATTGAGCGCTGGGCAGAGGCACAATATCACGTACTGATAAACTGGAGGTGTTTTTTGTTTGTTTCTTTTTAAGCATTTGAATTTATTTGCAATGTTCTGGCTGGTAAATGGGTTCCTTGCATGCTCCATTTTATAGCAAAGCGGTTGTTTTTCCCCTTTGAAAGGACTTTTTGCAGATCAATATTTCAGTCCTTTTTCCAGATTAAAAAAAGCAGGTGGGACTAACCATCATCTTTCAATATAACCAAGATTGATATTTTCAATATCCACGAGTTATTCTAAATCTAGGAATGTTTAGGGATGTTTGTTTCTGAACTGCTGGGGAAGAGAAGTACTACGTTTTAAAAAAAGATAACTGGAAAAACCCTTTGCCCGAACCTCCCCAAATTTGGCCCAGAACAAGAACTGTTTGCTGCACCTTAGCCTAATTTGGTGTTGATCTGAAGTCCAGTTTCAAAGCTATAATTTTTCCTTTTTAGAATTTCCTTGTAGAAGGTTGATTTGCTTTGCTGCACTTTGATGTAGATGCACTATTGTACAGCTATAATCTAGACCTGGCAGCTGCTGCCCCCTAGTGGCCGCGTTAGGAAATATATGTTTGAAAATAAATTACATTCCTCTTATTAGTACCCCCATTATTCCATTCACTAATTGTAAACCATGGCTGCTACCGCACTTCCTACAGCAACCCTTTTTGTTTTGAATCGCCTTTGCCTTCCCCTGGTCACATGGTGGCTGACGTGATTCAGCATTCCGTACTTGGGCTTTTTCTCAAGCACTGGTTTCCCCGTCCGCACTTTGCTAAACTGCTTTTTGTTCTGATTTTGTCTGATATTTTCCCATCATCTGCTTCTATTTCGGAATTTTTTTTTTAAGGTAACGTCATGCTGTTGTTCTTCCATTCAAAGTAATGTAGCTAATTTTAAATTGTACCTAAAAGAGGAAGTAGAAAGACCAAAGAAGTTGATGGAAATGATTACACTGCAGGAAGATTTCTTTTTTGGCTTTTCCGACGGCAGGATAAGGCATACGGGGGGGGGGACCTGGGAAAAAATGGTACATGGTGTCCGCAGTTTGAGCCGAATCGCTTCCAAAAGCGGTCTAGAAATCGGATTAAAAAAACACCACCCCTGGTGGCCGTCGCAAGAAAAACTGACACAGTGGCTGAAAAGGGGCGCGGCCAAGGGGGCTCCGTGGAAAAAGTGATTGGAAATGCAGTAAGTGAATTTTAAGGTGATTTGACTTTAAGGAAAAGGCGATTCAAAACCTACGTGCGGTAGGGCTCCATGTCTGCTATCCCTGCTGGCAAAAAAGAATGACTGATGCATACCAAGCCTCCAGTGCTTCAGGTGTACACGTTGGAGACAATAAATTTCTGCTAACTGCAAGCTCAAGTGACGGCCTGCACCCTTAATTAAAGCACTCTTCTTACGAGGGAAGGATGCACTGAAACACTTTTGTTGTGAGTTCCCATTTAGATATATAACTGGAGTCGAACAAGCTAAGTTTGGCAAGTGCATCATACAGTGGTGGCGAACCTTTGCCACTCCACATGTTTTGGACCACCACCCTCGCAGTCCTTTGTCACTGGCAATCTAGGCTCAGAATTCTGGGAGTTGTGGTCCAAAACATTTGCAGTGCCGAAGGTTTGCCACCACTAGGTAGGATATTTTGCCTGTCTGCAACAGCTCTGCCCAAATGCTGCCACACGCAGGTAGACTTGGCTGTAATTCTAAAACTTCGGTTGGGCTTCCATTATTTTTATCCATTCATGGTTAGATGTGTAACGCTCAGGATAGTATGGAGAGCCAACATTATAATGTTATTGTACAAGATGATAGTAAGGCCGCACCTGGAGTATTGTGTACAATTCTGGTCACCACATCTCAAAAAAGACATAGTGGAACTGGAAAAAGTGTGGATGAGAGCGACTAAAATGATTACTGGGCTAGGGGGCCTCCCTTATTAGGAAAGGCTAAAACATTTGGGGCTCTTTAGTCTGGAAAAAAGGCATCTGAGGGGGGATATGATTGAGACGTACAAAATAATGCAGGGCATGAGTAAAGTGGATAGAGGGACGCTCTTCTCCCTCTCACAAAATACCAGAACTATGGGACATACACTCAAAGTGAGGGTTGGGAGAGGGAGAACAGACAAAAGAAAATATTTTTTTACCCAGCATGTTATTAGTCTGTGGAACTCCCTGCCACAGGATGTGGTGATGGCATCTGGCCTGGATGCCTTCAAAAAGAGATTGGACAGATAAAGACATTGCCTAGTCTTGTATTTGTATTTTGCAATGGCCATATGGCTCCCCCTTTTTAATACAGTATATACACACTCACTGAGAGGCAATTTTTTTCCTTTGGGCAAAGGAATACAGTAGTAAACACCTGCTATTTATATACAGTGACCCCTTGCCTATCATGGGTGTTAGGGACCCGACCTGACGCACAATAATTTTAAATCCGTGATATGCAGATGCAGGTCGGGTTGGGTCTGGGGGGCCTAGCTGGGGGGTCTTGTACTTAACCCAAAAAGGGCCTCCCTGCGAACCAGAAGTGACTTCCGATACACTTGAAGTGACATCTGGATCACCGAAAATCATTTCTGAGGCCTCTGACCGGCCTAGAAAGACCCTCAGAGGCCTCAGAAATGATTTTCGGTGAACTTGAAGTGACTTCAGGTAATCCGGAAGAGACTTCCGGTTCACAGGGAAGCCATTTTGGGGCCTCCAGAAGGCCTGGGAAGGCCCTCGCAGGCCCGTTCAGGGCAGTGCCAGTCCTGGGCTAAGTACGGGAGGCCTGAAACAGGCCTTTTCCCCTTACCCTGGGGGGGCTTTTTCATATACTGCAGTCCCGCAGTATATGAAAAAGGCTTTACTGGGTTCAAGGCAGACTACATGGTCCTGTTTCTCCTTATTTTGTTTGCACAACACTCCTACGAGGCAGGTCAGTTTCAGAGCGAATGACTGCACCACTGTTGACAAGCATGTTCATAACTCAGTGGAAGTGGAAACCCAGCGTTTCCAGATCAGCACTCTAACTGCTACCCCAGAGTGCCCCCATGATACCACAACAGTCAGGAGGGAAGCATTTAGAAATCATGTAGTGAAGATTATTATTCTTGTCATCTAACTGCAAATCTTTTGCGTTGGGCAATCTAGGACTGCTTCATCCATCCGGTGCCAATCAGCATGTGCCTTTTGACTAACTTGGCACCAGCCCTCAAGTGGAACTGAAAATAGTCCATTAATCTCAAGTGGGCTGAGAAACAAGGAACAGCTGTTCCTATGCCATGGCTTTTCCAGCTCAGTCTGGCTCCAGGGAGCCCACATTGATGAGTTCTGTGCTCACCAGCAGATTCCCACAATCAAAACAAGCCATTTAGAGGCTTTCAAGAGAGACAATGATTAATAATTGCCAGATAAAGAGGCAGAAAGAAGAGCGATAGCTACCTAAAAATGCACACTTCTGGAGTTAACCTGGCTTCTCTGTATTTACGTCTTTGGAAAGCAACATTCTGAATGTAGTTGCCTGACACTGATGTAACCTCGGCAGGAGAAGTGCAGTTGGAGATGACACAAAAAGATAACCCAAAAAAGTTCCAAGTTGAACAGAAGGAGGTACCATGTGGCTTGAAGACCTTATTCTGTGGCCTCCAAAGGCACCCTTCAAACCAGTAATGTCATTAAAGTCTAGCAAAGCCCTCCTGGTATGGGCAATGATTCTTCCCTAAATCAAGGGCCAGAAGCCCGAATAAATGCTGACAGAATGTAACACTTGCATTAGTGTGCCTACATAAACACCAAGGACCCTATCCCACATCCCTTTATATGCAGATTAAATTTGTAGATAAACTGTGTCCAAAAAGGCTGTCTCCATGACCACTGGACTTTTTGGAAAGAAAGAAAGAAAGAAAGAAAGAAAGAAAGAAAAACACCTGGTAATGCCCCCTTAAGCGAGGTTTCCAAGAGTTACCGCAGAGGTAGGGAATTTTTTGCCTTGCTTAAAAAATCCATCTTTTAAATAGGTAGACGTCGTGGGACCCTGTAGATGATCCGGTTTTCTTTCTTCTGTTTTTCTCTTAGCGCCGACCAGCTGTTCCTGGGGCTGATCGGCACAGGTTTTTTATTTTTATTTTTTAAATTTCCTCCCACCCTCCTAGCGACAGGAAGCTGGATCTGGTGCTGTTTGTTTTAACTTCCCCAAGCCCTAGTGGCAGCCAGCTGGTCCTTTTTTAAATCCTAGCACCACCTGCTGGCCATGGGGCTGAACTGCATTTTAAAAAAAAACACCTTTGTACGTGGGAACTGCTATCTCACAGCTTCAGTCACGTGACGGGAGGAAGAGGAAAAGCTGGACCTTCTGAAGATCAGGATCTTCCCCAGGTAAGATAGCAGCCGTAGGCAAAGTGTCTTCCTGCAGAAGCCAGCAGTGCATTGGGCTGTTCAAAAAGCCAGATTGAGGCCTCCAACCTCAGCCCATCAGGGGGCTGCTCGGCATACCCAAGGTGGCAGAGCTGGGGCAGAGAGAAGAAGGAGCAACTTGTCCAAGAAGGTAGGAGATGCCAACTTGTGGATGCTCTAAAAAAGATACAGCTGCTCCCACAGCCAGAAGTTGCATGAGTGCAATACCTGAATGGGAACCTGGTCCATCTGGAGCTTTCCCACACATTATTTGGATCCCAATGGGATCAGGTAGCCAGCTCAAGGTTCCCTCAGCTTTCTATCCTTCTGAGATTGGTAAAACGAGTACCCAGCTCACTATGGAGGGCAATATGTAGACAAAAAACATTAACCTATAAACTTGGATTGCCCCCCTTGCTGGGCGGATGTGATGGGGTCTGGGGAGGGCCGGAGGGCTGCAAAAACAACTTTGTCCCCAGGCGCCCCAAAACCTTGCTACGCCTCTGGAGGAAGAACCTGCTGTTCCAGTCCACAGAGCCTGGGTCAAAATGTGTCCAGGCAGGTTTTGCCTTCTTGCATCTACCTTGTCAGTGGCTCAGAGGGGCGGAAGCAAGGCCACAGCATCCCCCCCCCCCCCGGTCTTCCTCTCCCTCTGCTGCTACCAAGGGTCTGGTGTTGGTGCGAGCGTCACAATGCCTCTGCCAGGGAGGAGAATGACCCAAGTGGCGCAGAGCATCAGCAACCTCCATCTCTATTTTCCCCTCCTCTTCTTCCCGCTTCTCCCACAGCCTCCAGAAGAGTGTCCCTGCTCTGGCCTGCCTGCAAGGCGGGCAGCCTCAACACACTGCAAGAGCTCTGCCTTACGTTCCTCCCTTCACCACCAGTTCAAATCATGTTCTTGTCATAGGAACAAACGTCCATCATCAAGTGAGGAGTGACTGTAAAGGACAATCAAACTGCCTGTGGTAATGATTACAGGCAGGAAATGTTGAGGGTTTTTTGGACCATACTCCCCAGAATTCCACTCCCTGTGTGACTACTACCATGCTGGCTGAAGGATTCTGGACATTGTAGTTAAAAACAAAAGAGTACCATGACCTCTCCCTGGGCAGTTTCACACGACCACTAAAATCCGCTGGCAACTTAAAAGCGGATCCCCCCAACTGGAGATCATGTGTTTTTTGTCCTGGTTCCTGTGTTCCCACCCTCCCGCACTCTGATTCTATTGCTTCTGTCTGCTGTGAGGGGAGGGAGAAAAAAATGCAGCCTCACTTCCGCCTGCCAGTCAGCGGCAGCTAATTGTAGCAGGACAGGAAGCGGCAGCTAATTGTAGCAGGACAGGAAGCCCATTAGGGATTCCTGTCTGTTAAAAGGGGGGGGGGACGACAACAAAAACAAACAGAAAGTAGAGGAGTGCCAGGCATGCACTGCTTTATAATCCACATCGGAACAATGACAAAAAATTTACCTCCTCGAGACCAGGTTCTTGTAAAATGTGCTGGGTTGCGCTTAAGTGGGTGTGGTCGTACTTTATTTTTTTAAAAAGTCCGCTGCTGGTGGGAAAACAATTTTATGCTCTGCATCTGGGAGCACTTTGCAGCGGAATTTAGGGGTCATGTGAAAGCAGCCTCTGTTAGTGAGATACCTCCAGCTGGTGCTGAGAAGATGGCAGCGTTGTGCCATGTGTTCTGTGTTAGGTGTAGCAGAACAGCGGAAAATAAGGGTCTCACTCAACCTCTGCATTAGCTGAGCACTTTCTTGAGTGCAAGTTTGCTAAAGTGTTTTTGAGGGGCCATCGTGTTTCAGTTCAGCAAGAGTGATGCCTCTGAATTTCTGCATTCATGCTGTGCAGAAGCCGGAGGGAGTCTCCACAGTGCTGGTGTTTATCACCGTGCAGTCCCAGCTTCTCGCTTTGTTTGGCCTCATTTGTAATACCTAAAGGAAACAGCAAAACATACCACCCGAGTGGGCTTTTGGAAATTCCGGTTCTGTGCAATGCCCCTGCTGTGTTCCACGTTGTTTAATACAGGGGCTGTGAGCGTTTCAGGCATGCCAGAGCAACTCAGTGGGATGCAAATGGAACATGCACAGGCCTGGCTGATTCTCTATTAAAGCCCACTGGTTAGAGCAGAATACAGTGCAGGACGGGGGGGGGGGTGACAACAAACCAATTAATGCACACTCCTTTATCAGTGCTTTCCCTTCTGAACAGTTTATTTCTTAAACAATTTCCCCCTGGTTCTTATTTGTTCAGAACAGGGCCAAGGAGTAAATAATTCCACTATGCATAACCTGGTGGCCATCTTGGCAGAGTCCATGGCCTGGTTTGCAGGTCATAGTAAGACCGGAATTTAACTAATAATGGGTGAGCGGCATGCTGATGCATATGGCTGAATCCTTCCTAGAGATGGTGTAATTTAGCGGGTCTGATGAAACCAGATGTTGCGTAGGGATAACAACAACAACTAAAATGGCCCAAGGGCCTGTTTATATACACTCCCAGGATTTCCCCGTGGCTGGCCATTGGATGGTTCAAACAGCCTGCTGGCCCCCAAATGGATAGGCCAGAATCCTACCCTTTAGTTATTCTCCAGCCTCCAGCTCCCACATCCTACATAAAAACATAAGAACATAAGAAGAGCCATGCTGGATCAGGCCAAAGGCCCATCTAGTCCAGCTTCCTGTATCTCACAGTGGCCCCACCAGATGCGTCTGGGAATGCATGAGACTAGATATCTGTCTCCTGGTACCACTCCCCTGCATCTGGCCCTTGGTGTACCCTGGTTTTAAGCCTGGAGATTACACATCTCCATTGTGGTTTGTAACCTGTGATGGACTTTTCCTCCAGGAATCTGTCCAATCCCCTTTTGAAGGCAACCAGGCCAGATGCCATCACCACATCCTGTGGCAGGGAGTTCCATAGATTAACAATGCGCTGGATGAAAAAAAAATATTTTCTTTTGTCAGTTCTTACTCTCCCAGCCCTCAATTTGAGTGTATGTCCCCTAGTTCTGGTATTTTGTGAGAGGGAGAAGAGCTTCTCTCTATCCACTTTACTCATGTCCTGCATTATTTTGTACGTCTCAATCATATCCCCCCTCAGACATCTTTTTTTCCAGACTAAAGAGGCCCAAATGTTTTAGCCTTTCCTCATAAGGGAAGTGCCCCAGCCCAGTAATCATTTTAGTCACTCTCTTCTGCACCTTTTCCAGTTCCACTATGTCTTTCTTGAGATGCGGTGACCAGTATTGTACACAATACTCCAGGTGTGGCCTTACTATTGTTTTGTATAATGGCATTAAAATGTTGGCTGTTTTATTTTCAATCCCCTTTTTGATAATGCCTAGCATGGAATTGGCCTTCTTCACTGCTGCCACATATTGGGGAGACACCTTCATGCAGCTGTCCACCAGCACACCAAGATCTCTTTCCTGATCCGTCACGGGTTACTCAGAGCCCATGAGTTGATAGATAAAGTTTTGATTTTTTGCCCCAATATACATTACTTTACATTTGGCTACATTAAAATGCATTTGCCATTTCGTAGCCCATTGCCCCAGTTTGGAGAGATCCTTCTGGAGCTCTTCACAATATTCTCTGGTTTTTACCACACGGAAAAGTTTTGTGTCATCTGCAAACTTGGCCACCTCACTGTTTATCCCTGTCTCCAGGTCATTTATGAACAGATTGAAAAGCACCGGTCCCAGGACAGAGACCTGGGGCACACCGCTTTTCACTTCTCTCCATTGTGAAAATTTCCCATTGACATCTACTCTTTGTTTTCTGGATCTTAACCAGTTCTCAATCCATAAGAGGACCTGCCCTCTTATTCCCTGACTGTGCAATTTTCTCAGCAGCCTTTGGTGAGGGATTGTGTCAAAAGCCTTCTGAAAATCCAGATAGACAATATCCATTGGTTCACCCAAATCCACATGCCTGTTGACCTTTTCAAAGAATTCTAAAAGATTTGTCAGGCAAGACTTACCCTTACAGTAACCATGCTGATTTTCTCTCAGCAAGGATTGTTCTTCTATGTGTTTTAAGATTTTCTCTTGGATGAGGCTTTCCACCATCTTCCCTGGGACAGATGTAAGGAAGAAGGAGGATCTATGGTGCTTCTTGTTTGAATTTAATCTATGAGGAATCACTTCACTGTCAGAAATATTTAGTCAGCAGTTAGCACTCTGACCAACCAAGCTTCAGACAAGATGTTCCAGCAGAGAAGTGGCCTTTTAAAATGGTTTTTAAAATAATCCTTCTAAATATTTTCCAAACAGAATAATGTTTCTTAAAGAGAAATGGATTTTAGCAAGGAAGTTTGGATACAAAACCCAGTCAGCAAGGCAGGCTTTTGTCACTAATGAGGTAAAGAAAGCTGAACTTTACCAACACAAGCTCTTTGTGATACAATGAAAAATAAGTAAATAAATTCTGAGTCAACGGATCCATCAGGGTAGTGGGAGACAGAATGGTATAAACTTTGTGCCTGGTGTGTTGGAACAGCACAAAAGCTGCCCATTCTTTTCGAAACAATGTGGATTATTATTATTTTTGGCTTTGTTTAGTTTTCCTGCCCCCATGTGTGCTGGTGCTGAAAATTGAGAATAATGAGACAGTTATTTGAAACATGGCTTCCTGGCCTGGCCTGTAATTGCAGGCGGATTGGAAACCTGACAGGCAGGCAAATCTTGGACCACAGAACAGGCTACATGACTGGGGCAGCTGCTCTCTTTCCTGTCTGTTTTGCACAGTATGCCCACTCTCTTTTTCTGCAGATATATCCACAGGGAACACAGAACAAAACACACCGGGAGGAGATGCTCAGAGTACATCTCTCCATATGCATCCAGAGGTGCCTTGTCCAAAGTCTGCGATAGAGACTGATTCCCATCAATATCAGTTTGACCTTACCGACAACCTTTCCAATGGTTACTACTAGACAGAGAGCTGACAGTCGCAGCTGGCCTTCCCATTGTTCAGATGGGTGCATTGGATTCGGTGCACCGGGAAGGTCAATACAGCCTTCAGGCAAATCCGCAGAAGTCACACTGGCTGTAATTCACTATCAGCACAGCAGATGTTTGTCCTTGACCTGCTGTACTGGATCTAATCTTCTTTTGAAATGAGTCCCCCCCCCCCTCTCTCATTCACTCACTTGCTAAGATTAGTTCATCCAACATGGGTAGGGTCCAAAGAACCATTGTCTTCTGTTCTGCACCCCTGGGTGACCGTAATAGACTAAGTCACAAGCAGAAGCACAAATGGGTACATACACTATCTGAATTTATTATGGAGAAATGTATTGTCTAAGATGGAGGTCAAAACACCAAATTTTCTAGCTCCCTGTTACTTTATGGGCTACCCTAGGTTATAATATAATGCTACTTCCTCCACTGACAAGGTCCATTTCCTTGTCTGTAGCTTCCTTCCTCCATTATATCCCACGATACCATGCAGACTACCAAGTCTTCCTCACTTCTTCTTTTCTCCCCTAATTAGTTTTGAAGTGTCTTTTCTCAGGAAGAGATAGTAATCTAAAAAAATGTGCTCAGTTTTGGGAGGCTCTTTTTTGGGGTGTGATCAGATGGGTTTTTATGCCACTGCTTGCTCCACTACAGGGATGATATGGTTTGCTTTTTTTCCTGGCAATCACAGTTCCTGGAGTAAAACAACCCACTTACAAATTGTTCCTACCCACAATTTCTGGGCGTGTTAGAGTCTTCTACTTTGTGTGTATGTGTGTGTGTGTGGGGGGGGGGTTAGGATTGCTCCATGTAGGCTTGTTTCCAGTATGTGTGATAGCTGGAAATGAATCAACATGAACCTGGGTCTGTTAAAGCTCCTTCCGCTGGAAATTTCTCATATTATGAAGTGACAGCCACTTCAGGATGTCGGCAAATTAAACACTTCCTCTGTTCTGCAGAGGAGCAGGGGAAGTCAAACATTTTGTAGACTGTATTAGGATGGCACAGATGCACTGCATGGATTGTTTAAAAAAATACAATAAAACAATATAGAAAACTTCCTCCCAGAAGTCAGAGGAGACAGGGAGGGTGCAATAACAGGGATACCCCCCTCCCCCAGGTTTCTTTGGACTTGTCTCGAAGGTCGGGTTGAGAACCTGCCAGCAGTGAAACCCACCACCAGCCGATGTAATTATATATTTATTTATTTTTGTATTTGTTAACCGACCGATTTTCCCAAAGGAACTCAGGGCAGTGTACAACATGTTGCAAGAACAACTTGCTCAAAATATACTGGGATTCTGGGAGAAGGAACCAGGAAAAAGCATCCTTCAGCTGCTTTTAATTTAAAAAAAATAAAGTTTCAAATTCAGGATGTACAAACTGAAGAAAAGGTAGAAAAAGTCTGTCTTGCTGTGGGAAAGTCGGTCATTTACAAAGCAAATATTTATTTATATATTTACAGAACCTGCTGCAGTATTCTTAATGAATTAAATAGACACCAGCAGCTGAGGCACAGAATGAGAAAATGAAAGCTAGTGTTATTTAATAGCTGCAGGTGTGTATGTGTGTGTATGAATGGAATCATCAAAAGTGCAATGTGATCAATTTAGATAATGCTTCAAATGGGCCAGAAGATGGCAGGCATTCGCTAAGAACAGACCGAAAGAGCAAGGAGAAATACGATTACTTTGTTTTGAGGTTCAAGGCATTACTCCTTGTGTACTTTTAAGCAACACTGATTTTCAAAGAGGTTTGTGTGCACTAACTAGATTCGCGCAGTGCCAATTGCATTGTATTCTGTGGGAGAGGTAAGTATTGTCTTCACAGACAGGCTTGCTCTGGGTGAGGAGCTGGTGAGAGGTGAAGCACAGCTGTGCCTGAAAACAGGATTATAAACTGGCTGCGGAGTCTGAGGTTGGGAGTTCAGTTCCCCACTCTGCTTTCCAGGAGAAGAGCCTGTGTAATCTAGAGCCAGTGGCACATTCCCACGATGCCCCAGAAGAAAAGAACGGCCAACCACTCTATACTATGCCCTACCTCGAAAACCCTGAGAAGGATTTACCGTAAGCCAGAAGTGATTTGACCGCACATCATTGTTATTAGTTTCTTGCTGAAGTCTCCCCAACAGATCCTCGTAGCTGCTTTTCAAAGTACGGTAGTACCCCGACTTAAGAGCAATTAGACTTAAGAGCGGAAAACTGTTGGCATTTTAACTGCAGCCTTACAAATTTTAGATATGGTCTGCTTGACTTACAATTTTTTTCTTTTGTTTGTATTTTGTAACTTATTTTTTTTCCAAGTTTTTTAGATAGGTACCCCAACTTAAGAGTAGTTTGACTTAAGAGCATGCTTTTGGAACAGATTAAATTCGTAAGTTGAGGTACCACTGTAGTTGAAGCTTTAATTGTTATTTAGACTGCCTTAATCGCTTATCTGAAGAAGAAAAGTTCAATTAGTAGACTTACCGTAATTGCGGCTGCTCTTGCTTCTACAATAATAAGGAAAATTAAAGCTCGTGTTTCTCAAATTTACTTTATAATGAACTACATTTATTTTGTAATCAATTCGAGGTCAGCTTTAATGAGCTTTAATTAATCTTTAAGTCTCAGAAGGTAGGGTAGACAATGCTGATGTTTTATTGTAGTAAGAATCAATGGGGGGAAATTACGCTAAGTTCCATTACGTTTGTTCCTTAAACAGTTGATGAATATGAAAAATGGATCCTGAGCCCATAGATGCTGCCGCCCTGATTTATGAGATTCCTGATGTCGGCCCCCTCCATGCCCACCTTTGCTATGCCTTTGCTATGAAATCCCTCTACCAGCAGTTTTGTTTGTCAGCAGGAATGGACCCACCACGAGGCAGGGTGAGATGGCCTTCTTAAACAGCACATGCTGGGTTTTGGGGAGGAATGGCTGAGTCATCCTCTCACAACTCCATCTGTTGAAGGATCAAGCTGCACATTCTGGGCAGAGCAAACCCTGCCACAATCCCTCTGGAGGAACAGTTACCTCAACCCTGGCTGAAAAATTGTCTCTGGCGGTTACAGCTATGGAAGCTGCTGGTTCCAGGGATCATTGGAGCGATCAATCAGTGCAGGCTTTTAGTCTGCCATTTGCAGGAGCTATCTTAGGTTCTTGACCTCTTTTAGGCAGGGCTTCCACTTTACTGACATTTGAGTCACAATTATCCACTCCTGAGGATATCTTCCATCCACTGAGTAAATATGGTACTAATACTACAGAGATACAGTAATTCATTTCTCCATCTATCTCTCCATTTCACCATCTATCTATCCATCCATTTATCCATCCATGTATCTATATCTACAAGGCTAGTCTGAATTAAGCCGTTTTAATAAAGAGCAAAGCAATCCTGCGGAGAACAACGCGAGTATCCCTGCCAATTTTTAGGTAAATAGATTTTCTGGTGTTGGAACTATGACGGAGCCACTGGTTGACTTTCTCTTTGATTCTTACAGGTGTTGATAAGTTGGAGTTTTGAGAGGAACATATTTGCAGTGAGACACCAGAGATGCAAAGTTATGAGGCAGCTTTATTGCAGAGCACAGGAGGTTAACACAACACACAACACAAGACACTAGGGGCGCTTTTACACGACCCCTAAAATCCGAGGCAAAGGGCTCCTAGATGAGGAGCTTAAAATTGTTTTCCCACCAGCTCCGGACTTTAAAAAATTTAAGTACGTCCGCACCCACCTAAGCGCATCCCTGCGCACTTTTCAAGTACCTGGTCTCCGAAGGTGAAAAATTTATGATGCGGATGTAAGGCAGTGAGTGCCGGGCTCTCCTCGCCTTGTTTTTTTGTTTTTTGCCCCTCGCCCCTTTAAAAGACTGGCATGTTTGCTTCCGGGACTGGGACTGCAGACGGAGGTGAGCCTGAATTCTTTTCTCCCTTTTTTTCTCCCTCCCCTCATGCAGACAGGAGCAAGGGAGTGCGGAGGGGTGGGAGCACAGGAAAAGCGACAAACCCCCACGATCTCTGGTCTGAATTTAAGTGGACAGTGGATCTTAGGGGTTGTGTAAAAGCGCCCAAAGAGACCAGATGGTGGTACCATCCACCCAGGGGACTCAGATCTAGCAATACTCATAATGGTTGCAAAAATCCAAGACCCCAAACTGAGTATCAGTACTGTCTTGTAAATCTTCTGGGAGAGCTACGCCCAGCTGCCAAAGAGTTCTTTTGGTTCGTCTTCTAGCTAGAAACCATTTTGCTCACTATTGGACCCACTAAACTTCCTTTTTGTTATCCCACCTTGACTTTGACTCCTCTGGGTACTCTATACACTGGTATATTTTGTGGCTTTATTCTCTTACCCAATATGTTCTCTTGCTGCTTCCCAGCAGGACCCCTCCCCCCCAAGAATTGTGGTCTGTATGTCCTGAGTGAAATGCAGAAGTAGCAGACAGACTTGTAAGTATTTTGAAAAGCAGATGTTACATGTATCAAGCTAATATGCCATATCTATCCATATTAGGTTAATGCCCTTTGATTATATGAAACCTTATTGAACCTTAATACTTAATGCTGAGTAATACATTTGGAAATCACCTAAACCAGGCCTGCCCAAAGTCCGGCCTGGGGGCCAAATCCGGCCCGCCAGGCCATTCTGAGTGGCCCACGGCTGGCTGCCCCCTCCTTCACCCCATTTTTTAAAAAGAAAGTGTTTCTCCCCCGGCTTCCTAACCCCTTGCTTTCAGTTGTGTGCAGATCTGTTTCCTAGGCATGGCCCCCTCAATATCAGCAACTTGACTTTTTCGCTTGGCACATTCTGGAGCCGTAGGGCAACAGAACAGCAATAGCATTATCTCCACAGGATGAGATCTAAGCCATACTGGGCAGAATTGGCATTTTGCTCTAATGCTTTCCCCTTCTCCTGCCATTTAAATCCCCAATATCCCTTGAAATCCCTTGTCTCATATCTTTACCCCCTTCCTCTTCGGAAATGCAATGGGGTCTTACGAACATGACAGCTGTGACGCAGATGGACGGCGCACACCGCTCTCCGTTCGGCTTTGCAACTGAATCCTGACCTGCAGCGAATGGGCTAATCCGCTCCATAGCTCCTCTTCCTAGGTGCTGGCTGCCAATTAGCATGAACTGTAGTAAATTGCAAAAGAGTCCAGGCCAGGCCCAGCGCGCATCGTTTTCATTGGTGGCTTAATCGGGCTCTGAACCTCATCCCTCAGGAAGCAATTGTTTAATTATATTTCTGAATTCTTCCCCTTGCCAGAGTTCTCAGTCCATTTATTGCAAACCTAGCAAAGACAGCTGATTTCTAGTATGGCCAAGACCTGTTTGTCTCACTATGAAAGATGGTGGCATGTCTAGAGATGGGGACGTTACTTTTTAATGCGGTGGCTACTGAAAACCCACAGGCAGTGTGTCTAGTGGCGGTAAAACCGCACTGTTACGTACACAAAGCAGATGGTACTTTCTCAGTCTTGTAGGGGGTGCATTGAAAAACCTTTGCAATATTCAGAATCAGTTGTTATTTTCCAAAGTTTTGTCATGAAATGTGGCCATATACTGGAGTAGATGGTGAATACAGGCATATTCCCCTTCATAACTGGTGTGTGTGTGTGTGTGTGTGTGTGTGTGTGTTGTGTCATTACAGTCATGACTGACTCTTTGTGACTAGAGATGGGCACGACTCAGAAAAATTGTTCGTTTTCGTTTTCGTTTTTGGCTAGGGGTCCGTTTCGGCTCGTTTCCGTTTTCGTGAGCTAATTTCAAAATTTTTTGTTTTTGTTTTGTTACGTAACGAAAACGAAAAAACGAAAACGAAAACGAATTTTTTTTGTTTCTTCCCATTTAGCTCCATTATGTGTTTTTCCAGTAACGAAAAACGAAAATTGGCTCAAAATTAGTCGTTTTGTTTCCGTTTTCGTTCCAGTTCTGAGCCGTTTTTCGTTTCGTTACGTAATGGAAACGAAAAACGAAAATGAAAACGAAAATACGGCTAAGTCGTGCCCATCTCTATTTGTGACCCCATGTCCCTGGAGCTTTCTTGGCAGGAATACTAGAATGGTTTGCCAGTTCCTACTCCAGGCGCCTACAGCACCTGGTATTCCCTGGTGGTCTCCCATCCCAGTACTAACCAGGGCCTACCCTGCTTAGCTTCCGAAATCAGGTGAGATTGGATGTGCTTAGGGCATCTAGGCAGCTAACTGTTGGGTAATAATAGGCAATTACAAGCTGTGGTCATTGCAGCTTTGGAACACTGTAATTGTATTTCTGTGCTTTCAGATAGTTCTGTGCTGTCAAGCTAATTCTGATGTATGGAAACCCTTGCCAGAATTTCTAGTTACAGAATACTCAGAAGTGGGTTACCCTTCTCTTCTTCTGGGGGCACTCTAGGACTGTGCAGCCTGCCCAAGGTTACATAGGCTAGTTCTTTTCCTAGAAGGCGTAGTTGAAGACTGAACTTCTGAGCTCCCAATATTCCAACTCTTTGAGTTAACTATATTTTAGAGAATAAAACAATTGGCATTAAGGCTTTTCAAATATATTCACATCTATGAATAGCTGGACATAATCAATATTATTAAACTCAGGGTATACTAGTACATCTTAGAAAACTTGCTTCTGGACTACATCACCCAGAATCCCCCCTCACATCACCCCAATTAATGACAGAGTGGATGGGGAATTCTGGAAAACATATTCCCCAAAGGTGATGCATCCCCGTTCTGGTAAAATTAAAACTCTGGGTCATTGGCACTTGCTTGTAGGTCCCATGTGTGGTGCTGGCATTCAGCACTGCATACCATGAAATGGGGAACAAATGGATTCTTGATGTCAGTAAAAAAGAAACATTTCACCTTGCTCAGGTGTGGCCTGAGCCATTTTGCTCCTTGACAAGATGGTGTGTATCGTGTTGTTACAGTAGTTACCGAGTCTTTGTGACTCCATGCCCATGGAGTTTTCTTGGCAGGAATACTAGAGTGGTTTGCCAGTTCCTGCTCCAGGCGCCTACAGCGCCTGGTATTCCCTGGTGGTCTCCCATCCAAGCACTAACCAGGGCCAACCCTGCTTAGCTTCCAAAATCAGGTGAGATTGGATGTGCTTAGGGCATCTAAGCAGCTTGACAAGATGGTACCTCTCTCCATTATAGCTATGGAAATTCAACAGGAGAACAACAGCTGAAACGTACTTCCACCCTTGGGGTAGGGATGGACCACCATCCCTGAGGTCTTAGTAAGTGCAGGGCTGGGTGTGTGGCATATACATGCTACTCCATGCCCAGCATCTTTCTGCTGTTTTCCACACCCAAGGCTGTAGCATGCCTCACTCTGCCCAGCAACTGCCTATTATATAGTGAGACAACATCTACCACTGTGTCAGGGCTGTGGCAGCAGGTGTGTCCTCCTGGAATCTTAGGATGGGCATGTGCCACCCTTAGACCTCTGGAGTTGGCCCGGCAAACAGATTTGCAATAAATTAAGTGCAAATAGGATGGCCCAGAAGACTCATCTCCTGCACACAAGGAACTGGTGGGAATAACAGCAGGCTCAATGCGGCTCACTTCACTTATACACTTCACTTGTTTGGCAACAGTGCTGAGCAGGGGGTGTTCCTCAAGTCCTTCTTTATGATGCTCCACATCCCCTCTGTCAAGGCTGGCACTCAAGGCTGGGGGTCAAAGAAACATCTGCTCATCTCCTAGCAACCACACTTTACCTCCTCAAGGAGGCCTTCCTCCTGAAATACTCACATGCTGCTGAACCATTCTGAGACAGACGTGTTGATTTTAGATGTTCTTGACGTATTAATATGGAATCAGTCAAATAAAACCAAGCACAGAGATGAGATATGAATTATTTTTAATTCCCTCCCAAAGAGCTGAATAAATATTAAAGGCAGGGACTTTTTTAAGATGTAAAAAAAAACAACCCCACCTGATTTGGTATGTGTGGCTTTTTCATGCCAAAAAGACAGCTGTGTATGCATGTGAGGGGCAGGCAGCTGGTTCCTTACAAGATGCAGGGAAATGAAGGGAAATGGAGAAAATCTCAGAGAGAGTAGATAGGTGGTAAAAATTGTATTTAGGGCTGCCTGGAGAGGTTGGGAGTTTGAGGGATCTGGGAATCTTGGTGGACCACAAATTGAACATGAGTCAGCAGTGTGGTGCGATGTCCAGGAAAGTCAATGCGATTCTTGGTTGCATCAGCAGAACCACAGTGTCTAGATCAAGGGAAGTGATAGTACCACTCTATTCTGCTCTGGTCAGATCCCACCTGGAGTACTGTGTCCAATTTTGGGTGCCTCAATTTAAAAAGGACATTGACAACCTCGAGCAGGTACAGAGGAGGGCGACCAGGGTGATTGAGGGTCAGGAAGAAATGTCTTACAAGGAATGGCTTAGGGAATTGGGAATGTTTAACCTTTCAAAAAGAAGGCTAAGAGGGGATATGTTAGCTATGTTTAAATATTTGAAAGGATGTCATATTGAAGATGGAGCAGATTTGTTTTCCATGGCTTCAGAGACTAGGACTTGGGGCAATGGTTTCAAACTACAGGAAAAGAGATTCCATTTGAACATTCAGAAGAACTTCATGATGGTTAGAGCTGTTCGGCAGTGGAATATGCTGCCATGGAGGGTGGTGGAGTCTCCTTCCTTGGAGGTTTTTAAGCAGAGGCTGGATGGCTATCTGTCGGGAATACTGTGATGGGAGTTCCTACACGGCAGGGGGTTGCAGTGGATGGTCCTTGAGGTCTCTTCCAACTCTATGATTCTATGATTCTATGAGAACAGCCAGTCTATATAAAGTTAGGCAAGCTGCACAGATCCAGGGTGTCTCCAGAAGAAAGGAATGGAAAACCACCTCTGAGTGGCCTGTGACTGGAAACTTATGACATGATGATGACAATTATTAATAATAACCCCCCCCCACCCAATTATACGTGCTTACTTGGTCTGATTACTTTTTGACTCTCATTTAAGAAGGATGCTGACAAATTGGAACAAATTCAGAGGAAGTTAATTTGGGGAGTGAAAACCAATCCCTATGAGGAATGGCTGAAAGAACTGGGTCTATGTAGTCCTGAGAAAAGAAAACCGAGAGGAACATAAGAGCTTTTTTGTAAGACTTGAAAGTCTATCATACAGAGGAGGTACAGGAGCTGTTCTGGGTCATTCCAGAATCCAGGACAGATAATAATGGGAAGAAGTGACAGGCTGAAGATCACGAAAAACCTCCTAACTGTTAGAGCAGTGCAGCAATGGAAGAAATGACCTTGAGAGGTGGTGAGTGCGCCAACACTGAAGGAATTCAAGAGAAATTTTACAACCACCCGGCGGAGAGTTTTTAATCTGTATTCCTGCATTAAGGGGGAGGTTGGATTTGATAGTCTTATAGGCCCCTTCCAAATGCACTATTCTATGATTTTATGTATCAGAATAAAAAAAACAAAACAAAATTTAAAAAAAACCAATCTTGCCTTCTGTGAGCATTAGCAGTCAGGTTGTAATCAGGGTTATATTTATGTTATTTGTATTTCCTGGACCTAATGGAATTCCAGGCAAAAACCATAGAAAAACAAAACAAACAAAACAAAACAAAAGACACAAAACATGTGGCACCTTAAATACTAACTTTCAAATTTTTAAGGTAACATTTCGTGGACACGTCCACTTCTTCAGACATATAGCAGCAGAAACCAGTCTCCTCCCCACCCAGAAAATTGTCAATCTCTGGACAACTAGGGGAATCTATATTTGCTCACACGTTAAGCTTCAGCATCTAGAGTACACTCTTCCAGGGTGTCTTTCAATCAGGCATCAAGTTCCTTTGAAGACAGGAGCAGTTTCTTTTGCTTTCCCTCCCTTAGCTGAAACTGTCTTCTCAATGAGCTCAGCAACAGGGAATGAGCCAGCTTGGCCTTGAAGATCAGTCTCACACCAATAAGCTGGAGATCTTATTCCTTTCTAATTACTGGTGGTCATTAACCCCGCCCACTCCCTTAGCCGGGTCCTTTCAAGCACCAACTACAATTTTGCCAAACAGCACCAGAATGCACGATCCCTTAATTTCCCCATTTCTCAACACAGGGCGGCTCTTGCTCTTTCCACACATGACCCAGTGGAACCTCTCCTCCATCCCTTCTACCCTGGAGAACACCGAGGTACTGTTCTTCGGGGCGCCCTAATCCAGGTACAATGGCCCCCTCCCTAGTCTGGGGGGAGTTTCCCTCCAGTCTACGGACAGGGCCAGGAATCTGGGTGTGGTCCCGGATTCTGCCCTCTCCCTGGAAGCCCAGGTGATGGCCGCCTCCAGGGCCGCTTTTTTCCATCTCTGCAGGATTGCCCAGATCCAACCGTGTCTCGATGAGTCCTCCCTGGGGACAGTTGTGCAGGCCCTCATGAACTCGAGGATTGACTACTGCAATGCACTCTATGTGGGATTGCCCTTGACCCTTGTCCGGGGACTCCAACAGGTGCAAACTGCGGCAGCCAGACTGGTGGTGGGAGCCTGGAAATACGATCATATCACCCCAGTCCTGGCTCGCCTGCATTGGCTGCCCGTGGCTCTCCAGATAATGTTCAAAATCCTGGTTTTGATTTTCAAAACCCTCCATGGCCTGGGCCCTGAATACTTGCCAGAGTGTATTTCCCAGAGGTCAGCTGAGGCCAGGCCCACTCGAATGTCGCAGGTGCGCTCACTCAGGGTGCCCACTCCTAGGGAGGCACGGAGGTCGTCCATGCGCAACTGCGCCTTCTCTGTTGTGGGCCCCTCGTTATGGAACCACCTCCCGAGTGAGCTGCACCTTGCAGAGTCCCTGCCTGCCTTCCGAAAGGCTCTGAAAACCTTGCTTTTCAGGGAGGCATTTGGCGACCTTTAATTTAATGGTTTTTTTTCTTTTTCTCTTCTTTTTCCACCCACTGATCCATCTTGCTTGGGCTTCCCTCCCCCCCCCCCTTGTATTGTATGCTTTTAAACTGTAAATCGGCCAGAGTTCCATATTGGAAGATCGGCGGTATAGAAGTAAAACAAACAAACAAACAATCCCATCCTGCTGATAACCAGGAGGATCTGTTGGGAGCTTGTATTGTAATGGACCTCGTTCTGTTGATTTCCGTGGCCTTGGGTTGTGGTTTCTCAGCAGATGGAATAGAATGGCTTTCCGAAGAGCATCTGTAGGCAGGCAGCCCACTGGGTTCAAGGAGAGTTCATCTGCCTCCCTTATGGAGAAGTAGTTACAGCGCTATTAACAGCCCTTCAGCTTCAAGGAGACCATTGGGGTATCATTTGGGAGCAAGATGACCTTAGGGAAAGAAGAAATGTGTTGTCTGTTGCTAAGGAGATGCACTTTTGGAAGAGATGAGAACCTGGAATTGTAGTAGCACTGGAGAGCTAGTGCTATTTTGACCTCAAATGCTATTATTGTAATTGCACAAGTCCGGACATTATAAACTCTTATTTGTACAGGCGTCTGCTTTCAGACATTATGAGCATCCCATCACTAAAGTAATGGCAAAGCCCCTCAAGGGTATCCTAGCGACTTTATCCATTTATTTGCTTTTCAGACAAGCTGCTCCAGAAGCTGTTGTTAATATAGCAGAAAATCAGCCTGCTTGGTTACTGCCTCTGATATCCCAGACTGCATGGTGTACAGGGTTGCCACATGCCACTTCCATGTAAAGAAGTGGCATAATTGCCATATTACGCATTTTTTAAACATCTTATTTAATTTTAAGATTTTACTGAAGGAATTTCTTTTCTACCACTGTGTTTTAGCCATGGCATCATTTGTATTGTGGCTCTGTACAAATGCTCCATCCTGTTCATGGATAGAGAAAACGAAAGGAGCTTTTCACCCCATTTCTATAGAGCAGGCATGTCCAAACTTTGGCCCTCCTGATGTTTTGGACCACAACTCCCAGAATTCTAACCTTAGATTGCCAATGACAAAGGACTGTGGAAGTTGCGGTCCAAAACATCTGGAGGGCCGAAGTTTGGACATGCCTGCTCTAGAGGAAGGGAGGAATCCATCTGCTGCTCACCCTTATTGGTTATTATGTATAAAGTCCTATATGCCTTGGTTATAGTAACTGATTTATGAGCTTACCAATTAGACATGGGCACGGAGCGACGAAATTCTCATTTTCGTTTTCGGTTCTCGTTATTGTTACATAATGATAACGGTAACGAGAATTACTCCGCTCCAGCTCGAACCCAACCCGAAAAAAGAAAAATTGGCTCAGGTTTATCGTTGTCGTTCATGGCATTGCCTACAGCAGCACAGAAAAAAAGTTTTAAAAACTAAAAAAAAAAGAGCCAGATTCCCGGCCAAAAAGGCAGGCGAAAATATGCCTGCCTGAGTGAGGGCACCTACCAGAGGGGTATTATCTGGGGGGGGGGTCTCCGGCCTTCCCCCCCTTTCCTGGGCTGTCCCTATGCCATGCGGTGGGGGGGGAATCCAAAATGGCAACCACAATATTTATTTTTAAATCGTGGTCAAAAAACTCACTAAAGCACAACAGAAACATGTGAAAATTAAGTATTTTAACTGCCTGAATTTTTATAGTAGCAGCAGTGGGTTTTTCTTGCAATAAAACGTCTCCATTGATTTTATTTTATTTTTATTTTTATTTTTATTTTTTAACACCTGCGCATGCGCAATGATGAGCTGGCCATGGGATGGGACCATGCAAATTTTTGGAGCCATTCCACCAATTGCATGGCCAGGTTTTGACTGAGACTTCTTGATGTGCCAGAGGGCATAAAAAGCCCACTAACCCTAACCCTAACCCTAACCCTAACCCTAACCCTAACCCATACGCCAGTACACTGTCCTCCTTAGTGGGTCAGAGGCACCCAGAGGTGCAGCCCACTAACTCACCCTAACCCTAACCGTAACCCTAAGCCTAGCCCTTGCCCTAACCCCAACCCTAAGCATAACCTGTACGCCAGTACGCTTCCGTTCTTAGTGAGTCAGAGGCACCCAGAGAGGTGCCTCCCAGAGCCCACTACCCCTACCCCTACCCCTACCCCTAACCTGTACGCCAGTACGCTCCCCTTCTTAGTGGGTCAGAGTAGAGGCACTCAGAAAGGTGCCTCCCAGAGCCCACTATCCCTACCCCTACCCCTACCCCTAACCCCAACCTGTACGCCAGTACGCTTCCCTTCTTAGTGGGTCAGAGTAGAGGCACTCAGAAAGGTGCCTCCCAGAGCCCACTTACCCTAACCCCAACCCCAACCCTAACCCTAACGACAAACGACAAACGGAAACGATAAATTTTTGAATTTTTTTGCAACAAACAGAAACAACCTGAAACGGACCCGTTCCGACAAATGACAACTCGAAACGTCATTTTTTTCTGGTCGTGCCCATCTCTATTACCAATGCATGGACCAATGTTATCAGGGATCTCCTGTCCAGGTAGGGACACAATTGAGCAATCTGTCTAAGCTGGAAAGAGGCAGTCGTGATGGTGGCAGAAATATGTTGTTCCATAGAAATTATCAGGTTCAGAATTACTCCCAAATTGTGAACCTGGTGTTTTTGTGGGAGTGTAACCCCATTTCTACTAGGCAAATTTCTTCCTAATCAAGCCCACCTACAACAGGATCTGTTTTTTCCCCTGGATTCAGCTTCAACTTGTTAGCCCTGATTCACTCCTATATGTGGTCACCTCCCTTAAACATTTGAAAAATATTCCTTAGGATAAATCTGGAAGTTGAGTCATGGCAACTGGACTTCTTTTTCTTGATAGAAACGTTTCACTGCTCATCCAAACAGCTTCATCAGCCTGAAGAAAGCTAGTTGCGAGTCCTCCATCTTATAGTCGCCACTAGCTTTCTTCAGACTGATGAAGCAGTTTGGATGAGCAGCGCAACATTTCTATCTCAACTCAAGAAAAAGAAGTCCAGTTGCCATGATTCAACATCCAGATAAACTCACCTGGCTGACTGAAAATCTTCACAGATGTATATCCTTAGGATAAAAAAAGAGAGTCTGCTTCAACGCTAGTCCAATATGGCAGATGACCCTCCCCCCATATTTCACTTCTGCATCTCATCAGTAGAAACACTTTCTAGCCCCCTCCACATTATTTATTTATTTATTTATTTATTTATTTATTTATTTATTTATTAGAATTTTTTAGCCACCCCACTACCAAATGGCCTGTGGGCTAAATTCCAGGTGAAACTACCCATACAAACAACATGGCCACTCTATTTGTGTAGTCTCCCAGGAACAACAGTAGAAGGAACGGAGGTCCGAATCTGAGTTCTGTTTACTTCCCCACAATTCCTACCGGCACTGAAATGGAAACTCTTCCAATGCTAAAAAGATGGAGAGAGGATCATGAGACAGAGTCGCATATCACCACTCCAGACATGGAGTCCAGCTTATTTTTTAGGGTATTATTAGACTCAGCAATTACTAATTAATATGATTCTGGGATTTGTGGACGATGAGTAGCCCTGTTGACAGGTAAAATCCAGACGTTTTGGTCCAAATCAGTAATTTTGCTAAGGTATGGCAAGTTGTAAGGGGGCTGTTGCCCTGCTGCCTCCCCCCCCCCAGGGTTCATAGGACACTGGAGAAGCCATGGATTTTGCCTGCACCTTGATTGGCTTACGATTTTCCAAAATGGACTCTAAGTCTACTCTGGTCAGACCCCACCTGGAGTACTGTGTCGACTTCTGTGCACCTCAATTTAAAAAGGAAGTTGACAACCCAGAGGAGGGTGACCAGGATGGTTGAAGGTCTGGAAGAAATGTCTTATGAGGAATGGCTTAGGGAACTGGGAATGTTTAGCCTTAAAAAAAGAAGGCTGAGAGGGGATATGATAGCTATGTTTAAATATCTGAAAGGATGTCACATTGAAGAAGGGACTGGTTCGTTTTCCATGGCTTCAGAGACTAGGACTTGGGGCAATGGTTCCAAACTATAGGAAAAGAGATTCCATTTAAACAGTAGGAAGAACTTCATGATGGTTAGAGCTGTTCAGCAGTGGAATATGCTGCCATGGAGGGTGGTGGAGTCTCCTTCTTTGGAGATTTTAAAGCAGAGGCTGGGTGGCCATCTGTCAGAAATACTGTGATGGGGGTATGGATGGCCTTTGAGGTCTCTTCCAACTCTATGATTCTATGATTCTATGATTCTATGATTTTACAAAATGCTGTTCTCAAGACCTCCAGGAATATGTTTTAAAGTAAATGTCAATTTTGCTTCTGTGCTGTGGTTTAACACAGGTATGCTGGATGATTCCTCAGTGCTGCACTTCCTATGGAGTTATATGTGGGGAGACTCTCTGATTTACAGGGACTCAGATCTCCACCTAGAGATCTCATTGTAGACATTAATCTCAAAGCTTGATGAACAAGTGGTTTGATAGCTTTCTGGTGCCTATAGACTAAATCTTGGGTATTTATACATGTGTTTGGGGCTGTGGGTGTGTTCTCCCAATCTATAGGATGGTTTATCAAATATTTAAAGGAAAACCCTTAGTCCTTCTCCACTATGTTCCTCCCCCATAATATAAAATTGCAAATACGTTATTTGCAATTCCAATACAGACCTTCCCAGGCTCCAGGATAGAGATGGGCACGAATCGAAAAAAAGGTGTTTCGGTTTTTCATTTTTCGTTGAGGGTCCATTTCGGTTTGTTTTTGTTTTTTCTGAATTTTTGAAAAAAATCATTTTCATTTATTTGTTTATTCGTTTTTCATTTTTACCTGCTTTTTGCACGATTTTAAAAGCATTTCCGTGCGTGGGCGTCCCCCAATGCCCCAGACCAGAGGGAAAACACTAAAAAAATTGATGCTGGCAGAGACACGGTATAGACTAGGTACACAGGGAGGCTGCAAACGCAGCGGCGGGTGTTGCCCAGGGTGCAAGGCAGCCGCAGAGTGACTGCACTGCGGGGCAGGGGAGGGTACTCACCGAGAGGTACGCACACATGCACACAGGGAGGCTGCAGGACTGAAGCTAGAGAGAAATATCTCATTTCTCTCCCCTAAGAGCCAGGCTGCAGCCGGCAGGAACACAGAGACACACACCTGCCTGGCTGGCCTAAAGTGAAAATAACAAGTCACAGAGACAGCAATCCCACCCCAACTCCCACTGGAGACTGCAAGGAAGATGGGGGCTGCCAGAGCTTTTTATGCCCTCTGTGGCTGCCAGACCTGCCCAGTCTGCAACCTGGGCATGCTATTGGTTGAAGTTGTCCAAGAATTTACATGATCCCATCACATGGCTTGTCTCCATTTTGTGGCTGGTGACATCCATTTTGTCATCCTTAAAGGGAAAAGAAAAATACATCGTGATGGAAGAAGACAAAAACAAACATTTTAAGGACCCCAATCCCCCCGGTAGGTATTATCAGACAGTATAAATAATTATCGCTGCATTTTTATGGATGTCCAGGGTTTTTTTTTTAACATTTAAAACAGCTCATTTCATTGTGCATCACGAAATGATGCAACACGAAATGCAACACGAAATGTAACGAACCTAATTTCCATGGTTCAGTTTGGTTCATTCCAATTTCATCACAATGTTCGTTATTCATTTCGTTACATAACGAAATGAATAACAAAGAACGGAAACGAAAAAAGTTCATTTCGTGCCCGTCTCTACTCCAGGATTCGGCAGAGAAGTTCCTCTTTTGTTCCTAATAGCTTGTGAGGGCTGGTCTTTTCAGTGGTCACTCTCAGACTGTGGAACTCCCTGCCAAGGGAGATGACATTAGCCTTCCTTAATATCCTTCTGCCAGAGTCCATTAACTTCCTTAGGAAGGTTTTCAGGAACTGAATGACGATGAAGGATGTGCTGGAATTTTCTGTTTAGATTTGTAGTCATTTTTAACTGGAATATTTTAAAAGGTTCTAAATTAGAACCTGATTTACTATATTAAAATCAGTGAGTGGAGTAGCTGGTTTTAGAGTGAGAGGTTGGAATTTATTTATTTATTTATTAGATTTCTATACCGCGCGTCTGGCAGCGAGGTCACTCTGGGCGGTTTACAACAATTAAACCATTCAAACAATATACAATAAAACCATAAAATAGTAACACAATAAAATAAAAACTAAAAACTATTAACGTGACATAAAACAATATATTATTATTGGCAGTCTAATCAGTTAAAATCAAGATTTAATGAGTGAACACTGAATTGCAATTATATTTGGGGGAGTGCCTGCTTAAATAACCAAGTTTTTAATAGTTTTTTAAAGGCAGCCAAAGAGGAGGCCAGGCAGATGTCTGGTGGAAGGAATTTGACTCCCTACCGTGTGTCCTGGGAGAAGAGGTATCCTGTGTAGCCTTGGGCATGTTTGCAGTTGTCCGCTGTGGTCTCACCTGGTTTTGATCCTGATATTCTGATGGTCTGGCTTTTCCTCTCCATCCCATCACGTGATTTACTATGTTGGACAGGAGGTCCCACCTCCAAAGCTGGTTATTTTTATTTTAAAGTGCAGTTCAGCCCCCCTGGCCAGCAGGTCGTGCTAACATTTTTTAAAAAACGGACCATTTTCTGGGGGAAATTAAATCAAAGGACAGCGGAAGGAGCTTCCTCTTGCTCCGAAGTTGCCTGGAAATTTTTAAAAACCAGCGCCGATCAGCCGGTCAGTGCTCTGAGGGAAAAAGAAGAAGAAAGAAACCCAGATCATCTGCGTGGTCCCATGACATCTGCCTCCTTAAAAGGTGGATTTTTAAGCGAGGCAGAAATTTCCCTGCTTCTCCAGTAAGTCAAAGAAACCTCGCTTAAAGGGGCATTACCGGGTTTTCTTCCCCCCCAAAAAAAGCCTGGTGGCCATGGGGACGGCATTGTTGGGCATGATTTATTTAGGAATTTAAACTGCTTTTAAAGGGACATGGGACCAGGGCCCTAGAAAAACCCCAAAGGAAAGGAATGGTAAACTTTTCTGACCTAGAAAATCATGGAAAGGGTCACCTTAAGTTGAAATCAACTTGATGCCTGTTGATGTTGTCCTCTGTTTTTTAAACTGTCCTTAGGCAGGTTTACAAATCTCATATAAGACCGGTAAACTAGCAGCAATGAATTGTAGCTAATTGATGAGGCACTCAGGTGAACCTCAACTGCATGGTTGGGTACAGGTATGAGGCTGGCACACATTCTGACACTTGATCCACAAGCTATGTTGTTGTTGTTCTGTTGTTACAGTCATGACCAACTCTTCATGACCCCATGTCCATGGAGTTTTCTTGGCAGGAATACAGGAGTGGCTTGCCAGTTCCTACTCCAGGCACCTACAGCACCTGGTATTCCCTGGTGGTCGCCCATCCAAGTACTAGCCAGGCCTGACCCTGCTTAGCTTCCGAGATCAGGCGAGATCAGATGTGCTCAGGGCATCTAGGCAGCTCTGTCCACAAGCTATAACCACCCACAATCAGTTACACAAGCCTTGCATGAATTGCAATACAATTCGGACCTTAAAAACATGTGCCAGTCATTTGAGTGAAAAGTGGGAAAGATTTCAACACAACAACAAGGCCACAAGAACCTTACAGGTAGTACAGAATATAAATAACCTATCACTCATTTTAGAGGTTGAAACCTGGAGCCAAATGAGACAATGCCGATATGACGCTGGTCGTCATGGGATGCTGGAACGAACGAAGAGTTTCCAAGCAACCTTTGAAATGCTCTGTCTGGTTCGCTAAGTTCTCTTTTCAATGGAATAAACTTTTCTTTAAAAATGAAACAATTTGTCGGGATTCTTTTCTTTTCTTTCTTTTTTGTCATGCTGAAACTGATTTGCAAGTCCATTTTTGAACGTTAGTCTTGGCTTTCAAATTCTCTTTGAATGTAGGAGGTGAGGAGAAAATTATCTTAACAGGAGAGGGTGCCAAGGCACTGCCATCAAAACGAGGCAGGGTTACAACAGACAGAAAAGCATAAATGAACAAGGAGAGAGAGAAGACACAAAAGGTTGACTGGTTTCTTGACATTTGAATTATAGCAATTACCCTCCTACTCTGTTATCACTCTGCAATTCAGTCCTGCAGCCATAATTTCTGTAAAACTTGAAAATGAAGTTTGGGGGTGGGTTTGGCCTGACGGAGACATGTAGGCTGAATATCCTGTAAGAACATAATTATGTTACCAAAGTGCTGCAGGCTAGTATGGTGAGCTCATGGCTGAATTAGGAGTAATCCCTCAGGATATTCATGCAAAAGTGGAAGTGTTATCATTTTTACTAGAGATGGGCACGGAACGAACATTTTTTCATTTCCGTTACCGTTTGTCGTTTCTGTTACGTAACGAAACGACAAATGAAAATTGTGATGAAAATGCAACGAAACGAACAGAACCATGAAAATTGTGGTCATTACGTTTCGTTTCCGTTAATGGCAACGCACAATGAAATGAGCTGTTTTAAATGTTGAAAAACGCCCTGGACATCTGTAAAAACGCAGCGATAATTATTTATATTGTCTGATAATACCTACCGGGGGGGTCCTTAAAACATTTGTTTTTGTCTTCTCCCATCGCGATGTATTTTTCTTTTCCCTTTAAAATGGATGTCACCACCAGCCACAAAATAAAGGCAAGCCATGTGATGGGATCATGTTCAACCAATAGCATGCCCAGGTTGCAGACTGGGTGGGCAGGTCTGGCAGCCACAGAGGGCATAAAAAGGTCTGGCAGCCCCCGTCCTCCTTGCAGTCTCTGGTGGGAGTTAGGGTGGGATTGCTGTCTCTGCGACTCTAGCTTCAGTCCTGCAGCCTCCCTGTGTGCACGTGTGCTGCGTAGCTCTCAGTGAGTACCTTCCTGTGCCCCGCAGTGCAGTCACTCTGCGGCTGCCTTGCACCCTGTGCAAAGCCCGCCGCTGCCTTTGCAGCCTCCCTGCATACCTAGTCTATACTGTCTCTGCTAGCATCCTTTTTTTTAGTGTTTTCCCTCTGGACTGGGACATTGGGGGATGCCTGTGCACGGAAATGCTTTAAAAATCACGCAAAAAGCAGGTAGAAACGACAAACAAAAAAAGAAAAATGGTAACGAAATTTTTCAAAAAATTCCCGACAAACGGAAACGAACGGAAACAGACCTCTTAACGACAAATGAAAAACCGAAATGCCATTTTTCTGTTTCGTGCCCATCTCTAATTTTTACCGTTGCACAAAATGCACTAAGAATAAAACCTACACTTTAGTACAGATTCCATGAAAACTGGCTTCTCAAAGAGATTCGAAGGTGAAATCGGAGGGGCCTTCTCACCCAGCTCTCCATGGCAAGTGGAGAACAAAGGAAAGAACAGCAACATTTGATTATTCAAAACAAAGATTCAGTTTATGAGTATGGGATGTGCTTTTATACCCGTGATTCAAAATACCTGGCAGAGCGAATCTCTCAGAGATCAACTGAGGCCCAACCTACCAGAATGTCGCGGGCACTCTCACTTCGGGTGGTCAACCCAGGGAGGCTCAGAAAACAGTGACAGGCAACCAAGCCTTCTCTGTGGCTGGTCCTGTGCTCTGGAACCATCTCCCGAGTGAGTTGCACCTTGCACAGTCCCTTCCAGCCTTGAAAAAAGCCTTAAAGACCTGGCTTTTTCACGAGGCATTTGGCGACCGTCAATTTAACCTCTTTTTTTGTCCCGCCTTCTTGCCAGTGAATTTTACGATGTTAGATTATAATTTTCTTTTTAGTTTTATTATTAATGTTTTTTTCTAGACATGGGCACGGAGCGGCGAAATTCTCGTTTCCGTTTTCGGCTCCCGTTATCGTCATGTAACGAGAACGGTAACGAGAATTACTCCACTCCAGCTCGAACCCGACCCGAAAAAAGACGAATTTGGTCGGGTTTGTCGTTGTCGTTCATGGCATCGCGGGCTCGCACGATGCCATTGCCAACAAGCAGCACAGAAAAAAAGTTTTTAAAAGTAAAAAAAAAACCCGATTCCCGGCCAAAAAGGCAGGCAAAAAAATGCCTGCCTGAGTGAGGGCACCTACCAGAGGGGTGTTTTCTGGGGGGAGGTCCCCGGCCTCCCCCCTCCTTTCCTGGGCTGTCTCTATGCCATGCGGTGGGGGTAGATCCAAAATGGCAACCACAATATTTATTTTTATATCGTGGTCCAAAAGCCCACTAAAGCACAACAGAAATATGTGAAAATAAGGTATTTTAAATGCCTGAATTTTTATAGTAGCAGCAGTGGGTTTTTCTTGCAATAAAACGTCTCCATTGATTTTATTTTATTTGATTTTTATTTTTATTTTTTTACACCTGCGCATGCGCATGATGGGCTGGCCATGGGATGGCACCATGGAAATTTTTTGACCCATTCCACCAATCGCATGGCCAGGTTTTGACTGAGACTTCTTGATGTGCCAGAGGGCATAAAAAACCCACTGACCCTAACCCTAACCCTAACCCTAACCCATACGCCAGTACACTGTCCCTCTTAGTGCGTCAGAGGCACCCAGAGGTGCAGCCCACTAACCAACTCTAACCCTAACCATAACCCTAAGCCTAGCCCTTACCCTAACCTGTACGCATAACCTGTACGCCAGTACGCTTCCCTTCTTAGTGAGTCAGAGGCACCCAGAGAGGTGCCTCTGCCACTTACCCCAACCGTAACATGTATTGTACGGTACGCAGCTAATCACTAAACGCTTCCCTTCTTAGTGGGTCAGACTAGAGGCACCCAGAGAGGTGCCTCCCAGAGCCCACTTACCCCAACCCCAACCCTAAATGACAAACGACAAATGAAAACGACAAATTTTTGAAAATTTTCACGACAAACGGAAACGACCCGAAACAGACCGGTTCCGACAAACGACAACTCGAAACGTCATTTTTTCTGGTCGTGCCCATCTCTAGTTTTTTCTATTATTTAGTTTGTTATTATTGTTATTGTTATTGTTGTAAACCACCTGGAGTTCCTTCAGAAGACGGGCGGTATATAAATATTAAAATAAATAAATAAGTAAATAAATAAAATGCCAGGAAATGGCCTGATCTGGCTGCACAGTATGATGTGCCTGCATTACCAGCAGGAAAAGGGATGCAGGTTTTGACACAGCAAAGGGCAACCTGAACATGACAGTGCCAGTGGCAGTCCTCAAGATGGTCTATAGGGCACCCTCTTGTGCTCGCTACCATTCCTGACAATTGCTTTGTGTTTAGTTGAGAAGTGGTTAACTGATCAAAAAAGGACCCATAGTTTGGGATTTTCCCTTGCTTGGTGTCATTTTGTGAAGGGTAGTAAGCACAGACAAAGGAGCACTTGTCTTTTGAATGTTCATCTGACCTTTCAGTGCCCTTGAAACATCTCCCTTCCTGAAGCTGTAGCAATGTATCTATTGTCTGAACTCTTGTACAGTGATAATGTCATTGGAGAAAGGGCTGCAGTGACCCAAGGAAAATGTAATTGATGAGTTTTTTTTTAATCTTCAAAAGCAAGATAGGTTAAGTAGCTAAACACACCTGGCACCTTCTTTTTTAAATGCCTTTATCTAGTTTTCTACCTCATCCCAGTTCTTAGCTAAAATACAGTATTCCTGCTCTTATTTTAACACATCACACCATATTAGAGATGGGCACGAAACGAACAATTTTTCGTTTCCTTTTTTGTTTTTTTGTTTTGTTACATAACGAAATGACAGATGAATTTTGTCTCTAAAATGAAACGAAACGAACAGAAACACAAGAAATTTTGTCATCCGTTTCGTTTTAGTTACGGCAATACATTGAACTGCTTTAAATGCTAAAAAAATCACAAAAATTGAAATAAATGGTAACGAAACGGTAACAAAACAAATGAAAATGAAAATGATTTTTTTGCAAAAATTCACGAAAAACAGAAACGGGCCAAAACGGACCCCCAAACGACAAACGACAAATGAAACACCATTTGTTTGATTCGTGCCCATCTCTACACCATATCCCTATACGGTGGTGAAAGACTTGTGTATACATACAGTATGCATCCTTTGCTTAGGAGTAGAGATGGGTGTTTCATTTTGGAAGTGGTTTAGTTCTGAAATGAAATGTGGGAGCCCAGCTGGCATTCAGAACCAGACCAACCTTCCAGTATGAAATCAGCCAATCCCTTACCTTGCTCTGGGGTAGCGTGGGGCTAAATTCCAACAAGGAAGAAGCCTCTAATGTCATCTTTCCTTATCCCTGGTGCTGGCCAATCAGGAGCTGTCCAGGGAAAATCCCACCTTCCTATCTGATTGGTCAGACGGAAGGATAACGTCGGAGGCTTCTTCCTTGGAGTTTAGCCCCGTTTGACTCCAGAGAGATTGGCTGATTTCATTCCAGAGGGTTGGTCCAGTTTTGAATGCCAGCTGGGCTCCCGTATTTTGTTTTTGAACTGGACCACTCTGAGGCCAGCTGGGGTGTGCAGTGGTGGTGGTGGCAGAGGAGGAGGAGGCCCTGGCCAGCCCTGGCCAGCCTGCTTGGCCTGGCTGTGCTCCGCAGCGGTGCCCGTGGCAGTGGCGTCTTCGGCGATGGTGGTGGTGGTGGTGGTGATGGTGGTGGTGGTGGTGGCTGATTTCATTCTGGCTGGCCTTCTTGGCCTGGCTGGGCCCTGTGGCAGCACCCATGGCAGCGATGGAGAAGGAGGAGACAGAGTCCCAGGTCTCAATGGCGGCGGTGGGATACCAGCAGGTAAGAGACCGGTTTACAGACAGAACGAAATTGTTCCTTTGAATGAAAAAAATGAAATGCTGCTTCCTTATTTTGTTTTGTTTTGTTTCATTTCATTTCATTACATAACGACATGAAAAACAGCATTTCGTTTTTCATTTTGTGCCCATCCCTACATGTGACTACCAGAAGAACTTGTCTATCTGAACACCTATGAAACCATCTACTGCCTTCAGGCTATGAAGGCCACTAACTTAGTGCAGCACAGGCTTAGATAAAATTATTTATCCCCTATTGGGATAAAATAGACACACCAATTTGTAACACATTCTGGCATTTGGCCCCTAACATGCTACTGATGGTATCCTGCAGAGGGGTGGTGCCCAGCAGTGACCCACTCTGTTTCCCAACTTAGTTGGCAGTTACAGTCAGGAGGCAATGCAATGGAAGCATCTCCCTGTGAAGCCTCCATTGTATCCTTAGTATGGTCACCAAGTCAGAAAGAACAGCAGCAGTTTTCATAGATCTAATATCTTCTAATCTAGGCCTGCACAACGTGGCAACTGTGGCTGACCGGTAGCCCGTGAGACCATTAGAAGGAGCCTGCCAAGTCCCCGCCAGCTTCCTGATCTGCCACTAACGGTGGCATGTTCGGGAAAAAAGATTTTTTTGGCCTGCCTGCCCAGACGTTTGGTCCGGATTTGTTCCCTTCCCTTACCTTCTGCCACCGTGCCCTACCTCCTCACTCAGCTCCTCCATAGGAGTATCTGCCTTCCAAATCTGGAGCACCGGTGAAGCGAGGAGGCATGGCCGGGACCAGTGCCACTTCCTTGAACTGCTGGCTGGATGGTGCACATGTGTGATGCTTCCATAAGTAGACCACGGGGACGTTTGGCAGTTTAGAGTAGACCGCTTGCTGTTCAAAGTTGGACAGCCCTGTTCTAATCTATCTGGTCTATCTAATCTAATCTATCTGGTCTATCTCTTCTAATCTATTTTGCCCTTGACATTGCTTCAGGGTTTCCAGACTATCTGAGAACCATTTCTCAAGGCTGACCTATTGGCAACAAAGAATATATCTTTCTTTTCTTCATTGGAGGTGTTTTGGATAGGCACAAACATTGGATGTTTAGGTATTGATTCTTTCTTTGGCAGGGGTTGGAATCCATGATAATTAAAGTCCCTTTCAGCATGACTGTTGTAGAGTTTTATGAAACAAAAATGGCCTGGCAACATGAGCACATTCCTTCGCGGCTGAAAAGGTTTGATTATCATGAGAGGGGCATTTCTCACCTCACATAACTGGCATTTTTCCTTGACTGGCCTTTGGATTCCAAATACCAATTTAATTTAATTAGATTTAATTAGATTTCTATACTGCCTGTCTTACTGGAAGTTGAGTCATGGCAACAACTTCTTTTTCTTGAGAGACTGAAGCGTTTCGCTGCTAAACAGCTTCATCAGTCTGAAGAAAGCCAGTTGCGACTCCCCCATGTTATAGTTCACTTGGTCTCTTGTCACCCTGGTTTGAAATAGGCTCATAAGCTGAACAATGGCCTGAATAGGCTTGTTAAGTAGACAACAGTCTCAATGGCCTTAAGGTGCTGAAACCCATAAAGTATGGGTCACTGGTGGTGAAGGCCAAAAGTATTTTTGATTTGTCTGGGTATTGTTGAAATCACTGCCTAATAAGTGGCAGATTGACTGTGCCTGAGGCCCCCACCTCTGTTGAGAGAGGGGTTTTCAATGCTCACATGAATGGCTTCCCTGACCCCTCTCTCAAACCACCTATCTTTTCTGTCTAATATGTGTACATCCTCATTTTGAATCAGTGCCCTTTGTCCTTCAAGTGGAGGCATACTGCTGATTCTGTTCCTGAGCTGTTACCCCTCCTATCTTGGGGCATCCTTCTGTTTAATGGCTGTTTAGGTTATCCAATGTAGAGGTCTGTACACTCCTCACTGCATTGGACTACATATACAGCAGCACCTCTACTTAAGAGGGGCTCTATTTAAGAGCAATTCGACTTAAAAGCAGAAAACCATTGTCATTTTAACTGCCGCCTTACAAATTTTAGATGCGGTCTGCTCTACTTACATTTTTTAATTTTTTATTATTTTTATTTTTTAAGATACGATGCCTCTACTTAAGAGTTGGTTGACTTAATAGCATGCATTTGGAACAGATTAAATTTGTAAGTAGAGGTACTACTGTACTATATTGCTCGTTTTGTGTTTTGTTATCAGGTCCTTTGGGCGAACGAGTCTCTGCCTTAGTGTGTTTGTGGGTTTGAAATAAAGAGGAATGTGGTGTTTACCAAAAATCCTTTTAAGCTTCTCAGACACTCCAGCCATGTAGGGAATGACCAGACCTATTCAGGCCATTGTTCATCTTATGACCCTATTTCAGACCAGGGTGACAAGAGGCCAAGTGAACTATATATAAGATGGAGGACCTGCAACTAGCTTTCTTCAGACTGATGAAGCTATTTGGATGAGCAGCGAAATGTTTCAGTCTCTCAAGAAAAAGAAGTCCAGCTGCCCTGACTCAACTTCCAGATAAACTCACCTGGAGGACTGAGAATCTTCACAGACTTATTACTATCTGTCTAGTAACAAGGCTACTCTCCGTGGTTTACACCAATCACTATTTGCACAGGTGATTTCTTAAGCACAAAATCCTGCCTAAACCATGCCACTGGAATTCTGATGTGGTTTTAGCTCTAGTGGTGGATTATCCATCATGTATTGTTTGACTCTCATGGATACTTGCAACTGAGATTCTGCTGCTCATCTAAAGGACAGCACCTCAGGGATGAGGCTGTGCCCAAACTCTAGTTCCCAGGGATTTGGCAGCCCTTGCAGTTCATGGGGACCCATGAGGGTTATTATGTCTCATTATGTCTCATGAACGAGGTGGATGGTATGTGGTTTCCTGCCTTGGGCAGGAGGTTGGACTAGAATATCTTCAAGGTCCCTTCTAACCCCACAGTGATTCTATGATTCTATGAATATAGACATTCAGGGTATTGCCAGAGGTTAGGATGGAAAACCCATAACCTGTTCCTTCTGTGGCTCCTGAAGTTCTAGTGATGGATTCTAAAGGGTGTTTGGACTTGTTGATTCTTGGGATCCCCAAGAATCATGGGGATTCCATGAATTCCCCCAACATTTTCTCCAGACCAGCTTATCTTGAATAGGTTCTGTGCAGGAGGCACCAGCAAATAAACTATACAGCGGGCATTGTAGGACCTCTGTGTTCCACACTCCTTTCCACCGTGTTGCTTTTATTGCAGCCTTCATTACTCATGTGAAGATTTGGGCAATTTTCAGCACCATTTATCAAAATGGGAGAGTAAAAGCGCACGGTTTCTTTTTCTTTTTATATTGTTAATGGGAACTGCACAGATAATGCTCTGCTGAAAATTTACTTCTGGAGTGTGATTTCAATTTAGCACATAGACCGAGGCAACAATCAGTGGCAACAGAGCTTGCTTCCTCCAGGAACATTTAGAGGTCATCACTTGAGCCTTTGCTATCAAATATATGATTGCATTATGTTCCCCAACAACAACAAAAGTGGGAAAATAGGGAAGGAAATTGCAGAGTAAAACAGCGAATGCATAACATGTTCTAATGTGTGACTGCTATGCAGCTGAACACCTACTGTTTAATTATGAGGTGGTGAAATCAGCACAGTGTAGGGACATTGATCACTGAAGCATGGTGCCTTGGAAAAGCAGCTTTTTTTTGTGAGTAAACTAAGCTTAATTTCTAAATCTCTTCATTTCAGTGTAATCTCCTGAGTTAATACAAGATGGGATAAATGAACCTGGTGCCCAGCATAAGGTCAAACAATAACTGACCCATTGGCTTTGGGCACCAAATGTTTCACCGTTTTAGAGAACACCCTAAATAGCTTTATAAAAAGGCAAGCAGTTAGGGGTCACATTTCTATAGAATAATTGATTTCACACCTCCAAAACTTTATGCAATTAGTGGTGGAGAACAGATCTGCATGCAACCGTTGTTACATCTGAAACGCGTGGATGCCTAAATATATGCATATTTGCAAATGCGTTAAAATGTATCAGCAGCAAAAACAGGTTCAATATAATTGCACACATATCAATCAATCAATCAGTCAATCAATCAATCAATCAATCAATCAATCAATCAATCAATCAATCAATCAAGAAATATTAGGTTATATGTGAATTAAAATATGTACAACTATCCATTAGAGAATGAAGGGAAAACATCACAACAGAATACAAAATCCAGATGGGATATGGATGCAAATGTTTGCTTGTTTCATCACCAAAAGAATGAAAACAATGTCCCCCCCTCTGGATGGGGAGCGCTTAATGCATGCTTTGTGCTTATTTTAGGGTTGGGGCCTTATTTCTTTTGGGGGGGGGGGCATCTGTAAATGCTGGTTGAGAAAGAAGCTTGTATTTTGTCCAAAACATCAAAATTTTGAACTGTGGGTTCTTATACAAACATGAAGTTGGATAAGGTTTTACAAACAGTTTATGCTATCTACAAGTGTAAAGATTGTGAATGAGCAGGACAATAGGCTGCCCTTTTAATGAAACCATAGAGCCGTAGCATTGTGTTGGAGGAAAGGACTCTAAGGTCCACCAGATCCAGCTATTGGCAAATCCACATTCCTGACAGAACCACTGAGCTTCTCTTTGAAAACCTCCAATTAAGGCAAATCTACAGACTTCCAGGGTAGTCCATCCCATGGTTGTATACACCTCTCAAAACGTTCTTCCTAATGTTTATGTAGTGTATAGGGTATACCCTATACACTACAGTTTACGTGCTATCTCCTTTCCAACATTTCCTTCTTGGGTCTAGTTGTCCCCTTTCATCTATGTTTGGTCATCCTACTTGTTGATATTTTCTGCTTTTGTGTTGTTTGAGTTTTTACTGCTTCTGCTTCTTGTTTTGATTATGTGAAATGATTTGGTTGTGTTTGCTGTTATTGTTACATGAATGACTCTTTTGGAGAAGGAAAAATGAGCAATGCATTTCAATAAAAATAAATAAGTGACTTAAATATCCAAGCACAGAGCCTGTTTAATGCTTCATAGAAGAATAATGACATCCAGCTTTTTCTGAACAGCTTGAAAAATCTTGATGTTGACAGTGGACACAATTAACCACAGTTGGAGAGGGCAAGAAAAAAGTGAGAAGAGTGAGAGTAAATATAATTATAAAATTTCCAGCTGGTTTATAGGTAAAAGGTAAAGCACCCCCCCCCCC
>JAHTLZ010000129.1:97770300-97786429 GCA_023846285.1 Phrynocephalus versicolor
CCCCCCCCCCCCGCCGCACATGCATGCTAGCCATGTCTGACTCTAGGGCAGTGCTCATCTCTGTATTAAAGCCAAAGAGCCAGTGTTGTGCAAGTCCATGGCCACGTGGCCAGCATGGCTTCAAGGAAACACAGTTTTACCTTCCCGCTTTTTACAGTGGTACCTGTTTATCTACTTGCATTTACATGCTTTCAAACTGCTAGGTTGGCAGGAGCTGGGGTTATCAGCTGCGTGGCACCCAGAATTCAAACCACAGAACTGCTGACTTTGTAGCCAACAGTTTTTGGAGCCATTAGTCCACTGAGCCACCATGCCCCCTAGCTAGTTTATTAGCAGGGAATAAATTTGAAGGGGTTAAGTCAAAGGCCTCATTGGGGAAAGTCTTTAAGGACAGATAACTAAATGCAGACAATTACTGTTTAATTGGCGTGACAATAAATGGCTTCGTGGAACATTCCTGGTGTTTTTGTCACAAAGCTTTTCACATGTACACCTGTGGTGTGGCAAATGTATTCCACTGGTAAATGAGTGAAATCAGAAAGACAGGCGGGATTCGCTGACGGCTGTGGGAATCCACAGGAAATGTCATTATCTCCTGGCATTTTCCTGTCAGATTCTTAAAATCGCCTAATAATTGTTAATCACATTATGTCGCAAGGTGAATCTGTATGATATAGACTATAACAGTTTTCAAGGAGGTGGCCACGAGGCTGTCTCTTTTGGCATATTTATCGTATCAGGTTGGGCAGAACTGACGCAATTAAGGCCCCACAGTACTCCTTCAAAACTCCCTTATGACTTTTATCGAAGATATTGGGTAAATTCCTATGTGCTGGGCCATCACTTGAAGACCCCCATACCATTTACAAGAGCTTTTCTGGCGGTCTCTAATCCATATATTATTTGGGTCCAGGCTGCCTGAAGGACTCTTCCTGTATGAGCTATGTGACACACGAGTCATCATCCCCATAATCATTGTGGAAAGGGCCCTGCTCAAAGTACACAGCCCTGCTCAAAGAGACACAGCAGGGAATTGAACTCTCAAACTCTGGCTGAACAGCCAGAAACCTAAACCACACAGAGCTACAGTTCAGCATCCATCAAACGCTGCCAATAGTAACAGATGCCTTGACCTATATTACTCTAGCGACTGTACTGTAACATCCAAACAAGGTGAAGAACATACAAAAATGGTGTTCCACACCAGGAATGCGATTGCATTCTTGAAGCACGCGGCTGCTATATCACGCAAAATGTTGCTATTAGCTGTGAATTTTTCCTAACTAGGACACTCTGGAAAATGGAACCACTGGGATGCTAAAAAGCTCTAAAGGATGATGGTTACTGCCACACAGCTATAGCCTCACTCATTAGCTTCATTCTGCAGCCCTTTTTACATCTGAGGTGGAAATAAAAACAGGATTTTATCTCCTTTTGAAGCCAGAGACAAATTTTGCTATCCAGTAGGTGGCACTCATGTTTACGAAGACTCAAGGGTTGATTCCCCTTTTCTCAGAAGAAAATGGGAGGAGACTTCTCTTAAGTCTTGCAAAATTAACAGCTCCAAATAGGTGAATCGCAAAGTGTGTCTCAATGTAATTAGCGTCCTGTCAACGACTTTAGTCACCCTTTTCGATCTATGCCCATATGCTGGGATCTGACATACTTTCCTGAGTTCACAGGGTAAGTGTTATGAGGAACCTGACTGTCATTAGCTGTACTCGTAAAATCCATGGCTGTACCCAGCTAGGACCACTACCAGGGTCCCTGATTCCTATGATTAGGCTTTAGTAGTCAGGTTACACAGGTGCCTCTTGGCTTTTAGGGAGAAACTTACCCTGTAGGATAGCAGAAAGTGCCCTGCATTCAGGAAATATCCTTACTCCTCTCCCAATGAATTATTTGGAAAAAATAATTCCCTGTATCACAGGTGTCAGGTGACGGCTGCAGATCTGGAAGTTCTACCCACCCCTAAAACCCATCAATACTAACCACGGGGACATAAACACAGCCCAAAAGGGATGCTACAATTTCTATTCCCTGATCTCTTTTCACCAGAGCAGGTGTTGCTTCAAGAAAGAAGGAAGAATGCCAATGTCTTAGTGAAGAAGAACCAGAATTTTATCAGTTAAGGTTGGAGACTCACAACACAAAGGAAACAGCTCCACATAGACAGACTCTAAAGACCTAAAACAAAATACAAGTTCAAATGCTAATGCTGTAGGTATTCATTCTTCCAGTGTCCCTCTTGCACAAATGATACCTATGTCAACGTGGAAAGGACCTTCTCCTCTTCCAGTGGAACAGCATCTCCTGCCTCTTCCATTCTCCTGCTCTATCTCAACAAAAATCGTGGATCACAGCCCTTTCCTAAGATTCCCCCCCCCCCCACACACACACTAGGATGAACTAAATAGTCCACGGGGATAACATTGTGCTGCCAACACTTATTTTGCTACTGCAGTCTGGTGGGACAGTGGCAAAGGTGGTGTGCTGTGCATCTTTTTAGAAGGGGGGAAACTATGATCTTAAGGTGAAAGTGGTGATTTTTGCCTCTGTGTCTTTTAAAGAGAAAGGCAGGGTAAAATATTTCAAGTGGAAGGAAGGAAGGAAGGAAGGAAGGAAGGAAGCATTTAGCTTGCAGGATGTGAGTGCCCACCCCTACTCAGTGTTTGACATGTGTGTAGAGATGGGCACGACTTAGCGGTATTTCCGTTTCCGTTTCCGTTACTCGTTTCCGTTACTCTACGGAAACGGAAACGGGAATTACTCCGCCAGACTTCGAGCTCGAACCGACGAACGAACAATTTGGTCTGATTTGTCGTGCTCGTTACTTGCATCGCGCGATCGCGCACGATGCCAAGCGGCACAGAAAAAAAAAGTTTTTAAAAGTTAAAAAGCCCGGTTCCCGGCCAAAAAGCAGGCGGAAAAATGCCTGCCGTGCCTCAGGGCACCTACCAGAGGGGTGGTTTCTGGAGGTCCCCGCCCGGCCTCCCCCCCTCCTCCGTCCTGGGATGCTCTGGTGTGGTGGTGGGACTCGCCCGCCGCAAAAAGCCCAGTCTCGCCGCCGGCCGCCAAAGCGCAACCAAGCGGCACGGGCGGCACAGGAAAAAACTTTTTTAAACTCTCCCCCGGGTCTCCCCCCCACCCATTCCCGGGCCAAAAAGCAGGCGGAAAATGCCCGCTTGACTAAGGGCACTCACTCAGTAGGGCACCTACCGGAGGGGGGGTTTCTGGTCTGGAGGGGGGTGTCCCGGCTTCCCCCGTCCTGGGCAGCCGGACTCGAGTCGCCTCGTCGCCATGCCATGCGGTGCGGGCGGGGGATCGAAAATGGGGCGGCGAATGCAATATTGTTTTTGAAATCGTGGTCCAAAAACACACAAGCACAACAGAAACACGCGGAAATGTATGAACTGCCAGATTTTTCACAGTAGCAGTGGGTTTTTTCTTGCAACAAAATGTCTCTCCTCTCCTCCTGTGTCCTCCATTGATTTTATTTTATTTTATTTTTTTTTACACCTGCGCAGTGTGCAATGATGGGCTGGCCCAGTGGCCTGGCCAGCCATGTGGGAGGGGACGACCATGCAAATTTTTGGAGCCATCTCACCAATTGCATGGCCACTTGGCCACTGAGACTTCTGGGATGTGCCAAAAAGCCCCCTAAAACTTGCCCTAGCCCCCTAACCCGCTAACCCTAATCCTTGACTCCTTACCCATACGTCATAGACTGTCTTCTTAGTGGGTCAGAGAGGCACCCAGAGGTGCAACCCAATAGCCCACCATAACCTTACCCGTCATTAGCCTAACCCTAGCCCTAACCCTAATCCACCTTAGCCCATAGCCAGATCGACTTGCATTGCACTACACACGCAAGTACGATTCCCTTCTTTGTGGGACATGGCAGGTGCGACCCGCTCGTGGGACAAGGTGCTTGAGCAGGTGCAGTGGCACTGCCTGGCCTGCAAATGGCTGGCGACACGCTCGTACCAGGGTATCAAGTACTCGAGCAGGTCTCACTCTGCCTGCAAATGGTATGCATAACCATATGGTTGTGCATGCCATTTTGCAGCAGCAGCAGGTGAGGATGGGAGACCCCCATGTTGAGGGGTCTCTTGGAGCCTGCTGCTGCTGTCCCTTCCTTTATAGCGGGCCGGCGGAGGCACCCACCCCACAGAGGTGCCTCCAGGAGCCCGCTACCCCCCCAAAAAAACCAGTATAACGATAACGAAAAAACAAAAAACGAAACGACTAATTTTTTCCGATTTTTCGCGAAAACGGAAACGAAACGACTCGGACCCTAGCCGAAAAAGAAAACAAAAACGAAGTTTTTTTCCTGAGTCGTGCCCATCTCTACATGTGTGCATAAAGCAAGGTATAGGCAGCTTGTACTGGGAGGTTGAAGCGAATGAGAAATGAAGTGGTGACTTAAACAATGAGAAAAAGAAAACAATCATAGAATCATAGAATGGTGAATCATACAGTAGTAGAACTAACATAATTCCATAGAGCCCAACCATATTTTAAGAAGGTTCCCTTCAGTCAATATGCTTTCCTTCAAACAGTGGGCTTTCCTGAAAAATGCAGGACTCAGGAATCAGATTTCTAAATTAAGCCCATGTTTAGGTTCCTATGAACAGCCCCAGATAAAGCACACACACACTAAATGCAAGATGCATAGGTGAAGAAGTCTCTGTGTTATGAAAAGCATGAGAGGCGAGCTTTTTTCAGAAGATGAGTTGTCCTTCTAGAAATATAATAATATTGACTAGTCTGAGTCTTTAAAAAAAGAGGAAAAAGAGGACACATATTTGGAAAATATTCGCATACACTGACTTATATACATCTGGGAGCACATTTAGAAATAAATACTATAAATAGAAATGTAAGAGGTCTCAGCATATGGAACTCCAATGTATCTCACCACACAGAGCTGGGTACTCATTTTACTGGTTTTGGGAGGATAGAAGCCCAGGTCAGCTACAAGCCAGCTACCTGGAACTGAACCCTAGGTTGTGAACACGGTTGCAGTAGAGCAGTTTAACCACTGTGCCACTAGGCTCCTTTCCTTATCAGAACTGGCAAGATGCACAGGTTACAGGCAGAGTGTAGACAGTTTTTTAAATACTGTACAGTACTGTGTCAGAACAATGGTATTTCTTTATAACAAGTTTCATTTAGTTTTCAGTAATACAAAGAAAGGAGACAAAGTATCCGTACATGCTTTTCTAACCCCCCCCCCATGCTCTGACTTTGAGTTCCTTTGTATTCTCTGATAGTCTACCTTTAAAAGACCCCCCCCCCCCAAGCCTAAACCTGCTTAGGTCCAAATTCAGAAGAGAGCAGGTACATTTAAGCTGATATGGTAGTACACGTGCATTGCATCCAGTAGGCCCAGGGATTTGTTTTTCTGCCATGGAGATGCAGTAAAGGATGAGAGGAAGGCCTCTGCAATCCCAGATGGATTCTGAAGTTGTTAGTTGTTGTAGGTAATTTTGACACAGGTAAGCCAGTGGTCTGGCTCAGAGAGAGAGAGAGAGAGAGAGAGAGAGGGAGGGAAGGAGGGAGGGAGGGAGGGAGAGCGCTTCACATTTTGGTTCAGGAGTGCCTAAGCAAATAATTGCAGAATTATAGAATTGGAAGGGGCCCTTAAGGCCATTGCGTCCAACTCCCGGCTCAGTGCAGAAATCCAAATCAAAGTATATCTGGAAGATGGTTGTTGAACCTTCTCTTGAATGCTTCCAGTGCCGGGGCACTCACCGCCTCCCCCCAAAATGGGTTCATTTTTGTACTACTCTAACTGTAAAACAGTGGTGTCCAAACTTTGGCCCTTCAGATGTTTTGGACCACAACTCCCACAGTCCTTTGCCATTGGCAATCTAGGCTTGGAATTGTGGGAGTTGTGGTCCAAAACATCTGGAGGGCCAAAGTTTGGACACCACTGCTGTAAAATATCAGCAATTTGGAGGGAGGAGGGGGCGAAGATGTAACATTAAATGATAAATATATCCATTTGAGAGAAAGAGAAATAAAACACATCCTGTATGTGTTTGTACGAACAGTAGGTTAAGTTGGCACCTTTCTTTCAGACTAATCTCTATTTTTTCACACATTGATTGATTGATTGACTGACTGACTGATTGGATTTTTACCACCCATCTTCTTGCCATAATATAGCACTAAGTGTATAAGAAAACAAAAATGAATATATAAAACAGCACAATGAGAAACAATAAAATCAAATTGAAGCAGCATAGCACAAATTAGCCAAATTAACAGTTAATTAAAAAGGCAAAGGCAGCATACATCTTAATCAGAGATGTACTGACCCACTAGAGCTGCGTCTTGGACTCAGGGGAGGCCTGCTTAAATAGCCTTGTTTTTAGTTCTCTCTTGAATATACCCAGTGATGGGACCAGGTGGATATCGTGGGAGTAGTGAGTTCCAAAGATCATGGGTTACCGCAGAGAAGGCTCAGTTATTGGCTTTTACTTTCCAGATCTCCCTCGGCATTCTGAGCACTCAGTTGCCCTGCCTGGGAAAAGCAGGTAACATGGGCAGTTCTTGGTAGAAGTAAGCACTCTGACAGATATGACGGTCCTAAACTGTTTAGGGCTTTGTATGTTATCATCACCACCCTGAAGTCAATGCAGATGCAATCTGGTAACCCGTGCAACATAGTCAGTGTGGGGAATATATGGTGATGATGTTGCACCCGTTAGCAACGTGCCTGCAGTGTTCTGGGTACTGCATACAGCTTATCTTACCGACATCTTAAATGTCAGTTCTGGGCACTGCACACAGCTTGTCTTAAGACATCTTAAATGTCTTATGAGGGACAGCTTAGGGAACTGGTAACAGCCTTTCAAAAAGAGGGCTGAGAAGGGATATGATAGCTATGTTTAAATATTTGAAAGGATGTCATATTGAAGAGGGAACAGGTTTGTTTTCCATGGCTTCAGAGACTAGGACTCAGGGCAGTGGTTTCAAACTACAGGAAAAAAGATTCCATTTGAACATTAGGAAGAACTTCATGAGAGTTAGAGCTGTTCAGCAGTGGAATATGCTGCCATGGAGGGAAGTGGAGTCTCATTCTTTGGAGGTTTTTAAGCAGAGGCTGGATGGCTATCTGTCGGGCGTCCTGTGATGGGAGTTCCTACACGGCAGGGGGTTGGACTGGATGGCCCTTGAGGTCTTTTCCAACTCTATGATTCCATGATTCTATGAGCTTCATAGGAGACCCACATGGAAGTGTTTTCGTTCAGTGCAGAAGGAACTAAGGTCGTGATGTGAGCTGCCACTTGTCTGTAGTCAGACCCTGGGAATGTTAATTTTTCTGGACTACAACTCCCAGAATGACCCTCTGCCAGCTGGGGATCGTGGAAGACGTCATCCAGCAAAGGGGTTTCTGAGTGGTGCTCCCCCGCCCCCCAAAAGGCCTCTGTCCTCTCCTCTCTGCATCTCCCATATTCAGTGGCTGAAACATCCTTGCCAAGAAGCTGCGGAAAAGGCAAACTTTACACCATGCAAAGAGGCTATTGTCTCTATTGTGTACCATTTCTTTCTCCTTTATCTAAAGTCGGGGGGGGGGGAGGAGGAGGTTGTGGGAGAGAGAATTGGCAAAAAGAAAGAAAGAAAATGCCCTCTGAAACAAACAAACACACATGATTGTTGTAAATGTTTGAACGGGATCTGCCTGTCAAAATAATGAAACGGAGAAAGGCTTTTTTGCCAGAGAGGTATATCATAATAATCGGCGCATTATGGATGTCCCCTGTGCCTAAAGTGCTTTATCACTGCAATAAGTGCAGAAACATCAGCTGGAATGGCGGTCTACGATGCTGCTGAAATAGCGCCATATACAATGATGCCGTTATAATACTGGGCAGGAAAAGAAACCTCTGGCAAACCATAAATTCTCTTCAGGAGCCTTTCCAGTTTTGTTGCTCCCAGTCTTTTTAGGTTCTTTGTTGCTTTAAAAGTTGCTTTTGCAGGACGTATATTTCAAGGAGACAGAAGCTCTCCCTTTCACACAGATGCAGGATCTGCATATTTCTCTTTCAGCCAGGGCTGGGTGTGTTCCATGTGTCTCTAGGGCGCCTTTGAAAGGTGTGTGCTTGTATGCATGCAGAAAGGGCGCCATGGAAGGCTCTACTCCAGAGTTATTGGATTAGGGTGCTGCTTTCATCCATTTCTCCTGCCGCCTTGGTCCCTATCATCACATCCCTTCTCTGCTTCCTATTCCCACTGAAATCTACGAGACTGGCTCCAGCACAGCAGATGGGGAAACTGTCCTTCTTCTTAGGGAAGAGAGCTATATATGTCCAGGGCCGGCGTGTCCATTAAGGTGAACTAGGCAGTTGCCAAGGCGCCAAAATGGAGATGGGGTGCTGGCCAGCCTGCCCCCCCCGCCGCTGGCCACTGCCGTCCGTCCCCCCACTGCCCATCGCTGCCCATCGCCGCCCGTCGCCGCCCGTCCGCCGCCCACCCCCCATGCCCATCGCCATCCCCCGCCATCTGCCGCCCCTGCCAGGGTTTCCTGTCTCTGCTGCCTCATCTATCAACTTCCCATGTCACCCCATTCATGTTTTCCATATTTCTTTTAACAACACATTATACACACTCCTTTCCTTATGTTAATAAAAAGTCCAGGGGGTTGATACTAACTATCTAACTAGATATATTAGCAGAGTAAAAAATAAATCTTCTGAGTGTGTGCAGTCATGCAAATCACCCTGGCAGAACAGAAACGGATGCATGGCAGTCAGCCCAAAGTATATCTCTACCTCTGGCAGCAACAAAGGACACTGACTTACAGCTCCCACTTGTACGGCGTAATAAAGGAGAACTAAACAAACTTATGTAGCAAAAATATAATATAACTTTACTATAAAAATATACACCAAAGGAAAATAGCAATAGAACAATACAAAAGATACTTAACATATTTCTTGGAGAAAGAGAGAAGGCAATGGCAGTATTCTGGCAGAAAAGGCGGCTGCGAGCAACAATGCAGAATAAGCTTGCTGCTGCTATACAGAAGGGAGGACCTTCTCTTATATTAGCTAAAGAGGAGACAGGTGAGATGTAATGTATAATAGCCTGGATAGTTTGATTCTAGAAATCTCAGGCTATTAAAGGGGAAGAGTTCTTCATGCATGGCTTCATTGCAAAAAGAAAAACCCAACAGATACTTAAATAGTTCTTAATATCTAACATGACAAGCTAATATACACTGGCCACTCCAATGGGTCAAAGTGCTGAGGTGGGGCTTCTTTGCTTGCCAGCCTGCAGTGGCGCCAAAAGCACCCTAGTCATGGTGCCAGCTCCAGGGGCAAAGCAGCCTTTAAAAGGGCTGGCCGGCCTCCTTCCAGCCCTGGCGTTCTTTCCCAGCCTCCCACCCTTATATAATAGAATGAGATTAGCTGGTTGTGTCAGGGCTGGGTGGGAATTTATGGCCGCCTCTTGAACTGGCCTGAAGTGGTAGCACGTTTTTGCCTATCCCATTCTCTTCCAGGTTTCAGGAGGTTTATGATCCTATTTGGACACAATTGGAGGGTAGTGCAAGACACAAAAGAATTTAAGTGAGATTAGGGTGATGACATCCATAAAGTGTGTGGCAGCCCTCATGCGAAGAATTAGAAAGAGAAAGTTTTATTAGTAATAGGGTAGCAGGCACAAGATGGATAAATGTCAGGGAACTGAGGGCTGCCCGATGGTGGTCAGACCGCTAGAGTTTAGGAGGGTGAAATGGGCAGCACCCTTCTGAATATAAGAGGATGTAACATTTAAAGCTGGGATGGAAGTCAGCTGGACTCCAGACCCATGTCTGCTTGCACTATGGCCCCTTGTAAGGAGGGATGAAATTATTACAATAAATTGACATAAGAACATAAGAAGAGTCATGCTGGATCAGGCCAAAGGCCCATCTAGTTCAGCTTCCTGTATCTCACAGTGGCCCCACCAGATACCTCTGGGAGCGGACAAAACTAGATATCTGTCCGCTGATACCACTCCCCTGCATCTGGTCCTTGTGATTCCTTGTGGCCCAGTTTAAATCCCACAAACTTGTCTCACCTCTTTATCTCTGGACTGGGTGGGCAACAGGCCCACAACTAGGGGCTGTGTTCCCCTAGGCAAACATGGATTCCCTCCCCCGCCTCGCAGGGTCTGTGTGATTGGAGTAGCACAAAGTACAAATATTATTTTGTCATTTTGGTGCTTCCTTCCTCAGCATCGCACCTGGGACAGATACCCTGCTTGCCAACACCCCCCCCCCCTCAGCTGCAGACCTGACTTAGACTAGGCGTAAGTAAGCATGCGTGAAAATAAATTTCGTAACATTACAGAGGCAGAACTGTTTAGACAAATCCCTTTTGTGGGAGGTTAGGAAGTGCAATCACTTGTATGGTGTGGAAGTTGTTAGAAGCACAATGGGAGCCTGGTCCTAGCTTCTGGAGATTGTCGACCATGCGTGCTTTGGTTCTGCTTCTAGCCTTCTCTGTCCCCTGTACAATTGCTGCCTCCATATGCCTTAAATGGTCCCTGTAATGTTCTCAGCACAGTTAAGAATGTTAAAAACTTCCTTTGGAAGAAACAGCTCACTCTCCCCACTTCTTCTTCGTCTTCTTTTTGCATTCTGGATGAGAGGAAAGTAATTTCAAAAGCCTAAAGCAACGTGGCATTGGAAGCTAGAAATGTACAGTTTACTGAGGCATAAAGAGCTCAGCCTTGGTAGGGTGGGAGTCTCCGCATGGCAGATGGTGTGTCCTTGTGCAGAAATAGAATTGGAGGTTTATGCTGTGGCTGTAAATAAACAGGTCTCCTAAACAGAGCTGTAAAAGGAGCAAAACTGCCCAGAAATAAGAACATGGAAATGTGATGATGATCAGATCTTTCTGTATCCATGTATACAGACATGCATAGATTCACGACCACAGTGTGACAAATGTCTGGGGGTGTTTAGAGATTAGCAACTACGGTCAGCCAAATTCCACTGCAAGATGAAATGTTTGTGCTTCTCACTGTGCAATGGTGTATGTTTTAGCTTTAAATGCATCTCCATCTTTATCTTCCACCCTCTTCTCTGTAGAGCTAGGCTTGTGACCAAGAGAGATAGATGTGGTAGATTTGGAAAGGCCTCACAAAATTTTAGGGCTCTCCCTTTCTGACTGGACTTGTGTGTTCCTGTGACCTTTTCCTAGCTCTGCATCCCTCAGAATGTGAAAATTCTGGAAAATTACTGCTAAGCAGTGTAGAAAATACTGAGGCAGTGGTCCCACATGATCTAAGATCGCTTACTATGGTAACTTAGGAAGAATTTCATCTCAGTAAGATCTGTTTGACAATGGAATGGACAAGCCTGGACAGCATCGGAGTTTGCTCCCTTGACGGTTCTCAAGCCCCGTTGGATAGCCACGTGTCGCTAATGCTAGAGCTGTGGATTTCCTGCTTTAATGATGATGATGATGATGATGATGATGATGATGATGATGATGATGATGATGATGATGATGATGATGATGATGATGATGATGATGATGATCATCATCATCATCATCATCATCATCATCATCATCATCTTGGAACCATAGAGCTGGAAGGGACCCTATGGGTCATTACATCCAGCCTCTGCCAATGAAGCACAGTAGGGAATTGAATTCACACTAAATTCACACACTTCTGCAGCCAGAATGCTTAAACCATTAAGCAGTCCCTTGTCAGGGGAATGGTTCCAGCGACTTTCAGTTCAATAGTGATGAGATTCCATGATTACCTCACTGGTAGAGCACATACTTTATGTTTTGAAAGCCCCAAGCTCCAACATGCCTGGTAGGAGTCTTGAGTATAGCACTAGGCCAGAAATTTCAGGCTACTGGTGCCAACCCAAGAAGGCAGTACTAGATGAGATGGACAAATGGTCCAGCCTTGTAAGAGGAAGATCATTGTGTTCATTCTTATTCCCCTAACAAACAACACCATGACCTCTGAAGCAGAAGGGAGAAGACAGTGTTGGAGGGTGGGGCATCCCTTGCCCTCAGACTCCCACATGCAGGCAAAATTTCACCACACACTGGGGGAGGTCACAGAGGAGAGTAGTGAGATCTTTCTTGATTAGGAACAGGCACCCAGTTGCCATTGTTGAACAAGTGCTCATGATCCTCTTCAAAGCAGTGCTTCTTGGCATTGTGTAGTCAGATTGAAAGCTGTGCCCAGGATGTCTCTGTGTCATACAGCCTCCCTTCCCCTTCTGTGCCCATGTGGTTCTGTCAGCAGCACAGTACACACAGAAATGGATACCCTATGATTGTGCAGGTTTTGGGTCCTCCTTGATCCAGTGATATTATCGTTGTGTTGCTCCATGATTGGTACGAAGTGCCACATTGCCATGGCTAGTAGGGAGAGGCTGGGTGAGATACCATGTATTGCGTGATTTGTTAGTGTCATTTTCTTCTTGACTGAGTTCAGCTATGTTATGTTGCGATCCTTATGGTCTTGTCTTTTGTTGGCAGAACCTCTGCTGTCTGACCTCAGAGACTTCAGAATGGTGGTTCCCAACCTTGGGCCTCCTGCCTTGATGTTCTTGGAATACAACTCCCAGAAACCTTTGCCACTAGCTGTGTTGGCCAGGATTTCTAAGTCCTAGAGCACTGACTCCCAATCTTGGGTCCCCAAGATGTTCTGGGACTACAACTCCCAGAAATCCTGGCCAGCACAGCTAGTGGTGAAGGCTTTTGGCAATTGTAGTCCAAGAATGATTGGGGACCCAATGCTGGGAACCAGTGACCTAGAAGATCTGTAAGTAGAGCCACTCTATTTATTTAGATCTACTGGCAGAAGAACAAACACAGGCAGAGAATGGGGCAAGGAGGGGTAAAATGCCTATAGCTCAGGGACATAATTTTCAACATCCCTGTGCTGGGAGAACTTAAGCTTATTGTTGAGCATCCGCTGGATTGGAATAAGTGGAATATATCAAGTTGTCATTGAGTTGACCCAGTGGCAGCTCTGTTGGCCCTTGGCTTTGGCCATTCTGGACAGCTAAGATTGTCCTGTTGCTTCCTTAAGGCAATGACAAGAAGGATGGAGCAGCACACAAGCAATCAAGCTTCTGCTTTCAGCCTTAATGACAGTAAAGGACAGGATGCAAGAGGGAAAGAGGATGGAGCAGAAAGAAGTGTGCAGAATGTAAACAATCTTTCAGTGGGGCCCATGGAGTCCTCTTCCTTCTCAAGCTAGACTAATGTCCTGGCTTCCCACTACCAGTCTAAATTATGTTAATGTTATGCTGGAATCATTTGCTTGCCCTGATACAAAACGTGCCTCTTTAAAGTGTTTGATGCAGCAAGGAAAAATACAATGAAAAACAAACAAAACAAAAACAAAAAACAAAAAACAAAAACAAAAACAAAAACAAAACAACGCTATGCTATTATCATTTAGGGGGGAAAAGGTGGAGAGTGAAATGAAGAGTCTAATGGGAACTTTATAATTAACAGATTTATTTAGTGTGAGTCTTCCTGGATTACTGCTCCCTTCTTCATATGTGTGGCATTATAATATTTGAGCCTCAGATGTACATGGGAAGTCAGTATGGTTGCCGAACCGAGGTAAGCGTACAGTGAAATAGGGTTCAGAAAATGACAATTGTATGGTGGACCTGGTCATAAACTTTCAAAGAGCTGGCGAGCATGCCTCCCGATAATGGGTAAAGGAAGTTAATTAAATGATACAGGAGTCTTGTGGGCTGCTAGTCTGTTAATTGCTATTGGAGCAGGGAGTTCTTTTCAAGGAAGTGTTAATTAGGTCTGTTGTCTTTCAGTTAGGCTGTTTCTGCTGCAGCCAGAATTTTTATCTGAACTGTTGTGGAGGCTGTTCTTGGAACAACTCTTCCTTCTCACTCATGTTTGTGTATTTATTGGCACTCCAGAGTCTTGGGCTCTTGTAAGTCTGGGGGAAATGGGATATTCTTCAAGATGGCCTTTTAACCTTTTAAGCAATGGTCCCATTTCCAGATGTGATTTCAGGCGATATTGTGCTAGGCTAATAATGGCTCAACTGCTAATCTGATGAAAGAAAGGGGAACCATGCAGTCATTACAAAATACAAAAGGTCATAGAATCATAGAATTGGAAGAGACCTCAAGGGCCATCCAGTCCAACCCCCTGCCATGCAGGAACCTCCATCACAATATTTCCGACAGATGGCAATCCAGCCTCTGCTTAAAAACCTCCAAAGAAGGAGACTCCACCACCCTCCGTGGCAGCATATTCCACTGCCGAACAGCTCTAACCATCATGAAGTTCTTCTGAATGTTCAAATGGAATCTCTTTTCCTGTAGTTTGAAACCATTGCCCCGAGTCCTCTGAAGCCATGGAAAACAAACATGTTCCCTCTTCAATATGACATCCTTTCAAATATTTAAACATAGCTATCATATTCCCCCCTCAGCCTTCTTTTTGACAGGCTAAACAGGTCAGAGCAAGTGATACCTTTATAGACCATTAAAATCATCATACCATCTGCTAGCTTTTGTGGATCTGGACCACATCATCAGGTGTGTGTCAGGGTGAAAAACTAATTCAATGGCGTATTTCCATTCATAATAAGTGAGTAAATCAGGCATGTCCAAACTTCGGCCCTCCAGATGTTTTGGATCACAACTCCCACAGTCCTTTGCCATTGGAAATACAGGCATGGAATTCTGAGAGCTGTGGTCCAAAACACCAGGAGGGCCGAAGTTTGGTCATGCCTGGAATAAATGAAAGGACTTTTTAAAGAAGAATTCATAGTATCATAGAAACATCATAGGGTTGGAAGGGACCTTGGAGGTCTTCTAGTTCAATCCCCTGCCCAAGGCAGGAGACCTCATATCATCCCACAGATAGCTGTCCAATCCTTTATTGAAAATCTCCAGCGATGGCTCACCCGCATCATCAGGAGGCAAGCTGTTCCACTGTTTAATGGCTCTCACCATCAGGAAATTGCTCCTTGCTTCCAGGGTGGCTCTCCCTTTGATGAGTTTCCATTGGTTCTTGTCATACTCTCAGATGCAATTGAGAATAAATCCATGCCCTCCTCTGTTTTTTTTCAGGAGCATGGTGGGCCCATAACTTTTTGCAGCTGGAGACAAAGGACAAAATAGAACCTCTTCCATCACTCATCCCTGTCTGTTTCCATCCATAAAATCTCTTCATACTGGAAGCCCCCACCCCCACACCCTTCTTGAAAACATAGCCTCCTCTACAATATCTGAGACCAATAGGACAGTTTAGTGGCCGCAGAGCACATACATCACACAAACAGCTCTATCCATTTTGTACCCCTGTATAGGAGGATGAATGAATACCTTAACACTCCCTTGCATTTCCTACTTGTTCTCTAGTGCTGCACTGAACTGCTATACCAATCTTGTCAGCTGGACAGTCATTGATCCCCAAACAATATCACCCCGCTTTGAGATGTTTCACAGAAGAGATACTAATTGGACTCAGCATGAGAAGCAGCCTACAAATGGCTGAAGCAATTTTAGCAGGGAGTTCCTGCAGCTACCAAGTTCTCCAAAGGAAATTAATGAGAATAATTTGGATGCTGGTGACTGCTGATAGTTTAAAGAATATGGTGTGTATGAGGCTCCTGATCTACACACAAATTTGTTTCCTCCTCACTTTGTCAAGACTGCTGGTTTTTCAAAACAATAGAACCCACTGATAACCGGCTCACCTAAGGCAGTTTGGGTGCTTAGAAAAGTCACTTTTTAAAGAATGGAGACTTTCAAACTCTTCTAGCCGGCCTGGCCATGGTGATACCTGCGAGCCGTAGTCCAAAAAAGGGCACTTTTCAAAACTTTGATTCCAAATAAATGCAAGTATACCAGTCTCCTTTACAGATTTGCTTGGGCTAAGACCCACAGAAAGAGCTGTGGAGCCAAAGGCTGGGAGTTCAGTCCCCCCCGTCCCCCCTGTAAGTAAGGCCATCCTTTGTAGCCTTGGGTAAACTACACCGTTTCAGAACATCCCCATTACCATTCCCCATAGAAAGTAATGGTAAACAAACTCTGTATTGTTTACCATTCCTTATAATTGTTGAGGCAGATAGATAGATAGATAGATAGATAGATAGATAGATAGAT
>JAHTLZ010000129.1:97786439-97804843 GCA_023846285.1 Phrynocephalus versicolor
GATAGATAGATAGATAGATAGATAGATAGATAGATAGATAGATAGATAGATAGATAGATAGATAGATAGATAGATAGATAGATAGATAGATGAAGGAAGGAAGGGAGGGAGGAAAGAAGGAAGGAAGGAAGGAAGGAAGGAAGGAAGGAATAGACAGACAGACAGACAGACAGACAGATAGACAGACAGACAGATAGATAGATAGAGATTTAGAGATGGGCACAAAACGAAAAATGAAACACTGTTTCGTCATTTTGTTAGGTAATGAATTGCTTCATTACCTAACAAAATGGTAGGGCACATTTCGTTTCGTTTCATTATGTAAAGAAATGCCATTTATTCCCTGTAGAATGAAATGATTCATCCTAGAACAGTGATGGCGAACCTATGGCACGGGTGCCAAAGGTGGCACTCGGAGCCTTTTCTGTGGGCACCCAACATCACCCCTTCATAGCCACCTGTATACAGGTTCAATTACTGTATTGGCACTTTGCAAAAATATTAGTGAGTTTTGAAATGCAACTTGGGCACTCGGTCTCTAAAAGGTTTGCCATCACTGTCCTAGAAGAATCAATGGCAGGGAGCTCAAGCTTATCCCTGTAAGCACCTGAAATTTGGAAAGGTTTGGGGGTCAGGGAGCTGAGTTACTAAGCTCAAGAAGGGGGTGCCCCTAGGAGAAAATAAATTGGAAGCCAATTGGGTGAGTGATTAGCAGCTCTGTGGCTTATAACAGAGGTGTAATAGTAAGTCACTGTATTTTTGCTGATAAATTAGGCTGAAGATACCCAGCAAATATGTCTCTGTGCTTCACACGTGGAAGAAACTGCTAATGCTCAAATCTCTTACAGCATAAACATATATCGAATGTCAACACCTTGAAACCTGAAAGAATGTCTCTTTCTTGCCCTTTATGATAGAAATGATCATATTTTAGAGTCTAAAAGCTTGGCTACCAATTTCTTGTAATGAAAAGAGGTGTAGATTGAGCTGGATCATGCTCACAGCCGGAACAGATACTGGCGATGCTGGTTGCAGGTGGAATTCCAGTCAGATTTTCAACAACATTCCTTATTTCCTCGTATTCGGAGGGCGGGGTGGGGAAATGTCCAGAAATACTTGGGGGGAGGGAGTTTTTGGCTGTGTGCCCTATTTCACAAGGTTGTCCGCTGTTTCCTTTTAAAGATTTTGTGTGAGTAAAAGTTAAGCTGTTTCCCTGGAGTCTTCTTTTTCACTGCATTGTAGGCTGATTTAGTGAAGCGAGACAGCTATTGATTCATTTGCTTAAGGTGCTCTTTTGTGAGTGGGTGGGTGTGGAGCTCATCTTGCAAGCTGTGTAATATTCATAGTTCACTTTGGATCTTGGTGTTGCAGTCTAGCCTCAAGGCATCCAGAATAGAAGACTTGGCAAGTTTAGTCAGCAGAACGTGAGTGACAGGAGGTGGGAGTCACGATTGCTTTTGCTGTTTCAGGGGTGACATTTTAATGATCACATCCCCAAAGGCCTGCTCTGAATAAGACTGCTATTCTGTAATGACTGAATAGATACTCACATATCTTCTCATCCTTAGTAAGGAAAGAAATGGTGTCTTAGGTGATGAAGAAGATAACCAAGTGCTTGAAAGTTTTTGCTTCTGCAAGGCTAGCTTGTAGTTGGAATGCAAGCTTGATTTGATCTAGAACCCATTCATTTGTCTTTCTTATAGTCCCCCTGGTATTCATAAAGGTCTCCTCCAACATAGGGATGGGCATGAAATGGAAAAATAGTGTTTAATTTTGTTTCTTTTTGTGCTCATCGCCGTTTTGTATTGTTTTGTTTCTTTCATTTTTTTTTTAAAATTCATACAAAATGAAATGGCTCTCCTGGATCCTAGAGACACCAGATTTGGTGCCTGGGATTCTGGGAGCTATTTTTAAAGGGCTCCTGCTGAGCTGTTATCAGCTGGACCACTTTAAAACTGGCCCAGTCAGCACCAAGGAGATCCCTGGTGCCGACTGGGCCAGGCTTAAAAGGCTCCAGCCATTGACAGCTTGGCAAGAGCTCTCAGAAAATGGTGCAGAGGGCAGCGGGATTGCCAGAACTGCCCTCCGCACTATTTTCTGAGGGCTCCTGCGAGCTGTCAATGGCTGGAGCCCTTTAAACCTGGCCCAGTCGGTACCAGTGGGACCCCCTGATACTGACTGAGCTGGGTGTAAAGGACTCCAGCCATTGACAGATCAGCAGGAGCCCTCAGAAAATGGTGGGGAGGGCAGCATGAACTGCCTAGCCCGTAACTTGACCCTTTTTTGAGGGCTCCTGCTGAGCTGTCAATGGCTGGAGCCCTTTAAACCTGGCCCAGTCAGCACCACGCCCCCTGGTACCAACTGGGCAAGGTTTAAAGGGCTCCAGCCATTGACAGCTCGGCAGGAGTCCAAAAACAATGGAACAAAATGGTTCATTTCAATGGAAAAATAACTGAAATGCTGCTTCTTCGGTGCCATCAGTACGCTGATGACACACAGCTCTATCTCTCCTTTACCACCTCTGCAGTGGAAGCTGTGAGGATCCTCGACGGGTGCCTGGAGGCCGTACTGGCTTGGACCGGGGCGAACAGGCTTAAGCTCAACCCCGAGAAGATGGAGGTCATGTTCTTTGGGAGCTCGCCGTCGGGGTACGGTGGCCCTCTCCCCTGTCTGGGGGGAGTTTCCCTGCAGCTCGTGGAGAGGGCGCAGAATCTGGGTGTGTTCCTGGACCCGGCAGTTATCATGGAGTCCCAGGTGGCGTCGGTGACCAGGTCCGCCTATTACCATCTCCGTCGGATCGCCCAGATCCGCCCGTACCTGGACGCGAACTCTCTGAGAACAGTGGTCCAAGCTCTGGTGATCTTGAGGCTGGACTACTGTAACGCCCTCTACATGGGGTTGCCCTTGACTCTTCTCTGGCGTCTGCAGCGGGTACAGAATGCAGCGGCCAGGCTGGTGGCTGGTATGCGTCGTTATGACCACATCACCCCAGTCCTGGCCCGCCTGCACTGGTTGCCTGTTGCAGCCCGGATTAGATTCAAGGTCTTGGTTTTAGTTTATAAAACCCTCCATGGCTTGGGACTGGACTACCTGGCAGAGCGTATCGCTCAGCGATCAACCTCGGCCCGTCCTGTTCGGCAGGCGCGAGCGCACTTGCTTCGGGTCGCCACTCCTTGTGAAGCCCGGAAGACGAGTACTCGGACCCGGGCTTTCTCAGTGGCGGCCCCCAGCCTCTGGAATTCCATCCCCAATGAAGTGCGCTCTGCAGAGTCCCTGCTGGCCTTCCGGAAGGCTTTAAAAACCTACCTTTTCCGGGAGGCCTTTGGCGATTCTTAACTGAGTTTTTTTTTTTTTTTAACCCGCCATCGCAATCTGTTTGTACTTACCATCGTTTAGTTATTGAGGTGCCATAAGGTTTTAATTCTTGATTATTGTTATTATTTTTCTTGTCATGTTTGTGTACTTATTGTAATTTGTGTGGCTATTGTAGCCTTGTAAGCCGCTTAGAGTTCGCAATGAAGATAAGCGGGGTATAAATGCAACAAATAAATAATAAATAAATAAATAATTTTGTTTTGTTTCATTACCTAACAAAACAATGAAACAGCATTTCATTTTGCGTTTTCTGCCCATCCCTAATGACCATTCAAAAGAAATAATTTTCCCCCCTTGTCAGCTTTCTTTTAGTTTTCACATCTGTCCACACCAACAAGGAGTTCCATAGTATGAGTGATCTTGGCCTTGTTTTCTAGCGACAGATCCTTACACAGAATATATCTGTCACAGCTGTTCTTCCAAATCCTAATCTCCTGATTTTGTGGCTCCAGACTACATCTGGATTGATGACTAAACTGCAGTATAGAAAATCTTTAACAATTTCAATTTCTACAATGCCAACATTAAAGTTACATAATTCTTCTGTTGTCACAATCATCTTGGTATCTGTGAAGTTCTACTGAAATCTGGATCTCTTAAATGACTGATGCTTCTTCTACTGGCCTCATTTAATTCATTATTTCATATGGTCTCTTTTGCATATAGATTGAACAGTTGAGCAGATAAAATGCACCCTTGTCTTACACTTTTAATAGCTGGAAAGTATTCTGTTTCTCTCCTCTCCTCTCCTCTCCTCTCCTCTTAACAATGAACTCTTATTTAGAGTATAGGATGCACAGGACAATAGAATATTATGGCACATCCATTGTTAAAGAGTAATCTATAGCTTTTCAAGATCCATGCATTCAAAGTCTTTCCTGAGATTTATGAAACATAACCTGTTGCTTTGAAACCGGGTGATATCTTTTAGCAGTCAGAAATTCAGAATATATTTGCAATAGGATTTCTAGAGCTTCTCCCACTTCTGAATCCAGCTTGAGTATCTGGAATTATCTTTGTTGGGAAATCTTTGTGAAAATTAATGTGATGATAATTACTGTAATCTTTGGAAAAGTTGTTCCTAAAACAATATACGTTACTCCTCTCCTCATGACTGGAATGTATATTGAACATGTCCAGTCTGTGACCCATTTGTTTTGTTTCCGATATTTGTTAGAGTGGCCTTGCTAGGCTTTTGGTAAGATTAAATCTCTGTAGCGTAAAATTGCTCTGTTAGGTATCCTACCTACTTCTGGTGATTTATTTTGTTCAACTGCTTTGAGATACGTTTTCACTTCACTTTTCTAGAATTTCTGCCTCTGTAGTCAAAGATTCCTCTTTGAAGACATCTGTCATCTTTTTGTATCTTCATTGCTTATCAGAGTATTTCACCATATCTGTTTAAAATCCCAAATTCAGCTCTGTAGTTTAATGGCAGTTTACTGTAGACTTGAAAATAATGCTGCCGTCTTTGATGTCCCTAGTCCTTCCTGCTGTGTCTCCTTGTCCCTCCACTCTCTTGCTCACATTCCTTCTCTGCACTCTCTGCTTTTAGGTTTGCTTTTCCATTTTAGAAGTGCCGCCTAAGGGCTCACTGTGAGGCTGTGGACTAACAATTACATGTTGTTGCTACATGCTTGGAGGAAAAGATGCAGTCACCTTGGGAGGGTCTCCCAGATGTGAGGACTTTTCTGAAGACTGAAGCAAATGTCTCACTATCCTTGCAGGCAAGGAGAGGAGCCTTGTTATTTCTCCTTTTTTCCTCATGAGGAGAGGAGGAGCAACGATGAATCTCTCTCTCTAGTCCCTATCCCAGTCCTTGCCTGCTTTGCCTCTGTCACATCACAAGTGACCACCCACTAGTCTCTTGTTATAGGCCTGAAATATTGTGGAATAGGTTGTTGTTGTTCTGACACTCCCAGGTTGTCACTGTCCATCTAAAATTGGATGCAAGGAAGAGTTAAACTATTGAGAAGCGTCACAACTAGTAGGAACAAGAAGAAATGGGGGAAATTTTCATGGCTATACATCTCACACATTTGCTGCCTTTCCTGTCCCTCCAGATGTTTTAGACTGCAACTCCCAGAATTACAGGCCTACTTTATATTATCAACAACAACAACAACAACAACAACAGCCACCTTTATTGTCACTGTACAACCAGTGTACAATGAAATTGGCTGAGCTCCCTCCCTCTCCCCCAACACCATCCCACTAAAAAGCCATTCAATCTGCCATCACACTGTGTGTTTGCTGCACAACTCGCCAGCCCCACGAGTCTATCACGAGTTGTCACGTGCCGTTTAACAGTCGAATAAAGGACTGCGGGAGTTGCAGTCCAGAACATATGGATGGCCAAAGGTTCCCCTGGCCTGCTCTAGAGGCTGTAGCCCACAACGGAGTATGTAGCTTGCCTCCAATGGAAAAGGAAGAATTAGATGAAACACATTGTCAAAAAAGGGACACAGATTGAATGCAATTTGCGTATGCCAACTAATTTCATCTGTTTTGATCCAGAATCCCAGGGCCAGGTTGAGGTTATACTTGAATACAAGAAATAATCTAAGTTATGTTGGCAAATTGATGCTTGTTGGCAAGGCACAGGTTGCATTTCTGGTGGTCGTCTGCTTCATTAAATGCACATCCAGGAATGCCAAAAAAAAAAAAAGGCATTGGTAAATGAGTAGAAATTTGCTGGGAAGACTGATGCAGTTTTCCTTATAGGATTTGGGCCAGCAGGTCTCACCACAATGAGGATAAAAATTGGCCTGCATCTTTGTTTGGGAGCAAAACAATGATCACATTGACACTGTCACTAGAAGTGAAGCATCCCATAGAGTGTAAATACCTTAGGTGAATCAGTTTGCTTTTGTTTGGTGATTGGATGTCAGACTCAGGAGATAAACATGGACTTCGTTTGCAAGTCAGGCAGACACAGCAGCTTTGAAGGACCATGTATTTAGAGAAAAGCATGTCTAAACTTTGGCCCTCCAGATGTTTTGGACCACAACTCCCACTGTCCTTTGTCATTGGCAATCTAAGCTTAGAATTCTGAGATTTGTGGTCCAAAACATCAGGAGGGCCAAAGATTGGACATGCCTGCCTGAGGACAGAATCAAGTCAAGTTTGGCCTCTAGCTGCTCACTGTGCGTAGGCAATTTTAAGCCATATACTGCCCTCTCCTGCACCCAGTTCATTCAATCCTTTATCTTTTTAAATTGGACCAAGATTGGACAACCCTTTCACACACAGGCTGTCTTCCCCGTGTCCTCTGGAAGCCATTCAAAACGTTGCTTCTACCGTCATGATTTCAGCAATGTGCACAACCTATACTTTGCGCTGAAGTGCTTTCTTTGAACACAACTACTTTCTTTTCCCCTTTGTGAAGTTCAGGACACAGGCACACACAACATATTTCTCTCTTTCACACACAAACACGGCCAGCACAAACAGGCAAGCTAATTGTCCCCAGTGCAAAAGCATTCCCTCTGATGCTTCTACTTGGACTGCCCTGTCTAGAGAAATAAATGCAATGGCCTGTGCTCCTCACTATCCATATTTTTACAGATAGTTGCTCAAAATATCTTCAGTACTTCCCCAAAGAACTCATCTCATCCCAAAAAAGGAAATTAATTTTGGTATATTTGCCTCTCGTCTTCCCAACCCCCAAATAGCATCACAGAGCAAGGATGAACCAAGTAAAGATGCATCTTTATGGACAACTCACCTGTAGTGACAGCTTGAATGTGAAGAGATGAATAAACCCCTCTGGGTCACATCTACCCCCTCATAATAAAGTTGTTTATAATGTGGCTAGGACTGCTTGGGTCTTCGTCTCCCCTTACCAGTGATTCTCACTCAGCAGTTTTCCAAATTGCCTGAAGACTAAATGTATTGCATTATAAACTGCAGTTTAGGAAACATGTATTAGGGATTCAGAGTTACATCTTTTGATAACCACTCTCTCTTGCTCAGGGAACAGATGCCACAAAGCCAGACACTTCTGAGAGATGCACTGTGTGATGCAGGTGGGCAGAGAAACGAAGGCGGGGGGGGGGAGGCACAAAACCAACAGCACAACATGCAGTGGCATAAAGGAAGACATTAAAGGGGCCGGCTGAGCTGATAGCCTTTCTAGTTCTCTTCGGGAGAGGTGTTTCATGTACACACCTGCTGAGGCTGGTGCACTTTGTTTTTTGAAAAGTCTGTGCCAAGGAGAATAGGAAAGGAAGTTTATTTGGAAAGTGTAAGACACTGGTGTCTTTGGAAACACAGCACAAAGGATCCTTTTTTTTAAAGGAAGGAATGTATTCTTGGCTACTTATGCCATTCTTTTGCAGGTGGAGATAGTGATATTTCCGGAGGCCATGAAAACACACTCAATAGTCCGACAAGGGATTCCTAAAATCTCATACCAGCAGCTCGATAGAATATGGCCTCTGGTAGAATCCAAAAGCAGATTCAGATCCACCATGCTGCCTTCTTGTAGGATGCTGCAAACTAGAGATGGGCACAACTTAGCGGTATTTTCGTTTTCGTTTTCGTTTTTCGTTTTCGTTACGGAAACGAAACAAAAACGAAAATCGGCACCAACCTGGACCGAAAACGGAAATGAAACGACTAATTTCGAGCCAATTTTCGTTTTTCGTTACTGGAAAAGCACTCAATTGAGCTAAATGGGGAGAAACGAAAAAATTTTTGTTTTCGTTTTCATTTTTTCATTTTTGTTACATAACGAAACGAAAACGAAAAATTTTGAAATTAGCCCATGAAAACGGAAACGAAACGACTCAGACCCTAGCCGAAAACGAAAACAAAAACAAAACTTTTTTTCTGAGTCGTGCCCATCTCTACTGCAAACCTCTTGAAACTAACCACCTGGTGAACCAGCAGAGGGGCTGCCTCTGTCATCAGGCATAATGAGACAATGATCTAATAGAGCCACTTACATATTTCTAAGCAGGAGAATATGCACCATCAAACGGAAGAACAAAAAGAGCACTGATTTGCATAAAAGTACAGTAAATGTACAGGGACAAAATTAGGATCAGAATTAATCAGAATTACAAGGCACCTCCTTTAGGTGAGGGAGATTGTGATGCAGCCTGAGTCTGCTCTGCAAGTGCTGGCTGTGGTCTGGGAACTCCTAGGTGCCTGTTTTCACTACTTCTTTTTCTTTAAAGTAGACTTGGACTTCTAGAGCTATTTCAGAAGGAGGACACTTCAAAATGGCTGCTTTTATTGCTGTCCCACCTGCTCTACCTCAGCATAATCAAGCTGGTCTGTCTCCTAGGAGGTGCAGCAGGGATTTGAACTTTTGGTATTCCAACCCACTGAGTTACAGATGCCTTGAGAACATCCAGTCTTACCTGATCTTGGAAACTAAGCAGGGCCAGGCCTGACTAGTACTTGGATGGACAACCACCAGAGAATACCAGGTGCTGTAGGTCGCCTGGAGTAGAAACTGGCAAGCTACTCCAGTATTCCTGCCAAGAAAACTCCATGGAGTAGCATAGAGTCGATCACAACTGTAACGATGATGACAGCGATGACAACGACGACGACGACGACGACGACGACGACAACAACAACAACAACAACAACAACAACACACACACACACACACACACACACACACATCTTTCATTTCCTCAGTCAGGAGGCTGTTCCAATGACAGAAAGGCCTCCTATGAGGATGGGAACTGCTCAGGAATTTGACCTTCATGACTTCTATTCGTCCTAGATGAATTGACCCCTTAGATTGGGGAGAGTGATCCAAATGCCCAGATCTGGGTGGCTGGAAGGGGCTAAAGAGGTGTGCGGTTTTGTCAGACTCTGCCAGCAGAAGAAAGGCTAGCTACTCACCAAGGAAGCCCTCTTATTCCACAGAAAGCCCCACTGGTAGAAAGTCTTTGGAACTGGTATTCATACTAGTAGTACCTGATTATAGGCCTGACCCCAGGGGCTAGGTGAGACAGGTTCCATCTGAGCCAGTCTGAAAACACTACTTCCCATGGCGAGGTGTTGCAATGTTTGGCTAGAGTGAAAAGCCCAGCAAATTCACCTCCTCCTTTGACCAGCAGGAACTGGCATTTCAGAGGATCTTCCTCTTTCCTGATCCTGCACAACATCACTCTTTTAGTCATGTATCAGGATTTCTGGATCTGTTCATGGTAGAGATGGGCTGGTTTGTTTCGTTTCATTTTTCGCAATTTTTTGTGGAAAATTCATTTCGTCGGTTCGTTAATTCATTATTTGTTATTACCATTTTTCCCAGCGCCCACCACGCGGCCCCTGGGGCCTGGTCGGTGTTGGGTTTTTTATTATTATTAAGTATTATTATTTTATTTTAGGGTGCCGGCCAGAAGAGAACACCTTCCGCTCCCCTCCCCGCCCCTGTGCCACATCAGCCCGGTGGGGGGATCCCTCCTCCTCGCTTCTCCACACAGCCTGCCCCACTGGGAGCCTGTGCTCCAAAGGCTTCACTATCACTGACCTGTTGGGCTTGGAGGTGGAGCTGCAACCTCCGGCCACCTCGGCTGTCAATGGCTCGGGCTGCGAAGGCTGCGGGGCGGCCGGGGCGGCTTCGGCAGTGCCGGGCTCAGAGGGAGCAGCGGCAGTGGCCCCTTGCCGCTGGGTTTGGGCTTCCTGTGTGGGGAGGCTGGAGGTAGGTGCCATGGCAGCAGTGTTTCCCCACTTCAGGGTTCATGCCCCACAATACAGCTATAGTGCGGGGCTTTTTTGTTGTGTTTTTGTTTTCCTTTCAGCGCCGACCGCATGGCTCCTGGGGCCCGGTCGGTGCTGGGTTTTTTTTAATTTTAATTTTTTTTATTTTAGGGTGCTAGCCAGGCCACTCTTGGGGCCTGGTCAGTGCTCCTTTTTTAAAAAACTGTGCCGAGCGACCATATGGCTGCGCTACAGCTGTAGTGTGCCCGTCGGCTTTTTTTCCCCCTGGTCGCCATCCCAGAAGCCAGGAAGACTGGACCTCCGGACCAGCACCAGGTAGGAGACATCTCTGGCCCTAGCTGAACCAATTTTTCTCGGTTCGGTTCATTTCATGTTAAATTTGCCCTAGGGTTGTTATTCGTTTTGTTACGTAACAAACCGAATAATGAACAATGAAACAAACAAACGAACAAAACATTTCGTGCCCATCTCTAATTCATGGTATACAGTGGTACCTAGTATAAAGGAATTAATTTGTTCCAAATGAAATTCTGTTAAGCAAAATTTCCTTTGTACAAATTTCTCATAGGAATGCATTGAAAACAGATTAATCCCTAATTGCGACTGCTTTTCTGTTGTATGGATTCACCCCATAAGTGATTCTGTTAAGCGATTTCCCCTTATCTCCGGAAATTTCAGATTTTCTGTTAAACAAACCACTTGTTATTTGAGGGTCCATTGTATATATAAAATCACAATACTTTTTTGAATGTGTTCTTTAAGAAACGATAGACGTAGGGAAGTGCATTTTGGAAGGAAAGACTTCTGGAAATGCTTGTTTTCAGTCTAGGAATTTATGTTTTGAGGGAAAACGTGCATAGAAATGAGTATACGAGAGAAAAGATGTTCCATGATTTTAAATAACTCTTTCAGAAGAATGTTTGTGCAAGTCAAAGCATGTTAGTGCAAGAACAGAATGGAATAGATTCATGGGGAAAGATAAAGAAAAGTTACATAGTACAGATGGTATCTGCTCAGTTATGTTGTGTGTGTTGTGTCGTTACAGTAGTGACTGACCCTTCATGACTAGAGATGGGCACGAAACGAGCGATTTTTCGTTTTCGTTTTCATTTTTTGTTTCATTACGTAATGAAACGAAAAACGAATTTTGACTCCAAAATGAAATGAAACGATCCCAAAACATGAAAAATTTTGTCGACCGCTTCGTTTTCGTTGCGGCAAATACATTGAATTGTGCTAAATGGTAACGAAACAGCAATTTTTCGTTTTTGTTTTTGTTTTTTCGTTTCATTATGTAATGAAACGAAAACTATTTTTTTTGCAAAAAAACCTCACGAAAATGGAAACGAACCGAAACGGCCCCCTAAACGACCAAACGACAAACGAAACACCATTTTTGAGTCGTGCCCATACTGGAGTGGTTTGCCAGTTCCTACTCCAGGCGTCTACAGTACCTGGTATTCCCTGGTGGTCTCCCATCCAAGTACTAACCAGGGCTAACCCTGCTTAGGTTCCGAAATCAGGCAAGATCGGATGTGCTTAGGGCATCTAGTCTCAGTTATGTTATTTTCCCACAATTGTAACAGAAAAGCCAAGGACAGCAATGCTAAGTGTGCTGCTTATATATCACCCCATAGCATTCAAAGCACTTGCTGCATGGTTACAGTTTAATTACCCATATTTTTCCATCTTTAAGACGCTCCCATATATAAGATGAGCCCCCTTTCAAATCCAAAATTAAAGTTTTGCAGCCCCGTGGTTCTCTCCTCAGCTTACTTCCATAAATAAGATGACCCTCATTTTGTAGTCTAACAATTTTAGACAAAAATCTAGTCTTACACACACACACAAAAATACTGAAAGAAGCCTACACATTGCCCTACTCCTCCTATTGAGCTGGGAGCTCAGTTTACTCACCTCAAAAGGAAGTCTGCTTCAAGCCAGCTACCTGAGCAGAGTTTTTGAGCAGAGTCTTGTTGCAGCCTTACAGTTGAACCACTGCATCAAAAGACCCTATGGAAGCATATCAAATTTATGAAAAACAGCTGGTATGCAGAAGGCTCTTGCCCCAATAGGCAAGAAACCAATGAGACACTGTTCTTATGAAAATGCTTTTGGTCACTGGATGTGTTAAGTTGGGAGGAGTCATTAAATTTGCTTTGAATTTTGCCTGAATAAACCTTCCATTGACAAATGAACTTGGGGACATGGGAAAGTTTTCACCGACAGCCACATCCTTGAAGTCCCTACTGTGTGGTTCCCAAGGAAGAATGGCAAACCTAATGTTGAATCTTCCTCTTGCAGAAATTCTGGGGACATGTCTAATTCATGGCTGGCAAGGGAAAGCAAACACAGCCACTCCTCACTTAACAACCTACCCAGTAACTGACATCTCAGGCTTACAACCAACAAGAGCAGCCAAAGCCACGGCTGCTGTTGTTCCAGCCCATGGAGCCTGGGCCAAAGTGTTCAGTCTGCTTCTGCATTCTTGCATCTAACATGTCAGCAGCTCAGAGGGGTGGAAGCACAGCTACAGCATCACCCCTGCTGTCCCCCTCCCCTGCCTTTTTCAAGGGATGGATGTTTTTGCAAGCATCACATTGCCTCTGCCAGGGAGGAGAATGACCCAAGCAGGACAGAACATCAGCCACCTCCATCTGTATTTTACCTCCTTTTCCTTCTGCTTCTCCCATGTCCTCCTGGAGAGCCTCTCCTCTGGTCTTCCTGCAAGGAAGGCAGCTACAACACACCTCAAGACATCCACCTTAAGTGCTTAACAATCAATTCACTCCCCTGCACTTTTCCCATATCCATAATATCCTTCTGGAGGTATGGTGACCAGAATTGTACACAATACTCCAGATGGGGCCTCACCATCGATTTATAAAGAGGCAAAATGACACTTGCTGACTTATTTTCTATACCCTTCCTAATGATCCCTAGCATTGCGTTTGCTTTTTTTCACTGCTGCAGCACACTGGGTTGACACCTTCACTGAGCTGTCCACCAGGACACCCAGGTCCCTTTCCTGGTTTGTTGCAGAGAATTCGGACCCCATCAATTTATAAATGTAATTGGGTGTTTTTGCCCCAATGTGCCCAAGCCCTTTGTAAATTGTAGGCAGTGAAAGTTAGGGCCCGTTTCATCCATATGTGGTTACTGCCTACGTGCACCTCCCTCCAAACATAGTAGGCACTGTGTGCTAAAAGGCAAAATGAGATGTTTAAGTATCCTGCTGAGACTATGAGATGTAATTTATATTCCACTATAGCCAGTTAAATGAAGGACTTCAGAGCAGAGAAGTGAATCTACACAAGAACAAGAGGTAGCATATTTTTTTCTCCTAGCCTGTAAAGAGTGACATGCTTTTTTCCCTAGTCTCAAGAATTTTCACATTTGTGGCTAGAGATGGGCACGACCAGGAAAAATGACGTTTTGAGTTTTTGTGTGTCGGAGCTGGCCCGTTTCGGCTCGTTTCCGTTTGTTGTGAAATTTTTCAAAAATTTGTCGTTTCGTTTGTCGGCTGTCGTTAGTACTGGTTTAGGGGGGGTAGGGTAGCGGGCTCCTGGAGGCACCTCTCTGGGGTGGGTGCCTCCTCTGGCCCGCTACAATGGGAAGGCATTTAGCGGGCTCCTGGAGGCACCTCTCTGGGGTGGGTGGGTGCCTCCTCTGGCCCGCTACCAAGGGAAAAGGAAGGGTACATCACGGTGTAGCCATTGCGTACCAAGTGGCACTGGTAGAGGCACCTCTCTTTTGGGTGCCTCTACTCTGACTCACTAAGAAGGACAGCATACTGGTGTACAGGTTTTGGAACTTGGACTGGTGAGCGAGGTGAGAGAGGAACGCCTCTCTGCTGGGCGCCCTATGGCTCACTAAGAAGGGAAGTGTACTTGCGTATAGTGCAATGCGAGTACAGATCTGCCTTAGGGTTGGGGTTAGGGCAAGGGCTAGGCTTAGGGTTACGGGTAAGGTTAGGGTGAGTTAGTGGGCTGCACCTCTGGGTGCCTCTGACCCACTAAGAAGGACAGTGTACTGGCGTATGGCTTAGGGTTAGGGTTAGGGTTAGGCTTAGGCTTAGGGTTGGTGGGCTTTTTATGCCCGACTGGCACATCCCAGAAGTCTCAGTCAAAAACTGGCCAAGTGGCCATGTGATTGGTGGAATGGCTCCAAAAATTTGCATGGTCCCATCCCATGGCCAGCCCATCATTGCACGTGAGCAGGTGTAAAAAAAATAAATAAAAATAAAATAACCATGAACGACAACGACAAATCAGACCCAATTTTTCTTTTATCGGCTCGAGTTCGAGTTCTGACGGCTTAATTGTCGTTACCGTTTCTCTTGCGTAACGGAAACGAGGAACGGAAACGGAAACGAGAATTTCGCCAAGTCGCGCCCATGTCTATTTGTGGGAACAATTTTTGCAAGACTGGACAAATTATACAAGTTGTACAAATTTGCTGGAAATTGTGAAGTACTATATCTGATGTCTTGTTGCACAGATTTGAAAATGTTATAAGCACAAGCTGGCTTACTGGTGTCTTTTCATCAAGCTGGTAGTCCATCTATGCTACTGGTGTGCTTTGCTCCACCAAGCGAGAATATGACAAATTTATGCACAAAGCTTTTGCACAAATTATATAAATGTTATTGGGGGAAAGGGTGTTTGTTTCCTTAGTCTTGCACTGGACGTGAGAAATCTCTCTGGGATTAAAAGACTTCTAAGAAAATGCACGAATATGTCAAGAGTGTGCAATTTGTCATATATGTTATTGGTCTTTTGCCTGCAATCCATATGATGTTCCCTTGCTTCTGTAAAAGGAGCAACATTTCCCATTATCTGCAGTGCTTTTCGGCCTTACCACAAACCATAATTTATTTTCTTCTGGGATCCGTGGCTGGAGAATGCAAAGTTCAGTGCTATGGCACTTCCTACAAGGTTCACTTCCCTATCAACAGCCTCTCTGTGTTTAGTAACTTTTCAGTTTTCATTTCCCTTAGGCTATGTTTTCTTATTTGGTTATTAAAAGATTTAATAAACTTCCTAAATGGTTTTTGTTGTTGGAGTAGTGTGTTTTAAAGATAAGGACTGGATGCAGATCCCATTAAGTCCTGACTACTTCAAGATAAACAGGGGAAAGCTGGAAGATGGGATGAGTGGAACTCATTCTCATTTGACAGAGTCCTAATTCAGTCCAACTTCTTCACATCCTTAGTACCAAGACCCTTAATGAGTCTGCTCAGTTGTTAAGATAATCTGTTTCACCACCTTAATAGGTGTGTTTGGTGGGGAGGGAGACAGGGTAGGACTTCCCTGTTGCTGCTCCCAGACTTCAGAACTCCCTCCCATGGGAAGCCAGGGTGGCCCCATTTTTGCTGTCCTTCTGCAAACAGGGAGAAACCTTTCAATCAACAAAGCCTGGCTTCCAGTACTGAAAACTACAGCCCGCAAAAGATCAAAGTTCAATGATTCCAACCCAGCCACAAGCACCAGTGATCAGTTCACACAATAGAACAGCTAATGACACCCATCAACCACAGAGAAGGATTGCAGTGAACTTTCTGATTGCAGTGAACCCCTGATTGCAGTGAAATTTCTTAATCCCTCCACCACAATACAACGACTAACATCTATTCTCCTACACAGGACAAGTTTCCCCTTTCCCACAACTGTAAAACCCCACAATCTCACTCGTTCTATACTCCAGATCCAGAGCACAGAGAGAACTTCTAGCTCCCCTGAGCTCCTTACCTTCTGAAGATGCCAGCCACAGAGTCTGGTGAAACATCAGGAAGAAAAACTTCCAGAACATGGCCAAACAGCCCGGAAAACTCACAATAGCTATCAGAAACCTTTCTCTTCAGCAGGCTTTCCCTCAGTGACTGCATCCCTGAGTGAATTCTTTAAATGGACTGTTGTACCTTACTGCTTTGACTTTGTTTTTGGTGTTGTTTTTGTTTACCAATCTTTACGGGGTTATTTTCTCGATCATTTTAATATTGCATTCTTACTCTTTTTAGTTTTAATTTTTTAAAAATGATGTTAAGCCACCTTGGGTCCTATTTATAGAGAAAAGTGGGGTAAAAACAAACAAAATCTATTCCATTATTATCTTCCTCCTCATCTTCTGATGCTCAGTCCATCCATTCCTTTCTTGTTCTGAACATATGCACAATATCCACTTACTTCAAAGAGTTCTTATATCAAACAAGTCTTCTCTGGAATCACTGGATTGAGAATTGAAGCTGCCATGTGTTTATTTATTAGGGTTGGTTAAAATAAGCCTTTATTAAAAAGATTTAAACATCTCTCTAAAGAGATAGTGAAATATACCTTTTCATCACTTGGAAAGACTGTCGTATTTCTTTTGTTGCCAAGGCTGTCTGTCTTCTCCCCCTTTCACAAAATGTTTACAAACATTTGCACAACGTCAGAACTAATTAAAGGCTGACAGTTACTGGGAATCCCGGTGGAAACACAGCATACAAAGTATGGTTCAAAGAATTTGTGTTCTAATCATGTAAACCCAAGTAAATTTCCTCTGAAAGGAAAACTGATGATAGTAATGATGATGATAATGATGATAATGATAATGAGGATAATGAAGAAAGCTAAAGCAAACCTTCTTTCTGTGTGGAGGGAAATGATCTTTTCTTATTGATGAGGAGGACAAAAGCTTGGCAATAAAGCTGCTCTGGCTCAAATCACTACTCAGGGTGGTTTACATAACACAAAACAGTACCACAGAGATAATCAGAGGGAACACCCTCAGTCACCTAGTCAATCAATATTAGATTTAAGATATGGTACTTCCATTCCATTTCCCTCCCATGCTACTGAAAGTGTGAGACAGAATGCTGGACTGAATGGGCTGCGGCCTGTTCCAGCAAGGCTGTTCTTAAGTGCTTATGTTCTTTGCTGTATAAAGATTGGCATCCTTTTCCCTTCAGGCAATGCAAGCACACCATGGGCCCATTTCCCGGGTTTTTGGATCATGGGTACATTGTTCCACCTTCATAAACCAGAGTTATTTTGAAGAATTGAGTTCTTGTGTGGGTGCATGCGTGTGTGAGGGGATATGATCGTGTTTTAAATGTAACATACTGCTTTGAAACTTTCAGTGGTGTGGAAATTTATATATTTACCATTGTTAGTGAATACATTCACTAACCTTTAAGTATTTCCTTTTAAAGATGAAACCTACCTTGGGTCCTTTTTAAAGAGAAAGATGGGGAAACAAACAAACAAACAAACAAACAAACAAACAAACAAACAAACAAAAAACAAACACACAAATAGCACTCTCCCTGCCACTGCCTCAACCTCCATGAGACGCAGTGTCAATCAGCATTTTAACCATCATAATAAAGTGGTGTTTGTCCACCATTCAGCAAGGCAGCTTTCCCATGAATTTAAGATGAACTGGCATTTTGCCATTGCACCACCTAAGGACTGGAGTTACTCTTATTTTCACTGCTCATATAACTTGCTTCAGTCTTCGTTATTGCAAAAGAGGTAAACTGCCATTAACTCAGCATTTGTTGCTATGTCCCAAATCAAACTTTCAGTGGTGTGGAACTAGTTCAGTTGAAATGTAGTCCTAGAGAATTCTAGAAATACTAGTTTTGTGAAGGCATTACAACCCTTCATTTCATCAGGAAGGCCCTTTTGTGATGCTGACCTCCTTTATGGAAGCAAGCATTACTAAGATTGTTGAAGAGGAAGAGCAAAAATTAAAGTGCTGGCAACTTGTCATTCTACAATGATATTCACAATTTGCTGCCTGAGTGAACAATCCTTTTGTTAGCCCAGTACTTAAAAAACTGACAAGCTTTCTTGAGCAGAAACACTCATGGTATGTACCTCATATCTTTCCTATTGAAGCTCTAGAGTCCATGCAAATATGTGACTGGTTAGAGTGGTATACATTTAGGCACCTGGTAATTCATGACATGAAATACAATGACTGAAATCTGGGAGTAATACACAATTAGAATGGGCCCATTGAATCAATGGAGATCTGACAACCCCCCCTCACATTTTGTAAATATTTTAGTATATTTTTGTGTGTGTGTGACAACACTGAAGAAATGACACTTGGCTACAAAATAAAGCAGTGACTATAGTCTGTATAACAGTGTAAATGTGCTGTCCCCCTCAAAATAACACAACATATAGCCATCAATATCATGAAAAGATATACTAAAATATTTACGAAATGTTAGGGGGTGTACTCACTTCTGTGATATCTTGTATGTAAGTACAGTATTTTTTATTCTGTGGATTTATTTATTTATTTATTTATTTATTTATTTATTTATTTATTTATTTATTTATTTATTT
>JAHTLZ010000129.1:97804853-97828671 GCA_023846285.1 Phrynocephalus versicolor
TTTATTTATTTATTTATTTATTTATTTATTTATTTATTTATTTATTTTTGCATTCGTATACCGCTCCCATTTCCCAAAGGAACTCTGGGTGGTTCACACAATAGGCTTAAAAACAGACAACAATAAAACAATATAAAATAGTAAAATAGTGCTGGGCAAGAGGCAAACACTTAACGACCATGAAAAAAGAGAAGGGGGGAAAAAACAACTTGGTACCACATTAGCAGTCGCCAAAGGCATCCCTGAACAGCCAGGTTTTAAGGGCTTTCCTGAACGATGCCAATGAGGGAGCCTGGCGTATCTCACCGGGTAGCTTGTTCCAAAGTGATGGACCGGCCACCGAGAAGGCCCGTTTTCGAGTTACTACCCTGTGGGCCTCCCTGGGGGTGGCCACCTGGAGTGAGAGAACCATAGAGGAACAGGTGGGTCGGGCCAGCTCTGATCAAAGTCCAGTAAAAATCCAGGTTTTTACTGGACTTTGACCAATAAATAATTATAGCATTGAGCACCTTGCCAGTATCTCTTCTCCTCCACGGTGAATCAGCATCTGTAAGAACAAAAACAAATCAAAAATGTGCTACACACACACGTTTAGCACACCATATGCATGTTAGTAAGCCGTATTGTGGCAGAGTTCTGAATTTCTGTAAAATTCCCATTTTGCTTCACAACAGAAATGCAGAGTTCAAAGAAGAGATTGAACCCCAGGGCGTGAGCAAAGTTTAATCTGCAGTACAGGCATTTAACCACTGCACCACAAGGCTCCTACTCCAAGTCATGTAGGAGAAAGAATAAAAAAGTTTATTTTCTAATCTTTTTGTTGAATTATAGACTTGTCTATGCAGCTTTTTTACTGCCCATGTATTAGCAACCAAAGAGATCATCATCAACAATCAACTGCCATCAAATCATGAAAGAAAGGGCAAGAATACTTATAGAGGTGAGTTTTTCTTTGAAGTTCAAAAGCTGGAAAGAAACCTTTGTTTAGTGCTGGTTAGACACTCACCTCAGCTTAGAAAGTTTCTCCCAGTAACTTAAATTATGCACAGCAAGTGGGGTTATAAATACAAGTACAACAGTTATAACTAGAGATGTTTACAAAATGAAAAATGAAACACTTTTTGTTACACAACGAATCATTTCATTACAAAACAAAACAGTAGAATGTGTTTTGGGATGAAATGAAAAGAACCAACATTTTTGGCTCTAGAAATGAACCAATTTGTCCTACGGGTACCAAATTTAGTGGGCAGCTTCCCTGGACTCTTCCCTTTAAGCCCTCCAAGCTTGGAGAGGTTTGGGGTTCAGGGGGCTAAGTTATTAAACTCCAAAATGGGTTCCCCATAGAAAAGAGGAAGAGGAAAAATGTGGCATTTTAAACTCAAGCTCCATTCATCCCTTCTGTGCTGTGGGATATGAAAGAGGGGGTTTGAGGTGAGTACTGATAGGTCTTCTTGGAAGGATTGCTAAGAGATGATGCAGTTAAAACCCCCAGTTTCACTCTCTGAAAGAGCAAGCAAAAATTTATAGCCCTGAGTCTGTGCTTCCTTTTATGGAAAGGCAAGCGAAACTAGAACAGAATGGAATCATTTCAGCACTTGCCCCAACTCCCTCCTTCACTTCCCGCTATATTTCATGTCTCTAGGACCCGTAGTAGACAATTTATAGCATAACAAATTGTTTCCTTTCAGTTCATTCTGAAAATTCTTTTAAAAATTTATTAGCAACAAAATAAAACAAAAGGAAAGGAAACATGAAACAAAGCAAAACACTATATGTTTGTTCTGTGCCCAGTAAAACTTGTCAGCTGTTAAGGTTTACAAAGATTTCAAGAGGTTTAATGGACAGAGTGACGGGTGGGGACTCAGGAGACCTTAGTTCAAATTTCTGCTTAGCGATATAAACTCGCTGGTTCGGTATGTGTAACTGGCAAAACCACTCCTTAAATATCTTTCTTACCTTGAAAGCTCTATTAGGGTCTTGATTAGAGATGGGCACGACTTTAAAAATGGTGTTTCGTTTGTCGTTTGTCGTTTAGGGGGTCCGTTTTGGTTTGTTTTCATTTTTCGCAATTTTTTGCAAAAAATCATTTTTCGTTTCGTTACATAACAAAATGAAAAAATGAAAACGAAAATGAAAAATTGCTCATTTCGTGCCCATCTCTACAATTCAATGTATTACCGTAATGAAAACGAAATGGACGACAAAATTTCTGGTGTTTCTGTTCGTTTTGTTTCATTTGGAGGCAAAAATTCATTTTTCGTTTCGTTACATAACGAAACAAAAAAACGAAAACAAAAACGAAAAATTGCTCGTTTCGTGCCCATCTCTAGTCTTGCTAGCATGTAAAAACAACAGAATTCCCCGGCCAAATGGACAGAGCAAAACTACAGAGCATCTTTGCTTCAGAGCTCTGACCCTGAATGTAGCTGAGCCAGCAGCATAAATCTGGCTCCATTGCTTTGTATTCTCCTAAGTGTTATAGTTAAATCACTCCTTCCTTTGGAATGTTTACTGCCGAGTTCTAGGCTGCCATGTTTGTTTTTCAAATGAGCAGGGCTGAGCCGTGTCTCCCATTGCTATCCTCTTGTGAACAATTAGGAGACGTAGGCTTTAATAGAAGCATTGCATCATTTTTTTAATGGGTGCACCGACTTATTTGCAATTAAGTTTAGATTGCATAATAAAATGCAGTGGTATTTTAGCCTCCAGTTTATGTCCCAGTAAAAGGCTTTGAATGTTATTTCCCAGCAACTTCATGTGACTCCTAAAGATAAATCCTTTTGCTGCAGTCTGGACAGGTGAAGGCATAGATAAGTGAGCAAGAAGGCAGGTAAGCTGGGATGAAGAAAAAACTGGTGTATAGTAGTTTTGTAACAGTAGCCCCCAGATGTAAAGGATTTCTACACAGCTATGTGGCTCCCCCCCCACACACATTGTAAGGCACACATGGAACATTTTTCTTTTCTGCCAACACTTATTCCATAATTTACAACAGCCTCTGTATTCCCGATATATTTATTTTATTTTATTTATTTATTTTTACAACTTATATGCCGCCCACTACCCAAAGGTCTCTGGGCGGATTCCAATCAAAGAATTAAAACAGTTAAAAACATCAAACAACAATAAATAATAAAAACAATAATAAAAACCTTATACTAAAATCATCACACTAGAATTGCCATCAGAAGACCCACAATCTAAATTGTATCAATTAAAAAAATTCTGGAACAGGAAGGTTTTTACCTGGCGCCAAAATGTCATCAGTGTTGGCGCCAGGCGGATCTCACTTGGGAGGGCATTCCATAGCTTGGGGGCAGCTGCCAAGAAGGCCCTGTGTCTACAAGCCATCCCTCTCACCTCCTTGATATATGTGCTGATACAAGTTTAAATATTTCTGATATTTTAAAAGCAGAAAAAATCCCCAACAGACCAACACAACTAGAAATGAGTGTTTCATTTCGGAAGTGGTCCAGTTCCAAAATGAAACGCAGGAGCCCAGCTGTACATCTAATGAGCTGATTCAGGCCATTGTCCACCTAGCTAGCCTATTCAGATCAGGGTGATGTGAAATCAAGGTGAACTATAAATTGGAGGCCTCACCACTAACTTTCCTCAGACTGATGAAGCTGCATGGATGAGTAGTGAAACATTTTGATATCTCAAGAAAAGAAGTCCAGTTGCCATGATTCAGCTTCCAGATAACATAAGTGTTGTAATTTAAGCTAGTCTGGATTGAGGTTGAGGACCTGGCTCCACTTTTTCTAGTATAAGGGGGCAGAATATGTAGCCTTGGGCAAGTTGCACAGTTCCAGAGCATGGCAAAAGCAGGGAACGATATACCACTTTTGTGTACTTTCTTCCTAGAAAACCTTGAGAAAGATTGCTGTAAGTCAGAATCAGCTTGATGGCATGCAATTATTTTCTTCTGTTCCAAATCGCTTCAGCTTTACATCTCCATCCTGTTTTGTTGTGCTCACTGAAAATCCTTCCACTTCAGTTTGAAGGGCCCAGTAAAGGCTATATCTTAACAGTTTATTTACCCACCTTTGAATAGGAAAAAAAAGGGAGAGAAGAGAATGTCCAGAAAAGGCAGTTAGACAAGGATGATTTGAAGCCAAAGCTTAGGCAAAAGAAAATCTTTCTTGCCTTCTCTGGAAAGCAAAACTGACATTCCATTTGAGAATTCATCTTTGAAAGAGCATCTCACGCTTCTTTAATGGAAAGGGGAGAAAGACAGACATTAAAGAATCATCTTCAGAACTCTTCAGACATTTAGCATTCTATAGTGTGGAGGCTCGATTAACTGGTGTTAACAAAACTGCTTCTTTTCCTTTAAAACGTCAGTGTTGCCGGGGCTCAAAATAAGTAGATATGTTAAAATATGCCAGATTTGTGTTCTTTGTCCTATGCAGGAATTGATGTGGCACAGCCTGCTCTTTGGAAAGGGCTTACTAAGTCTTTGTATCCTATCAAAACATGTTGGCTGCACAACGTGAGGAGGGAAGTCAGAACACACACACATACTCTCCCCACACACATTTAATACCAAATGGCACATGATGTTAATAACATGGTGGCTCAGTGGGCTAGAGTGCTGAAATGTTCAGCTGCAAAGTCAGCAGCTAGGAGGTTAAGAATCCCGGGTGCCATTGTTAACCCCAGCTCCTGCCAACGTAGCCATTTGAAAGTGTGTAAATGCAAGTAGATAAACAGGTACCGCATGGGAAAAAGTGGGAAGGTAAATGGTGTTCCGGGCACAGAAATGCATTCAGCCATACCAGTCACTAGAGATGGGCACGACTCAGCGAAATTTTCGTTTTCGTTTTCATTTTTTTGTTTCATTTCATAACAAAAACGAAAATGAAAAAATTTTCAGAAGCAAAACGACAACAGAAACGAAACAAAAATTTTTGCCGTGTTTTTCGTTTTCGTTACGGCAGACACATTGCATTGAAAAGAATGCTAATGAAACAAAAAAATTTTGTTTTCATTTTTGTTTTTTGTTTCATTTCGTAACGAAAACAAAAATGAAAAATGTGCAAAAAACCCCCCAAAACGAAAACAAACCGAAACGGACCCCTAAACGACAAACGACAAACGAAAAATTATTTTTTTGAGTCATGCCCATCTCTACCAGCCACATAGCCACGGACTTGCACAACACTGGCTCGTTGGCTTAGAAATGGATATGAGTGCTGCCCCTAGAGCTGGGCATGACTAGCACACATGTGCAGGGGGAAACTTTACCTTTACCTTGTTACTTGTTGTTATGATTATATACCACCCATACCACTTTAAGTAGTCACTGGGTGGTTTACAGTTTAATTACAGTATGCAGGCTACACATCCCCCCCGAAAGCTGGGTATTCATTTTACCGACCTCAGAAGGCTCACGATTTGTCTATTTGTTTTATTAGCAAATTGTAAAGTGTGTGTGTGTGTTTGTGTGTGTTGCCAGACTGATCCAAAAGCATAGCAGAGGAGGAGACATACTTTAACCTCATTGTGTTTTTCCTTCGTAAAACAGGATGTTCAAGCATGTTGCAATGCCCTGTGGAAAAAGCAGGTAAGCTGCTGGGAGGGATTTGTGGGTGTATTTTTATTTTTCTTGTTTATTTGTTTTTGTTTTTGCTTTTCCATAAGAGTAAAAAGCCCACCTTCCCTTTATTTGAGGTTGAGATTTGCAAAAAAACAGTTTTCTCTGCAAAACCTTGAATTTGGTGTTAGGAACCTTTATATTTTTGCATGAAAAGTTTATTTCAGAAACAAGTACTAATATAAGTGTTAATATATTGGGGGTGGGAGGGGATAAAACAAAAAACCAAAAAACCACAGTAAAATCTCTCATAATTTTACCCTGTATGGAGAACACATACATTTTATCTTCCTCACCTGCAAGAGCAAATGTGGTGAAGATTTATATTGCAGCACTGTAAATACACAGAACATGACCCAGCACCATCTCAGTTACGATAACTTTTACAGTAATAACTTTTGCATATATGTTTTATTCAGCTTTTGCTTTTATTTCATTTTCACTTTGGATGCAACTGCACTGGAGGAAAAGTGCAAATGGAACCACTATGAAGTTGGGTTTTCCCCAGGTTTCAGCCAAGCACATAGGAGTCAGCAGAGAGAGAGAGGAGGAACCCCGCCTTGTTTGCAGCTTGTTCACCATTTGAAGCCTCTCCTTCCCATACAAGGTAGTTAGGTTTGTCTGTTTCCCTTTTCTCTTCTCTTTCTTTCTACATTTTAAAAGATCTGTTGTCCCAGTACTAGACAAACTGGGTGACCAAAGAGAAAGGCAGAGAGAAGCAAAGATTTGTCAGATAGACAGGAAGAAATTTTCACTCAATCTTGTTTCCAGATTCTTAAGGGACTTCTGCATTGTTCTGACTGTCCAGATATGCAGGAGGAACAGTTAGAGAAAAATGGTCTTAAAACTTCTTCCCTTCTCCCCACCTCCTTTGGTTGCCCATCTGCCTGAGTGGTAGGTTAGCAAGCATTGAAAAAGAAAGCAAAAGGAGGGAAACAAGCAAGCAAGCAGGGTGGGACAAAATGGAACAGGACAGGATGATGAAAGCAGACTGAACCACTACCTGTGGAAAGAAGAGTATTTGGACGACAGCTGGTTTTCTTGCAGCTGTTTCTTTGGGCGTTTATACACGACCCCTAAGCTCTGCGGCAAAGGGCTGCAAGCTCCGGACCTTAAAAATGTTTCCCCACCAGGTCTGGAGTTTGCAGACAATTAAGTGCGACCCCGCCCATCTAAGCGCGACCCAGCACACTTTTCTTGTACCTGCTTGAAGAGGGTGAAAAATTTTGAGGCGGAGAGTGCCTGAGCTCTCCTCGCTTCTTCTTGTTGTTTTTCTTTTGCCTCTGCCCCTTTAAGAGCAACCAGGAAGTAAGACCGGGGCTCGGAGCAAGCTTCCACGCACCGGAGGTAAGGCTTTCTTCTTTTTCCCTGTTAAAGGCTTATTTTCCCTCTCTCCCCTCACGCAGACAGAACAAGGAAGTGCGGAGTGGGTGGGGACGGAGGAACAGCAACGAACCCTCAAGATCTCTGGTCCGAATTTAAGGGACCAGCGGATCTGAGGGATCATGTAAAAAGGCCCTTTGTTTCTGCTGGTGAAATCAGCTGGAATGACTTTCCAAACAGTGGCTACAAATCCTTCTACTTTAGCTCAAGTGATTATACTGTCTGAACCAATGCAAATTAATTCAATTCCAAAAACATAGAAGCCTCAGTGGCAGAGAAAACAACTGAGAACGGGGTTGATGAACTCCAGAGCAAACTCCAGACTAACTTGCATTGACTTTTACATTATGTAGTCAATGAGAAATAATGCATAGCAGAGTGTCCCAACCCTGGAGCATTTGCTGCATTATTTGTCAATGCAGTTGCATTGTTAGAAATCCTCTTTGAAATGCACTTGCAGAGAAATGGCTTAAAACATCAAAATAAATTAAGCAATGTACAGTAAGCAGCACCCTATCTTCTGCAAGAAATACTTTTGGATTGTAGCCCAAATTATTATTATTATTATTATTATTATTGCATCCTTTTGATATGAGAATATGACAAAGCATTGGTTGTAATTTGTTCCACAGTGAAACGGAATACTGGGTTCTTATCTCTCTCTCCCATTATTGTGCTTTCTGTCTAGGAATAATGCATCCTAAAGGACAATCTTTCTCTCTTCCTCTTCCTCTCTCTTTCGTTCTCTCTCTTGGTTGTTTTCACACAACAGTGAATTGCAGGAGGATATGAGTTATTTTTTTCTTTTAAAAATGATGGATATAAACAACCCTTCTGTGTTTCATCCACATGCAATATTTATTTAGGAAAAGAGAATGCACAGGAACAGAAGCTGAACATTTATGGTGTCATTATTTAGGGTTTTGACAAAATCTACTCAAAGGCCTTTAGCTGAGCATCCTTTTAGATGGGAGCGATCTGATTTGCAGCTGTCCTGTGTCATCTTTAATGCAACCTTTCCATCCATTAGAACTAATAACTGGTATGATGATTTGCTGAGAATGTACTGTTTAAAAGATGGCACATAGGCACCCTAGCATTTATTTATTTATTTATTTATTGGATTTTTATATCACCCGTCTGGCAGTGAGGCCACTCTGGTCAACAGCAACCAATGAATACAATACAATAAAAACACACGTACCATTTTGTTTGCTCTATACAATGCACTTCCCACCTCTCAAAAGTAAGGGGAAATGTCTGTGTATCTTATAGAGCGAGTACATTAGCCCCCACTACAAATGCATCACATATTTTCATTTAGAGAGAAGTTACCTGCATGGAGCCTCTCCCGTCCCCTACTGCAGCTGGGATTCCACAGTTCCAATCACCTCGTTTGCAAAGAGACTTCCTCCAGGGAGCCTCTCCCCACCCTCTCATTCTGCAGCCAAGATTCCCCAGTCAAAAATCACCTTGTTTGCACAGAGGTCTGCTCCAAGGAATCTCTGCCCCTCCCCTTTTGCAGCCTGGATACCCCAGTCCCAATCACCTCATTTGCAAGCCTCCCCTTTTGCAGCTTGGTTTCTCCAGTCACAGTCACCTCATTTGCAAGTCTCCCCTTTTGCAGCCTGGATTCCCCAGTCCCAATCACCTCATTTGCAACCATTCCCCTTTGCAGCCTGGACTCTTCAGTCCCAATCACCTCGTTTGCAACCCTCCCCTTTTGCAAGCTTGGATTCCACAGTTCCAATCACCTCATTTACAAACCTCCCCTTTTGCAGCCTGGGTTCCCCAGTCGCAATCACCTCATTTGCAACCCTCTGGTTTTGCAGCTTGGATTCCCCGTCCAAAAATCACCTCATTTGCAAGGAGGTCTCCTCCACAGAGCCTCTGCCCTCCCCTTTTGCAGCCTGGATTTCCCTGCCATGAAACCTTAAGCTAAACATTTTATTCTTGTTTTCCTCCTCTAAAAACTAGGTGCATCTTCTGGTCAGGTGCATCTTATAGAGAGAAAAATATGGTAATTCATACAATGAAATAAACATATACCTAAGATGCAGTAAATATAATGAAAATAACATGAAATAAAATATAATTTCCATAGAATATTAATAATCCTGGTGGGCAAATCGGCTAAAAGCATGTTTTAGTGGCTAAACACTATGTTAATTTGGAGGAAATGCTTGCTTAAATAGCCAAATTTTCAATAGTATTTTTTTTAAAAAAAACAGCAGCCAAAAAGGGGGCCAGGCAGCTGTCTGGTGGACGATTATTCCATAGGCAAGGGACAATGGCAGAAAAGGCCCTACTTCTAGTTTTTTTCATTTCGGGCCTCTCATGGTGTTAATTGCCTCAAACATCTAGCCTGGGAAGATCGGGTATTATGGACAGCTTTCATTGGGAAAAGGCACTCTGACAGGTAGAGAGGTCCTAAACTGTTTAGGGCTTTGCATGTCATAGTTAAGATGCTCTCTAGCCTCCTCCTTTAGGAGCGCTCATGTCAGCTGCCCTAGTGGCATCAGCTTCCCATCTATACACCAGAGCATCAACAGGAGCAACAACTACGTCAGCATAGAAACCAACAGGATCCAACAGGACAAAAGTTTTTAGCCAGCAGCAATATGCCACTGCCACTGGGACCAATACTGCTGCAGAGCTATTGACTGACTGACTGATTGATTTACCACTCCATTAGTGCAATGCACTATTCTTGGCAGTCAACAACATAGTAAAAAAACATATAACTATTAAGATAGAACTAAATTGTAAGAGGGTTAAAACAGTTGGAAGATTAAAGCCAGTGGCATCAGGCTCACATTATCTCTGTAAGAATAGGGCAAGAGGTATAATATCATGCAGAGTCATTGTGAAAGTGTTCTCCTTTTGAGCTTCCTTCTAACTATTAGCATGGATTGGGGGCAGGCAAAGCTCTGTTGGGTGCTGGTGCCACCATAAAGAATGTCCAATCCTTCATTGAAGACCTCTGAGCCAAAAAAACCCTGATTTCATCTGATTTTTGGATCAGGATCAAACCAGGATAGACGACCAGTCTTAAGGATAATACTTAATTTGCAATTAAATCATTTCAGACTCACAGTGATTGTCCCATGTTTTTTTTAAAGGTATAAAACAAAAGCAGGTTAACAGTCTTTCCTTTGGTGACACTCTGGGACCATGCAGCTTCCTGACCAGCCACACAGGTTGTTGGTGATTTCAGCTGGCCCCTCTCGAAGGAGGCAAAGTGGGGCTTTGGATGCCCAACCATGGCAATACAGCCCAGGACTCCAATTGACTGAGCAATACAATCAGGGATCTCCAAAGAAAGGATCCTGCCAGTCTTGTTGTCAGAGTTGTCTGTACAGTGGACCCTTGTATAACAAACGGTTTGTATAACATAAAATCTGTACAACATAAAAAATTCCAGAGATAGGGGAAATTTTCTTAACAAAATCGCCTATGGGGCAAATCCATACAACATAAAAATGGTCACGATTAAGGATTACTCTGTTTTCAATGCATTTCCTATGGGAAATTTGTATAAAGGAAAATTTGCTTAACATAATTTCATTTGGAACAAATTAATTCCTTTATACAAGGTACCACTGTACTTGGATTATATGGACTAATGTCATTACTGTGTTCCTGTATCACCAGTCCCTATCTATAATAATGTTGCCTGGACAGTTTTTTATTTTATTTATTTTATTTATTTTTACAACTTATATGCCGCCTACTACCCAAAGGTCTCTGGGTGGCTTCCAATCAAAGAATTAAAACAGTAAAAACATCAAACAACAACAAATAAGTAAAACAATAATAAAAACCTTATACTAAAATCATCACACTAGAATTGCCATCAGAAGACCCACAATCTAAATTGTATCAGTTAAAAAAAGTTCAGGGGTTTAGGTACCTAGCTGTTAAGCCAGAGGTTAGATATTAGTTTCCCACCGTATCTCCTCTGAGTAGATCCAGCCTGCATGATCTTGAGCAAGCAGTAATATTCTAGAATGCCCACAGGAGAAAAGGGAACGGAAAACCATTTCTATGCATTCTTTATCTGGAAAACCCTGAAAGGGTTGCCATTAGAGATTAGGATGTATTTTTTGTAAAATGTGATTTGACATGATTTATAATTCGCCAGGGCTGATAAGAAACTGACAATTTTCTAGCGACGAATCAACACATCGACAAATTGATTCACCTCCCTTTAAAATGCTGCAAACCCCCCTCCCCTGGCATCTAAAGGATCCAAATTTCAGTGATGCTTTCTCTGCCTCTCCTTAGTTTGGCCATGATTGGGGTTTGGAAATCTGAGCTATGCACACCCAAATAGGGTCCCCCATGGGGACGTACCAAACAAGCCAAACATGGCTTCTACCAAAACTCTTCTACAATCACCACAAAACCTACAGGGGTTGTAGAAGAGAGCCAGGGGAATACTCCCATCCAATTTTAGTGCCCCAGTGCCTTGGGAAGGGGGCATTTCATAGCCTGACAAATTAACAAATAAAAAATGACTAAAATGCATCCATTCATATTCGTTGTGGGGCTCCATTTGCGATGAATAAGAATTGATGAATTCTGATGAACCGGACAGATTCATCAGAAAACATGATTTGATTTTCAATGTGTCCCCATTCCTTATTATTGTCATAAGTCAGATCTCACTTGCCGGCACACAATTCTTATTCCTCTTAAAGGTCATTGTCAGGTGTGACAGCTGTTCATCTTTGTTCTCTCTTTCTCTCTCTGAACTTCCTCCAGTTTGTTGGCATCCTTCTTAAGGGGCTAATTCATTCATTCGTTCGTTATTTATATTGCACATTTAAAATTATTATTATTCAAACCTGCATAAACACAAAGCAAAATAAAACAACCACATTTACTTATTGCACATTTTAAAATTCTTGCATAATTTATTCTTTTATCCTTTTGCATTTGATATATAATTTATATTATCTTTGTGAAGTCTTATGCCACAGTGCTGTATTCTGTATGAAATAAAAATAAATAAAGTGTCTAGAGCTGGATACAGTTTCCAGCTGAGGCCTAACCAGTTCACAGTATTTCAGTATATGTATATTGGAGCCAGTTTACACCCTGTATCAGATGGATGTATTACTCTATAGGGTAATGATTCTCTCAAGCCACATAGAGAAAAGAAGCAGGGATGGACTCAGGGTAGAAATCTACTTTTAAGCTCCATCAGAAAAGTGCACAAGGTATTTTTTGTTGCTGTGTTAAATTAGCCCTGACACATGTTTTATTTTTACTACTTTGAGTATTTTATGCCCCTCGTTCTTTGCAAATAAGCAGCAATAAAGAAAGATTGGCTGATAAAACTGTTCTCCTTAATATTTTGCATATGTAGTGAGCTATAGGTCAGATTCTCAGTGTGCCAAAATAAAATTTCCTCCCCTTAATGATCTCTCCCTGATTGGTTATTATGGGAGGGAGAATTTGAAAATGAAGTGGCTTCCAGATGGAGCATATGCATTAACATTTAATATTTATGATGCAAAAAGGCCACAGCATGAAAACTCTCTGCTTTCCCAAAAGCTGCGAACAAACTAAATGCAAAGAAGAGGGGCGGAGGGGCGGTCTGGAGTGTGTCTGCACGAATGAGCAAAAGAAAGAGGTCGTTGAGTCAGAGTTAATGTTCTTCAACTGAGAAAGCCAGTATTAATAAACGAGTATCTCTGAGAAGGGATTGTAGAGATCTTGGCCCTTTCAGGGTTGTTTTTCATGTTCCCATGACAGTGTGTGATGTTAGTACGAATTGGAGAAGAGGTAGCTGTGTTAGCCTGTGGAAGTGTTTGTAGTGTCACCTGCTTTGCCCCTGGCCCTTTCACAGGCTATTGACAAGCACCGCTTCTAATTGTTTTCTCTTTCGCTGCCACCTACTAGCTTTGCTAGTAAATTAATGCTTTCAGACTGATTTTAAATTGAATAAAGATAAAAGAAGCTTATTTATTACAAAGTTGAATTAAACTCATAAGGAGTAATGTGTTTAGGTACAAACAAAAAGGAAGAATATAGCTCAAACACACTAAAGTTGTTATAAACAAAGTGGATCTCTTGTACACCCTGTTCTTAAATATACAGTCATTCAACACTTAATTTTCCTCACATAAGTTCTAAAATCCTATATCTTCTCTCTCTAGTCTTTAACTGTCTCTCAGGCTGCTTTCACATGACCCTTAAAATCCGCTGCAAAATGCTCGCAGATGCAGAGCATAAAATTGTTTTCCCACCAGCAGCAGACTTAAAAAAAAAAAAGTACGACCATGCCCACTTAAGCACACCCCAGCGCATTTTACAAGTACCTGGTCTCGAGGAGGTAAAAAAAATGTGGATTTTAAAGCTGTGAATGCCTGGCTCTCCTCTGCATTCTGTTTGTTTTTGTTGTCCCCCCCTTTTAACAGACAGGAATATCTAACAGGCTTCCAGTCCTACTACAACTAGCTGCTGCCTACGGCAGGCAGAGGTGAGCCAGCATTTTTTTCTCCCTCCCTTCACAGCAGACAGAAGCAATAGAATCAGAGTGTGGGAGGGCGGGAACACAGGAACCAGGACAAAAACCACATGATCTCTGGTTGGGGGGGGGAATCTGAATTTAAGTTGCCAGTGGATTTTAGGGGTTGTGTGAAAGCAGCCTCAGTCTGACACTATCTGACTCTCTCTCAGACTCTGTCAATCTTTCAGACAGTGTAAATTCCCTATCTGTTACTGAGTCTTCATTTATCTATTCCGCAGTAAGTGTAGGTCCCTATCTGACTAATTTGGTGATGGGCTGAGCCTTAAATCCCCTCAGGCTCCTCCCCAGACTCTCTCATTGGTCCATAAACAACCAATCAATATAGACACTTCTCATAAATTATTCAACACAAAGGGATAAATGCCACAGTGTTATGGGGAAAACAAAAACAGTAAGAAAAGACAAGATTGTAGTGGCACCATCAAGTCTTACTTCATCAGACACAAGGGATTGAATAAGATATGAGAGAGAAAGGTATGTCCTCTTAATTCTAATGAAGTGGAATTTGATAGAAAATGGAAGGCACTGAGACAAAGGTGAAGTACAATCGTTATCTAATTCTCTTTGGAAAGGTTAAACTGGACATTCCGAAGAAAACAAAATACTAAGATGACATAACAAAATATACCAAACACAGTAAAAAGACAGGCAAGGAAGCTCAAGGCAATGCCCATAAACTCAGGCAAGCACTCATACTCTCTGTCTTGCTCAGTCCATCAGGATCAGTGGGAGCGCAGACAAAGACGATTAACCCCTTTTATTGAGCCTTGCCGAGAAAAGAGACAAAAATCATTTGCTCATATTCCAGGTTAAGTCCACGTCACATTAATCCCATAATGACTAGAAGGGTCTTTGCTGTTCTCTGAATTAAACATGGTGGTATATAAATGATGATGTTTGTAGAAATGCCAAGTTCAGGTGTCCCTTTGGATCCAATTTCAGACATATATCCCAGATATTTTCCTCAACTGGTTTGGGTATCCATGCCATAAAAGAATCAGCTCCACATGCAGAATCTTCAAAAACTCAGATCCAGTTGGGAAGAACCTTAAGCAGTCTAAATGGTAAGAGCATCTCTTCAGCTCTCCTGATCTTTCTGAATCAAGTTTTTTGCCCACAGCCCTGTTATTCTTTGCTCCCTTTGGGTTAAACCAATATTTCATAAGTGTCACAGTTGCAGCACACATCCTGTTTTTATGTGATTCATGGTCACATTAAAGCAGTACATGTAGTTCAAGCTGATGGTGTCATCTGACCAGTGCTGAGAGGGTCCTTGTCACACAGAATCATAGAATCATAGAGTTGGAAGAGACCTCAAGGGCCATCCAGTCCAACCTCCTTCCGTGCAGGAACCCCCATCACAGTATCCCCGACAGATGGCCATCCAGTATTTGCTTAAAAACCTCCAAAGAAGGAGACTCCACCACACTCCGTGGCAGCATATTCCACTGCTGAACAGCTCTAACCATCATGAAGTTCTTCCTAATGTTCAAATGGAATCTCTTTTCCTGTAGTTCGAAACCATTGCCCCGCGTCCTAGTCTCTGAAGCCATGGAAAACAAACCTGTTCCCTCTTCAGTATGAAATCCTTTCAAATATTTAAATATCACTATCATATTCCCTCTCAGCCTTCTTTTTGTAAGGCTAAACATTCCCATCTTCCTAAGCCGTTCCTCATAAGACATTTCTTCCAGACCCTCAATCATCTTGGTTGCCCTCCTCTGGACCCGTTCAAGATTGTCAACATCCTTTTTAAATTGAGGTCCACAGAACTGCGAGTCCTTGCCTACTCAGCATGTGGGGAAAATGGATCAAGGAGTTAGACAGACGGAAGCTCTTTTCCCTCTCATGCAATATCAGAAGCAGAAGTCCTCCACTCAAAATATTTCTTAACCCAGTAGACATGGGCACGACTTGGAGAAATTCTCGTTTCCGTTTCCGTTCCTCGTTTCCGTTACGTAACAGAAACGGTAACGACAGTTACTCCGCCAGAACTCGAACTCGAACCGATAAAAGAAAAATTGGGTCTGATTTGTCGTTGTCGTTCATGCCATCGTGGCGATCATGCGATGCCAAGCGGCACGGAAAAAAAGTTTTAAAAAACCCTCAATTCACGGCCAAAAAAGCAGACAAAAATATGCCTGCCTGAGTGAGGGCACCTACCAGAGGGGTGGTTTCGGGGAGGGGGGTCCCTGGCCTCCCCCCCTCCTGTCCTGGGCTGCTCTGGTGGGGGGGCATCCTCGTCGTCTCACCAAAGTCGCCAAACTAGTCGCCAATGCCATGCCATGCGGTGCGGGTGGGCAGGGGATCCAAAATGGCGAGTCGGCGACCGCAATATTTATTTTGAAATCGTGGTCCAAAAACACACCAAAGCACCACAGAAACATACGAAAAGAGGGGTGGTTTCAGGGGGCAGCCTCCCCCCTCTCCTGTCCTGGGCTGCTCTGGTGGGGGGCATCCTCGTCGTCTCGCCAAAGTTGCCATGCCATGCGGTGCGGGCGAGGGATCCAAAATGGCGACCACAATATTTATTTTGAAATCGTGGCCCAAAAACACACCAAAGCACCACAGAAACATGTGAAAATTAGCTATTTTAACTGCCTGATTTTTTACAGTAGCAACAGTGGGTTTGTCTTGCAATAAAACGTCTCCATTTATTTTATTTTATTTTATTTTTATTTTTTACACCTGCACAGGTGCAATGATGGGCTGGCCATGGAATGGGACCATGCAAATTTTTGGAGCCATTCCACCAATTGCATGGCCAGGTTTTGACTGAGACTTCTGGGTGTGCCAGAGAGGGCATTAAAAGCCCACTAACCCTAGCCCTAACCCTAACCCATACGCCAGTACACTGTCCTTCTTAGTGGGTCAGAGGCACCCGGAGGTGCAGCCCACTAACTCACCCTAACGTTACCCGTAACCCTAAGCCTAGCCCTTGCCCTAACCCCAAACCTAAGCCAGATCTGTACTCGCATTGCACTACTACGCAAGTACACTTCCCTTCTTGGTGAGCCATAGGGCGCCCAGAGAGATCCTCTCTCCCCAGCCCAAGTGCACCATACACCAGTACGCCAGTATGCTGTCCTTCTTAGTGAGTCAGAGTAGAGGCACCCAAAAGAGAGGTGCCTCTGCCAGTGCCACTGGTACGCATACGCAAACGCAATGGCTACCGTACTTTTCCCTTTGTAGTGGGCCAGAGGAGGCACCCACCCCAGAGAGGTGCCTCCAGGAGCCCGCTACCCTCCCCCCTAAACCAGTACTAACGACAGACGAAAAAACGACAAACAAAACGACAAATTTCACGACAAATGGAAACGAGCCAAAACGGGCTGGCTCTGACACACGACAACTCAAAACATCATTTTTCCTGGTCGTGCCCATCTCTATAACCCAGCATATTGCTAGGCTATGGAACTCCTTGCTAGAGGATGTGATGGGATCTGACCTAGATGGCTTTAAAAGGGGATTGGGCTGGTTTCTGGAGGAAAAGCCCATGACAGGTTACGAACCATGATGGAGCCGCATGTTCTCTCTGGGCTTAAAAGGAAGGTATCTCAAAGTGCCAGACACAAGGGAGTGATATTAGGAGACAGGGGTCTAGTTGTCTAATGTGTCCCTAGAGGCATCTGGTAGGGCCACCATGAGATGCAGGATGCTGGACTAGATGGGCCCTTAGTATGATCCATCAGGGTTCTTACCCTCTTATGTTCTTACATAAAACTAACCTGCTGGAGCTGCACTGCTCTACCCAGCAGCTAGCTAGTGACTGCTGAATCTGCCAGTACAGTCTATTGACACTTGCTGGAAAAGAAGCCTGGATGCTGTTTTATTTAAGAGTGTTGATTGAGAGTGAGTGAGACATCTGGCTGTGGAGCCATTGGCTAGCAGTTCAGTTCCCCACTGTGACTCTCAGAAGAGCCACCCTGAGTTGCCTTGGGCACACAGCATGCTATCATGATGCTCTTGGAATTCGTTTGACAGCACACAGGTCTTCTTCTTAAAGGTCCTTTTCAGGTGTGAAACGGTGCACTATCAATAACTTGTGCCTAGGAAATAAACCATATCTTTGTTTTGGGGACATGTATAAAACGTACACATGTTTCCTAATGTAGCCCCAGGCTTACGTCTGAGGAAGTGGACTTGACCATGGAAGCTTGCATGAAAATACAGTAGTTATTTTAAGGCACCACAGTATAAGAACATAAGAAGAGCCATGCTGGATCAGGCTGAAGGCCCATCTAGTTCAGTTTCCTGTATCTCACAGTGGCCCCACCAAATGCATCCGGGAGTGTACAAGATGCTGTCTCCTGATACCACTCCCCTGCATCTGGTCCCTGCAGTACCCCGGGTTTAAGCTTGAAGATTACACATCTCCATCATGGTTTGTAACCTGTGATGGACTTTTCCTCCAGGAATCTGTCCAATCCACTTTTGAAGGCATCAAGGCCAGATGCCATCACCACATCCTGTGGCAGGGAGTTCCACAGACTAACAACACGTTGGGTAAAAATTTTGTTTTGTTTTGTTTGTTCTCACTCTCCCAACCCTCAAGTTTGAGTGGATGTCCCCTAGTTCTGGTATTCTGTGAGAGGGAGAAAAGCATCCCTCTATCCACTTTACTCATGCCCTGCATAATTTTGTACGTCTCAATCATATCCCCCCTCAGGCGCCTTAATCCAGACTAAAGACTCCTCATAAGGGAGGTCCCCCAGCCCAGTAATCATTTTAATTGCTTTCTAATGCACCTTTGTCTTTTTTGAGATACGTTGACCAGAATTGTACACAATACTCCAGGTGCAGCCTTACTATCGTTTTGTACAATGGCATTATAATGTTGGCTGTTTTATTTTCTGTCTTTGTCTTCTTTATGTTTTGGACTACAAAGCCCAGATTTTGCTCCAGCCTACATATCCATATGCAGTGCCACATGTGGGAAGTCTCAAGAGGACAGAATATAAGTAGTCTCTCCTGAATTAAGGCCCAATGCCTTTGTGGGAGAAGGGGCAAATGGTGGGAATGAACAGAAAAGGAGGCAGCAGCCTCATGCCAGCTCTCGTTTTTCTTCCCCTAGAAGCTGGCTGTTTGAAGCATAATACTTGTGATCATTTATTTACACATGGCCTGCCCAGGAGGAGCTACTTGCCGAGTGTTTAGTATGCGTTCCAGATTTCAACAAGCGATTGACAGTCGGCTGCATTTTGCAACCACATTAGGCATATGGCGAAATGTTTATTGTGTCAGAAGCAATGTTGTGTTCACCAGGACATTGTAATTTCGTAATGAAGTGCTTATTTTCCCAGCCTACTCACAAATGATAGATTTGTGGCACATGTATAGTTTTGCTGTCCTATTCCCCCCCCCCCCATAAAGGCTCCCAGGTAGATTAGGCAGATAAGATAGCTGTCTCTCATCCCACCCAAGCATAAAAGAGAAACAGTTTCACTGCCATTATATGAGAGAAAACCCAGGGTGGAATTTTAATTTTAATTCAAGGAGTACCTCACAGATCCCGTGATCTAACACTTTCTCTGTTTTATTAAATTATTTTTTTCACATATTAGTTAGTCTTAATCAAAGAACTGCAGAGCTGGAAGTGAGCCTATGGATCACAGAGTCCAACTCCTAATCAGGTGGCATGGCAGGGAATCGAACCTGCAGCTTTCAGGTTCTGCAGCTGGATAACTAAACCACTGCACTATGCATCATGGTTACAGCACATTTCAGGTGAGAAGCAAGGTGGCTAAGAAAGCTCTTGAAGATCCTTTGAAGGATTAGTAAAAAAGAAAACAAAAGGGAAAAAAGGAAATATTTTTAACAACACATAGATAATATATTTCAATGTCTGTCTGGCAAAAACTTGTATACCACTTCAATTAGTGCTGGACACAACTCTCAGTGGTTTTTAGCAAAAGAATCAATAGATATAGCAAACAATGGCATCAAGTAGTCAAATAAAACAAAATAATAGAGAAATTGACAAAGATTGCAACTGTATACAGGGGCATAGCTAGGGTTTACAGCACCCAGGGACAAAGTAATTTTTCGCACCCCTCCTGCCCTTCCCCCAACCACTGGATGAGGTTTTTAAAAGAAGCCCCACACACACACACACTTGCCTCCCATGTGTAACAGAGGCCGTTACTTCACGAGCCGCTCGCTTCGCGGTAAGCCGTCATTTGCGTGCGAACCGACCGCTTCAGTCCGCACGCTCCTCTCAAGTAGCAGCAGCGGCGGCGGCGGCGGCGGCGGCGGGCGCAGGAGGAGCCGCTGCTGCCTCGCCCGGCCAGAGCAGGGCACCCGGGGCAGGCAGCGTGCAAGTGGCGGAGGGCGGGCGGCTGTGCCATGCGGGGCTCCCCCCGAGTAGCAGCGGCGGCGGCGGCGGGGGGCTGCCAATGATGCCAGGAAACAAAACACAGGATCGTACAGTAACCACGCTCTGTCGTGAATGACAGCCAAGCATTGATGCATCGATACACCGGTCCCTTTTTTTTAAAAAAAATCAAAGAACGCGGGAAACGGGGGAAGAACATCAGTGTTTTAATGCGAATGGAGCTCGTGAGGTCATTCTCGATTCGAACGGAAAAGCGGCCCGCGTGAGTACAGGGAAAAAGGGGTGGGGGCGAAGGGAGACCACGTGATCGCCTTCGCATTCAAAGCGAAGGCAATCACGCTGCGAAGCGAAGAGCCTCGTGAAGTGACGGCCAGAGACTCTCAGCCCCCTTGTGAACACACACACAAACACACACACACACACAGACACACACACACACACACACACACACACACACAGAGAGAGAGAGAGAGAGAGAGAGAGCACTCCTGAGTGCACACATGCCCCTCTCGCCTGCCAACTGCGGCAGCTTGGGAGTAGAGATGGGCACGGAACGAACATTTTTCGTTTCCGTTACTGTTTGTCATTTCTGTTACGTAATGAAACGACAAACGAAAATTGTGTTGAAAATGCAATGAAACAAACAGAACCACGGAAATTGTGGTCGTTACGTTTTGTTTCCGTTAATGGTGACGCACAATGAAATGAGCTGTTTTAAATGTTAAAAAATGCCCTGGACATCCATAAAGATGCAGCGATAATTATTTATATTGTCTGATAATACCTACCAGGGGGTTTGGGGTCCTTAAAACGTTTGTTTTTGTCGTCTCCCATCGTGATGTATTTTTCTTTTCCCTTTAAAATGGATGTCACCACCAGCCACAAAATGGAGGCAAGCCAAGTGATGGGATCATGTTCAACCAATAGCATGCCCAGGTTGCAGACTGGGCAGGCAGGTCTGGCAGCCACAGAGGGCATAAAAAGCTCTGGCAGCCCCCATCCTCCTTGCAATCTCTGGTGGGAGTTAGGGTGGGATTGCTGTCTCTGTGACTCTAGCTTCAGTCCTGCAGCCTCCCTGTGTGCGTGCGTGCTGTGTACCTCTCGGTGAGTACCCTCCCTTGCCCCGCAGTGCAGTCACTCTGTGGCTGCCTTGCACCCTGGGCAACGCCCGACGCTGCCTTTGCAGACTCCCTGCGTACCGAGTCTATACTGTGTCTCTGCCAGCATCCATTTTTTTTTAGTGTTTTCCCTCTGGTCTGGGGCGTTGGGGGATGCCTGTGCACGGAAATGCTTTAAAAATCGTACAAAAAGTGGGTAGAAACAACAAACGAAAAAATGAAAAATGGAAATGAAATTTTTCCAAAAATTCACAACAAACGGAAACAAACCGAAACAGACCTCTCAACGACAAACGAAAAACTGAAACACCATTTTTTTTGTTTCGTGCCCATCTCTAGTTGCGAGTCCTCCATCTTATAGTCGCAACTAGCTTTCTTCAGACTGATGAAGCTCTGCGTACCTAGTCTATACTGTGTCTCTGCCAGCATCCATTTTTTTAGTGTTTTCCCTCTGGTCTGGGGCGTTGGGGGATGCCTGTGCACGGAAATGCTTTAAAAATCGTGCCAAAAGTTGGTAGAAACGACAAACGAAAAAATGAAAAACGGTAACGATTTTTTTCCAAAAATTCATGACAAACAGAAATGAACCGAAACAGACCTCTCAACGACAAATGAAAAACTGAAATGCCATTTTTTTTCGTGCCCATCTCTACTTGGGAATTTATGAAGTGAAGTGGGCGCAAGGAGAGAGAAAGCGAGATAAGGCTAGGTGGAGGTGGCTCTGAAGCCTTCCTGGCTCCCAGCCCACCAGAGGGGAAGTCCCCTTTTGCTTGCTCCCAGGAGCGGAGCAGGTGTGTGTGTGTGTGTGTGTGTGTGGAAACATTTTGAATCAAACATAATTTCTGTCTATATCTCTTGCCTCTTTGAATGGGCAAAATTTCCTGACCTTATCTGGAGTCATTGAACTATGGTCCTACTTGAAACACTTTTATGGACCTCTCTTTTGCCAGTATAGTTAATACTGCTGATTTCTGACTTATGATAAATAGCTTCCAGGCTGCTTCCTCCTCCTCAGCAAGGCATGGCATGGTGATTGATCAAGCAGTGTGTGTGTGTGTGTGTGTGTGTCAAAAGGTAGAGAAACTTCTCCCAGCCAGGAATGTGTGGCACTGCTGCTCCTGCCTTGGATGCCTCCTCCTCTAGCCCCCTCCTCTCCGCAGTCCTCCTCTGGGTCTGGGCCCATCCCCTCGACCTCCTTCCTTCCTTCCCTCCCTCCTCCCTCCCTGCTGGGGCACCTTCCATGCCCGAGTGTGACTCCCCACCTTCCCAGCCGCGAGGGAGGGCCTGTCAGTCCCTGGCATGCAGGGCCAATCTGCACATGGGACAGGCCCTGGTGCCCCACCTCCATGCTCCCTTCACAGGCAGGGAGGGGTCCCTGGGCACCTGTCTAGAAGTTGGTCTGGCTTGCCAGAGGACCAGCTGGCTGAGCAAGCCAGTGAACAAGCGGAGGATGCACATGTGGATGATGGGTGGACCCAGGTGGGAAAGGAGGACTGCTGGAGGGAGGGTGCATGTCTTCCTCCCCCTCCCCCTCCAGGCACCCCCATATTGCTGCACGCCTGGGGCAAATGCACCCTCCCCCCCGATATGCCCCTAACTGTACACAAAACTGAATTGACCTAAACAATGGCAAGATGGTGGTGAAATCTTAGAAAATATTTAACCGAAGATGCCCCTAAAGCCTTCTTCAAACAGCCTGGTCTTTATCAACCTCTTAAAGGTGGGAAGGGAAGAGGGAAGAGCTTGACTGGGAACCCCTTCCACAGGTATGGTGCCACTGCCGAGAAGGTCTGGTGTCTAGCTGATGTCTTTCTTGTCTGTCTCAAAGTGACAACCCAAAGGACCATGGCCTGTGTGGTGGTGCAAGCTAATGTCTTTTGGAACGGGAACTTTGAGCTCAGAATCTGAATGGGAGAGAAAATCTGGAATCACATGCAGATTTTTACAATGAGGGTTGAGAGAAGGTAGGTTGAAATGAGCTTAGGGTAACATTTGGATCCCAATGTGCAATTGTATTGAAGGCAGATGTCAGTAATTCCCCCATCAGAAGCAGAATCCGGACTTCAAGTGTAACTAGGCCAGAATTGAAGGGTTAGGGTACTGAGCAATCCTATTTGAATGAAGAGTCAATGGCCAACATCTTAATTCTACGATTCTATAATTCTAACTCAAGAGGAGGCAACAAAGGAGGAAGAAACAAAGAGAAATGTCAAGGAGCAGCAAGAAAAGTGGGACAGGAGGACTTTAGGAGATCATTGGGGACTTTCCAGGGATCAAATGCAATGTGGAGAAAATATGCAGATTGAATAGGTTTTGTGGATGCAGACGTCATCCTGCAGCAAGAAGGAAATTTGCCAACATAGTGTAATGCAGCACGTAGTTTGATTCATGCTTCATTTCAGGACTTTGGTGAAACTGCCTTCATTCAGACACTCACTTATAGAGATGGGCACGACTTAGCGGTAATCCCGTTTCCATTTCCATTACTCGTAACCGTTACTCTACGGAAACGGTAACAGGAATTACTCCGCCAGAATTCGAGCTCGAACCGACGAACGAACAATTTTGGTCTGATTTGTTGTGGTCGTTCCTTGCATCGCGCAATCGCGCGATGCCAAGCGGTACAGAAAAAAAGTTTTTAAAAGTAAAAAAAAACCCCGATTCCCGGCCCTAAAAGCAGGCGAAAACTGTCTGAGGGCACCTACCAGGCCAGAAGGGTGTTTTATTTGGGGGGGGGGTTCCCCGCCCCCCCCTCTCCTTGGCTATTGCTACTGCTGCGCTGCTGGTACCAGGCTGGGAGGGCGCATCCATTTGCCATGCAGTGCGGGGGGATCCAAAAT
>JAHTLZ010000129.1:97839036-97849151 GCA_023846285.1 Phrynocephalus versicolor
GCACCACCAAGACTTAGTCCAAAAGTGACATGTGGTGGTGCATCGCAGGCAGTGTGGTGCCAGACCAAACCCAAGGTGATTGGCCTCCTCCTCCTCCAGTCTTTCCTCTGGGCTGCGAGATGCCGTGTTTCACACAGAAGGGGGGTAATGATTTGAACAGTGTTTGCATCGCAGGCAGTGTGGTGCCAGACCAGACTCAAGGTGATTGGCTTCCTCCGCAACTCTTTCCTCTGGGCTGCAAGACACTGTGACCCAAGGACAATGGCATTTTACTTCCAGTCAGGCAATTCAGCTCCTTTTTATACTGGAGCTGGCAGTGAGCCTCCCGTACTCAGGCTCTGTGCTGTGGTCTCCTACTCTGCCTTGTGGCCTGGCAGGAGTGGCCGCCCTTACTCTGGCCTTGTGGAGTGGACGCGTCGCCCATAGATAGTCCTCCTTGTATAGCCTAGTGGGCTGGGCTGTGGGCTGTAAAACTTAAGTCAGAGCAACCCAGAGCCCTATCCCATTCCCATCCCTACCAAAGCTATTCCGGCTGTACTAGCTACTAGTAGCTAGGTACGAACGTAAAACGTAGCTTTAACCACCTCAGGCTCTAACTGTAGTCTAATGCATTGCTGAATGCTGACCACCAGACCAATCCATGACCAAAAGCAGGGTTGCATTGGCTTTGGCTCATTGGCTGTATTGCTTGTCCTTTAAGTGTGTGTGACTTGTCTGTGAATGTGAAGTGAAGTGAAGGCAGAAGGACCTTGGAGATGGGGGGGGCAATTTGAGAGGAGTAGAGTTGTAGACCCCTCATCCAGATTTGGGGAGGAACGGAATGTCTTTCTCCTGCTGCCTCTGAGAGGTGGAGGGGAGATGGGATGGTATCAAAAAACCAAACAACAAAAAAGTACAACAAACAGGCACGTCAGCCAGACCAAGTAGGGTGGCTGCTGGCTGGTTCAGCATCAGCAGATTCAGCACAGCAGACCAAGAGGGGAAAAAAAGAAATGCAAATTTGTTTCTACCCCACTTGGTTTGCTTAGGATGCACTCTAGCCTTGTTGTGCAGCAGCAAGTCCATCACCCAGGCAACTGTATTTCGCCTGCTCGTTTGCGGGACCCGCGCCCGCCCACCCGCGCGCCCGCCCGCCCGCCAGCCAATCCCCCTGCCGTTGCCGCTGCCGCCGCCCACGCATGTACCCCCGCGCCCCCGCCGCCCGCGCTACGCCCGCAAGCCGCAAGTCTCGGTCGGACGTCAAAATGCGCGAAATCGCGGTAGAAACGAAAACGAAAAAATGAAAAACGAAACGACTATTTTTTTTTATTTTTCGCAAAAAACGGAAACGAAACGAATCGGACCCTAGCCGAAACCGAAAACGAAAACGAAGTTTTTTTTCTGAGTCGTGCCCATCTCTACTCACAAGTTGTGACCCTGGTGCACCACACCCTACCTTGCTCCCAATGGCACAGAGAGCTCAAGGACATGCACCTACAGTGTTCTCCTGTGTCCCGTCCCCTGGCTCTCGAGAGTTTTGGGAACATCAACAATTTTGTCATCTGATCACAAGCAAAAGGAGCGAGCCAACCCATCCCAGCAGCACATAAAACAGCAGGGCAAATGGCCATCTAATCGCACCCTAAGTGTTCTATGTATCTGCTGCTTTATTTAAACTTGCTTATTTGTAGGTATTGTTACTTGATATCCATCCTGAAAGAAATCAACCCCGAATGTTCACTGGAAGGACAGATTTTGAAGCTGAGGCTCCAGTACTTTGGCCACCTCATGAGGAGGAAAAGTCACTGATGTTGGGAAAGATTGAAGGCAAAAGGAAGAGGACAGCAGAGAATGAGATGGTTGGACAGTGTCATCGATGCAACCAATATGGATTTGACCAAACTCCGGGAGGCAGTGGAAGATAGGAAGGCCTGGCGCGCTCTGGTCCATGGGGTCACGAAGAGTCGGACACGACTGAATGACTGAACAACAAGAACAACAACTTGTCATTGTTATTTGTTACATTCGTAGCTCATCCTTTTCTCTGCCAAGGAATGCAGAAGTTATGGTTGTCCCTCTCATTTTGTTCCTCTTGACAGTCATTATGGAGTAATTAATTGGTTCCCAACCTTTGGTCTTCAAACGTTTTAGAGTAATTCCAAGAAGCCTTCAACACTAGCTGTGAAGGTCAGGATTGCTTGGAATTGCAATCCAAGAATATCTGGGGACTCAAGGTTGGGAACCACTGGTGTAGCAGATAAGAGTTTTGGTCTAGGACTATGAAGACCTGGAGTCAAATCTCCACATGGCCATGAAAGTCAGCATGTCGCTGACATGGGTGATGATAAAAACACTCCTTAACTATCTCTCACACACCGAAAAGCTTCTATGGGTCACTATGAGTTGGTTGCCACTTGACTGCACATAATGACCACATTTTCCCCCATACAGCAACCCTGGCCAGAGGATGTTCAGGGTCCTTCGGCACAAGTGAGGACTTAAACTTGGGTCTACTTAGTAGCACAGCAACCATCTAACCTTTGTACCACACTTTGTAAGCAGCGCCAGAGACCATTGTTGGTGGTATCAGTGGATGCATCATGGTTTGCTCATACTTCAAGTTACTTTTTGGGAAAAGTGACTTCTGAGGGGTTCTTAGACATTGTAGTCCCAAAATAACTTATTTGAACTCTGCTAACACTGAAAAGCAATAGACACTGGATGGTATAAACTCCCAAAGCCAGAAGTTGGGAGTTCAATTCCCAACTATGCCTCCTTACAAGGACTGAACTTATGATCCATAGAGTCCCTTTCAGCTTTGCAAAGAAGAAGAAGAAGAAAGGAAGGGAATGGATAGTCCCATGTCATTCTTACCATGTCAAGTCCCCAGGCCAGTGTCAAATTTAAACCAAGCCTATGAGTCTGAACTGGCACCTGTTTATTTTGAATCTCACTTCAGCTGGCACAATGCTTAAATTGGGCCATGGACACATATGCTATACTCACTCTCTGAAAATGATATAGAATTCTCTCCCCCACCCCCTTCCCTCCTGTCTCCCGCAGCAAGTTTTAATCACTCATTTAGAGCCAGTATTGCCTCTCTGTAATTAAATTAAACAGAGTGTCTGCACCATTATGGTATCTGAAGTGGCTAATATACTCCGAGCTGTGAGTTGATAGACCTTTGGCTTCCATCGGCTTCGCAGCACACATTTTGCGAGCATCGCTAATTGTATAAACAAGGCAAACGCAAGCCTGCCATTCTGTGTCTGTTTCAGAAATGGGCAAACGGCTGCATTACAGAGAGCAAGGTGATGGTGTGGAAGTCATGCAGCTTGACCAACAGTTTTATGCCCATCAAAGGCATGGAGAAACCCAGCAGATGTCTGGAAAGCAATACAATTGCCAAATCCTTTTATTGGACCACAGTCACTTGCCTACATGAGCCCTGATCTTATGAGTGGTGTTCAGCTTCAGCAGTGCTCATAAGTTGGTGACTGATGCCACAGCCAGGTTGAGAAATCTTGGTGGGCTCTGCCCAAGTTTTGAGGAAAATTCAGGTCTTAGAAAAATGTTTTTTTTTTAAAGGTATCTCCCAGAATCTGCCATGAATTGAGCACCAATGCATGCAACAAGTAATCTGAAGCAGGAGGTGAGTGGAGTGGGGAATGATATATATGTTTTTGGTGCTGATTTATGAAACCCTTTGAGGTTTGGACTCATATTAGTTGTTGGAACACCTTTCCCCAAGGTCATCCACCTGCTCCACCAGATCCTCTTAGGCAATCCTTTTCCACGTGGCCAATCTAAAGGAGGCCAGAAATTCATCCACGAGAAGCTGGGGCTTCTTTGTTGTGGCACCAAACCTTTGGTGGAGCTGGGGAGGCCCCTTCCCTACTGACTTTCAGAGGACTCCTGAAAAAGCTCCTTGACAGAGTGTCATTTCAATGCAACCCTGCCTGATTATTTTGCCTCATGCTCATCCCTCTATATGGAAATTTTATGCCATTTGCTGTACTCTGACTGATTTTTAGAAACAAAACCCCCAAAATTCTGTTTTGTTGTTTCGTTAGGTAACGAACTACTTTGTTACCTAACGAAATGGTAGGATGCATTTTGTTTCATGATGAAACACCATTTTCCCTCTAAGACAAAATGATTAGTCCTAGAGGAAATGGCAGGGAAGCTTCCTCAAACTCTTCCCTGTAGGTTCCCAAAATTTGGAAAGGTTTGGTGGTCATGGTGCTGAGTTATTAAGCTCCAAAGGGGGTTCCCCTAGGAAAAAAATCATTTCCAATTGAGCGAGACGTTGTTAAGAAGAAGCCTTTGGCGATTCTTATTCTTAGTTTTTTTTCCTTTTCTCTTCTCCGCCATCATATGCTTTAGTTGATGAGGTGCCACTAGGTTTTACTGTTCTTAAATTTATTGTTGTAATTTTATTTGTTTATCCTTGTACTTGTATGGCTAACATAGCCCTTGTAAGCCGCTTAGAGTTCGTTTGAAGATAAGCGGGATATAAATGCAAAAATAAATAAATAAATAAATAAGTAATTGTTCTGCCGTGGCTTGGCTTCCAAATCCAATCAGACAGATTTTTTCCCCTAGGGGCAGCTCCTTTGGAGCTTCATTACTCACCCCCCTGAGCCCCAAACCTCTCCAAAAAAAATTTTTTTTGGGGGGGGGGTTACAGGGAGGAGTCCAAATTTGCTTCCCAGCGATTTCAATGCAGAAACTTGCCTGTGATACCTATTTTGGGGTACATAACAATGTACTCAAAATTGGTATTGCAGCAGCCATGTATCGGCACCAAAATCACTGGGGAGCAAGCTTAGGGGTTCTGAGGAGCCCCAACTAGTATGTCATTTGCTTCCCCCCACCCATGAAAAAAAGTCTCTGCTTCTTCTGAGCTCAACTGCAAACCTTACTGTGGCCAGGACAGCAATGGAGTGGGCCGTTGTTGCAGACTATTCCTCTTGTAATGCAAAATATTTGAAGGCGGTTGTTTCTGAATGGCAATTAAGAGCCATTAATTGTACAGACTTTCAGCCACTTATTTGTTGACACAGATGGACACGGATGCCTTCATTTATTTGTTTTATAGCAGGGGGTGGGTGGGGGTGGCGGCTGCATCTGAATTGCCATAATGAACCCTTGTGTCGGTGTATCCAGGCATCCTCCGAGAGACATATGAGAATGAGGCAGAAAATAACATCTCATTTTTAGGTGAAGAACGAGACAGCAAAACAGAGAAACAGCTCATTTGAATCATACATTTTACCTTCCACTTGGATCAAGTTGTTTACTGTGGAAATAAATATCTTTTCTTTCTCCCCTTCCATTCATCTCCCTTTTTGTTCAGAGGAACACACCGTCGAACTCTTAAGAATGTCTTAAGAAAGCTGAATAAGCAACATTATTCTGTGAGGTTCCTAAACAGATTGTTTAGTAGAAGCTTGGATGAAATTAATTTATTTGATTAATTTGTCCAGAGGCTGCTTGTCAAGTAAGCTATGAGATAGGCAATCCCTTTATGGCTGCACAGAATAACCGAGTGTAGCCCAGTCTAAAAGGCTCATAAGCGGCTTAAGGAATCAATTTTCCCATACTGTTATTGTTACCCCAGTGGGGACACTTTAATTAACACCACTTGAAATAATTTGAGACAAAAGGTTGGGGAAGATCAACTCTCAAAGATGAAACAACGCCACTAACTTTGAGGAACCACATGGCCTCTATCCAAAAAGACAGTAAAAAAAGTGAAAGGAAGATTTTCTTTTCCTGTCTTTCCATTAAGTCAAACATAAATCTAAACTAGCCAACAGACATTGGGTTTTGCTTGCTTGGAACCAATAATATGCAGTGAATTTGGACAAATGTGCAAACATGAGCTGAATTGGGACTATTCGTGTATTTCTAAGGCAGCCATGGGATTGAGTCAGGAGCCCAGACCCTCTCACATGGTGGAACAACATACCCCCACAGACTTCGATGGATCTAGTTTCCATGGAATTAAAATAAAACATCTGTCACATGATTAAAATACTGTCATCTCTGAATTTAACTGCACATCCTCACAACAGTTAGACATTGTTAAACACAGACATTGTTTTTACAGAAGCACCATATTGTTGGGAGCTCTCCTTGATGTACTAGAAGACAATTACTGTTAAAGTGGTTTGATGTTGAGTGGGAAGCTATGAGCCATTAACTTTGCAAAAGACCTTCTCCTGATTTGTTGAGGTGAAGGAATCAGCCCCGATTCCTGCACTTTTGAAAAGAGGGGGCTGGCTGGCTATAAGGACTGTCACAATGGGCATGACAATACCCTGTAGCCAGCATTTTCAAACTATATGTTCAAATTTACCGCTATCCTGCTGAGTGAGACACATTCTCAGCATAGATAATGAAATGTTTATGCTTAGAAAGAGTTTTCAGATTTTTGTACTGAAGGTCTGGTAAACAGCCAGAAACTGTGGCAGTAAGGCTTTTATATGTGGCTGTTGTAGGGGGGATTAAAAACACTAGACCAGGCCTGCACAATGCATCAACTGCGGGCGACTCATAGCCCACGGGGTGCTAAGAAGTCACCCACCAGGTTCCTGCCAGCCTCCCGGCCTCCTCTCTGCCTCTTGACGTGGAGCTTGGTGGGTGGGTGGGTGGGCCCAAAGGGCAGGCACTCCTCCTCCACCACTGCCAGTGGTGCAGAACTTGGTGGGTTGTGGGGGGAGTGGGTACACCACCACCAGCACTGTGGAGCTTGGTGGGTGGAGGGGCGTGAGGGTGCTCCTCTTCCTCTTCCACCACCACCAGTGCTGCAGAGCCTGGTGAGTGGGTACGCTACTGCCATGAAGCTTGGTGGGGGGCGAGCAGGCACTCCTCCTCCGCCGCCGCCACTGCCAGCACCATGGAGCTTGGTGCAGGAGCGGGCAGAGCAGTGGGGAGGAATATGTGTGCATGCACGCTTGCATGCACATGCTTGGGAAAGGAGCCCACAGGGATGTGCTGTGTGCAAAGGGAGCCTGCAGGCTGTTCAAAGTTGGACAGCCCTACACTAGACACAATAGCTGAAATCAAATATTAAGTTGCAGCTACAGTAGGTTCATAGTATAGCTTAGATGCCCTGAGCCCACCCAATTTTACCTGATCTTGGAGCTCAGCAGTAGAGATGGGCATGAAACAATTTTTTAATTCATTTTGTCATTCGTTATTTGTTTCATTATGGAATGAAACGAATAACGAACAGACCCATGGAAGAAAAATGAAACAAAACGAAACGGAAATTTCCATTTCATTCACTTCATTTTTTTTTGTTTTCCCATAGGAACACGGAAGCAGTGCATTCCTATGGAAAAAAGCCAGCAGTTCAACCCAACGCAAGGGAAACTGCAGGCTTCTCCCACCCCCCTGTTGAACCCACCATCAATCAGCTGTAACGTGGGGCTTTGGCGGGAAAAAAGTTTTAAAAGCTTGGGTGGGGGGTTAAAAAAATGCACTGACCCAGCTCTAGGCCAGCTGGTCAGCGTGAATTAAAAATAATAAAAAAATAAATAACAATGAAAAACAAAACAAACGAAAAATGAAATGAATTTGTTTTAAAAAATCATTTCATTTTAAATGAAAAAAAAATTAAAAAAGAATAATGAAACGAAATGTCATTTCGGTGTTTTGTGCCCCTCTCTACTCTGCCAGGTGGGGCCTGGCTAGTACTTGGATGGGTGACCACCAGGGTATTCCCGGAGCTGTAGGTGCCTGGAGTAGGAACTGGCATGCCACTGCAGTATTCCTGCCAAGAAAACTCCATGGACATGGCATCATGAAGAGTCGGTCACGACGATAACAACACAACAACAAAAGCAACAACAGTACATTCATGGGGATTGGATGAGTCAACATTTACAAAAACACCACTGATTCAGTGGGTCCACGGTAGTAGTGACCCACATGGTTTGGGATCAGGTTACTTACCATCTACTAGATGTAGTGCTTTCTCGACACCGAGGTTACAGAACTGGTTCCCAGAGATGATACACCTTCCCCCCTCCCTATACTCACTGAGGAGGAAGTTAAAAGCACTACTTTTCAGGGAGGCCTTTCATGTCAAGTCAACTCTGGTTGAATGCCTTACCTTCAGTCTCATTTCACTCTGAAAGCTGGTTTGTGTCATTGGTTGTTAAGTTTTTTAGGCTGTGCTTCTGGTGCTTGTGTTGTATTTAATATTTATTGCTCTGTGTGGCTTTTTTTTTAAACTGCCAACCACCCAGAATGCAGCTTCGGCACTCATGAGGTTGTATATAAAACAAGGTAATAACTAATAAATAATAGTAAACAATTACTGCCAGATTTCAGCCAGTATAAGAAATACCATCGTGTGAAGTTGTAAATTGTAATATGACTAGGATTATATCACACTCTGAGATGGCATAAGAGACCAGTGATCTATAACTGAGCATACCTGTTTTGATGGGAATATTCTGGATCTATTAATATCTGGGTTAAATGTAGAAGATATGGGTTCAATAATACAATGGAGTCTTTCTGAAATGCTAGCACACATTTCTGGTCCACTCTTTATCCCACCTTTCAGCTGAATGATGGGTGCTAGGTTTGCTGTGTCAGCTCTATTCCAAGCCCCCACCCAAACCCCAAATCTAGTCTTTTAGGGCTAGAGATTAATGATCTCACCACTCTATCCCAAATCCTTGCTGTAGCTGGGAGATTCCAAATGAGTTCCCAATGTTCTGCTTCGGAGAGCTATACCATAATTGGCTTTCATGCATTCCAGGCATGGTTGGTTGAACAGTGACAAGTAATGAACATCTACATGAATATGTGAGGGCTCCCCACCCCCCCGATTCTTGAAGACTTGCTGTGTCTGATGGGAGAGGGCAAGAACTGGAGCTCCATTTCTCATGCCCAAGAACCACTAGAAGGACACATCCTCCCATCAAAATGAAGAATCATTTGAGAAAAATAAAATAAAACTGGAAGTGGCCAGACAACCACTTTGTATTTAGGGAAAATACATTTCCCACCTCCCATAATTTTTGTTTATACAAAAGCATCTTCTCTTCAGACACATCACTTTGTGTTGTAGGTTTGTTAATAAGGCCATAAATTGCTTGGATCCAAGCTATTGCAAACACCACATCACTCTCTACAAGCAGCTTGAGTGTTAAGATCATCAGGGGAGGCTTTTCTCTCAGTCCCACCACTATCACAGATACATTTTGTGGGTACACTGGAGAGGACCTTCTCTGGTGCTGCTCCCAGACTCTGGAACTCCCACCCACTGGAGGTTAGACTGGCCCCATCTTTGCTGTCCTTCCACAGGCAAGCAAAACCCTTTCTATTTAGTGACTGATTGTCTCAGAGATGATAAATGGGATGGTTTCTATTTTGTTTCTTATAAATCTCTTTTAAGTAACATTTTGAACTAACATTTTAAATAGTGTTATTAATTTTTGAATGATTTACTGGGTTTTTATGCTATTAATATTGTGTTTCTAGTGGTGTAAGTCACCTTGTGTCCTTTTTTTAGGAGAAAGGTAGAGTAAAAACATTTTCAACAACAACAACAACAACAACAACAACAACAACAACAACAACAACAACAACAACAATAATAATAATAATAATAATAATAATAAAGCTGTTGCCCCGAAATTGCTCAGACTGATTATTTAGTCCATCATAATAAAGTAGCAGCAATGCTCCATTGGAACATATGTTAAAAAAAATCAGCCTACCATCAAGCAAGAACTGGTGGCAAAATCAGCCAGAAAAGGTGACCGAAAATGAAGTCATGAAGGTGCTCTGAGATTTCAGAATCCAGTGTGACAGACACCTTGTCTACAATACTTCAGACATCATGATAGTCTGCAAGCAAGGAAATCATTGATGTGGCAATAGCCAGGAGACACAAGAGTCAGCGGCAAAGAGTTAGGAAAGATAACCAAATATCGGGATTTAGAAATAGAAATCAAAAAGCTATGGAATAAGAAAGCAAGAACAATACACATAATAATAGGTGCCTTCTGTGCAATTCCAAAAGACCTGGATCAACATCTGAAAACCCTCAGCATTGACAAGATAATAATAATAATAATAATAATAATAATAATAATAATAATAATAAT
>JAHTLZ010000129.1:97852623-97886795 GCA_023846285.1 Phrynocephalus versicolor
TCCGCCTAAATCTGGCTTCTAACAGTCAAGAGGTTTCCCCAATATTCTGCCTAAATCTGGCTTCCTCTAACTTGAGTCCATTATTAGGTGTCCTGCACTCTGAGATGATCAAGAACAGCTCTTGCTCCCTCCCCCCAGTGTATGGCTATCTTTCAAGTATTAGACCAAGAACTACATATTGGGCAATGAAGTTCAAAATGTCAACCACCTGGAGTTTCTTGAATATCCCAACTGCATTGCCCCAGGTAGTAGAGAATGCTAAGTGAGACTGGGTCACTGAAAAGCTTGTTCATGTGTGTTGCATCCTGTCCTTAGTGGAATTTTACTTAACCTGAGATAATATCTGCTACATTTTAATATAGCAGCTAAATAACATGACTCACAGTATTAGCTATTTGGAAAAGAAGCCATGGGCCATTCTCAGTATTATTCCAATAGCTAGGAAACATCGGATAAAATGCTACTCAATGGCTGCCATACAAATCTGTGGTGCAGAGGTGCTTGGAATACTATGGCCGAGACACTGTGGAGTAAATTACATCTATGCAGGGATAATGACACCACTAGACGAGAAAGACTACTGGTAATTAAAGAGTTTCTGTTTCCATCTCAAGCATCACCTGACTGGCCTGAAACTTGTCCACAATCTTAATTAGGGATGGGCAAGAAATGGAAAAGTAGCATTTTGTTTCAATCCATTTCAGTGCCCTCGCATTTCCTTTTGTATCATTCATAAGTAACATTTTTTTTTAAAAAATTCATCACTTATGAAATTAAATGAAACAAAATGAATCTCCCACAGCACCAGCATTTTAGCTGGTGTGGTGGGGGATTCAAAAGCCTCCCGATTCGAGCTGGGAAGCAGGCGGCTAGGGAGCTAAGCAGAAGTAAATTCCATGCCTGGTTGCTTTTTTCTCCCCTGCCACACCCTGCTCCCAGGGGCATGTTTTGGACACAGATGGCTGTGAGCAGTGGGAGCAGTCCCCACTGCCCAGAGCACTCCCTGTCTAAAACACCCCACTGGGAGGAGGAGAAAGGAGCAGGAGTGGTGGGGAGGCTTTTGAATTCCCTGCCACACCAGCACTCTTGGTGGTGCAGTGGAGAATTTTAAAAAGCTTCTAGCCCACCATCCTTTTTAAAATTGCTCACCTGCAACAGCGAGAGGCTCATGGCTGGGAGGTCTTTTAAACCAGGATCCAGCCTTTGACAGCTCAGCTGGAGCCTGTTTAAAATGCCTCCCCCAAGAACGAGCCTCTTGCTGTTGAGGGCGGGTGATTTTAAAAAGGCTCCTCTGGAGCCTTTTAAAAATAACCTGCCTGAAACAGCGAGCCACTTTGACAGGTCAGGATGTGGAGAGGTGGGGCGCCTCCTATCCACACCCTGACCATTCAAAAAGCCCCAGCTGGTAGGGAGGTGAGGGGCCAAAGGCAGAAAAGAGGAATGAGGGAAAAAAATGACAGCAGCACTGCCCTCTCAGCCCCTTACTGTAGGATTTCCCACCACCTCCCAGCAGGTTTATTTTGACCGCTTGAGCTTGAGCTGTCAAAATCAGCTGGGAGGTGGTGGCAAGAACCAGGAAACAGCCACCGGGTCGCAGCTCCTTGCCTTAAGGAAGATCTGGTGGTGGCTTCCCAGTTCGGAGGAATCAAACTGAAAACATCGTTTCATTTTTGGTTGGGACAACACGCTGCCCATGTTTCGTTTTGTAACATTACAAAACCTTACAAAACAATGAAACAGTGTGCCATTTTTTGTAAGGTGCCCATCCCTAATCTTAATGTGAACAAGCTGGGAGAGCTCAGGGATTTAAGCAAGAGTTGATTTCATTACTAATGTTTTCCATCTCTCAGGCAATGCCAGGTGAGTTTTGGGCAAGTTGGCTGGTTCCTAAAGTGGCAACTCTTGAATTTCTAGCAGTCCGCATTATTGGTGAGATCACCATCTTTAAAGCAGATGCAGTTTTCTCAAGAAGGCTTTTGCCTGTGCACAGTTTGGGTGTCCACATCTGGAATTAAGAGTTAAGACATATGGCACCAAAAGAGAAAAATGATGTGGAGAAATTGCCATGTTTGAAGTTCTTCACCTCAGAGAGCAAAGTAAAAAAAGAAAAGGGAAAAGGCATTGTGGAAGAGGTGTATAAAATTACATGTAGTGTTTAGAAATGGATGGGCAGATGTCTTCTCTCTGTCTCATAGTACTAGAACACATGATACATGTTAAGGACATGCCAGTAAATGAGCAAAGAGTATACAAATTCTAAAAAGAACCAAACAAATAACATACTCTTTTGGACTAACTACCAGAAAGACCAAAGAGTTTAGCATTTGTTAAATAGATGGTCCCCAATTTGAACTGAAGAAAGAAAAAAGAAATAATCTAGGATTAAGCAGTGGCGTCCATGGGGAAAGAAAAGAAGGAAATTAAAATATGAGTCTAATTTGGAAGCCACAGAGAAGAAATCTATGAGGAGAAATACATAACCCAAGAGTTCAAGGTCAAGCAACAGGCACTGGACCCCAAAAGAACCCCACCACCACCACCACTGGATCATACATCTTTATTTACCACATTGCCTAACACAGATGTTTTGTATATCAATTTCCCTGGCATGTGCATTTTTGCATATAAGTTGCCCCAATAAATGCTTTTTGAAGACACATTTAAAAAAAAAATGAGAATGCAGTCATGAAATCCACTGCCATGTGCAAACCCAAGGATAAGAATGTTCTGGTACTCATGTTAGTCTGAAAGGCCATTCTTTAAAAATGTAAACCAAATGAAATTCTCCCCACTTCTTCCTTACACATGTACAGTTACCTGAGAAGTGTTACTTACCTCATTGAAAGGGTTTGAACTTTCCTCAGATGACAAACAGATGAGTAAATAGATGATTCACCTCAAATATTACTTCAGGCACAACCTAGCAGGCTCACTGTAAGATGGTTATTGAGGTTTTAAACTGTTCCTTTGAATGTGGTCTGGGATCAAGCTCCTCAGAGTAAATAGAATATCTCACCCTTGAAGAGTGATTATGTTTCTTTCACTCTTGAGAGAGAGCCTTTTATAATTCATTCATACCTGAGGCTCTTATGAGTTATGGGGGACTTCGTGCTTTGGAAAGAAACTTAATGCTCACCCTTCATGGATGATAACTCCCATATATATGAAAATTGTAAAATTAAAGTTTGCAGGTTTAGAGAAGAAGGGGAAAATGGCATTCCCCCCCCTGCACATGAAATGTAAATGCATCCAGAAGAGTTTTCACCTTTCCTTTTGAATGGTGTGTCGATCGATGTGAGAAAGAATAAATGACAATGTAAAATACTGCAGTGACACAAAATGGCATTCTACATGAGCTCAGAGAGAAGAGAGAGAGAGAGAGAGAGAAAGAGAAAGAGAGAGAAAAATTGCCTTTTCTGATGATCACTCTTCCATTGAGCGTCCTGTTGTCACTCTCTTTGGAATACTTCCATATTTTCTCATTTTTATGAGCTGATGTGACTTTAATGGGAACTGAGGGATTATGCACAAAAATGTCACCATCACAGGGATGGTTATGGAAAATGTAGAGCAAGGCTTTACAATATGGTTGCTCCGATAAATGGCTTACAACAGACTGGGAAAGGATCATTCATGTGTTCCATTAAATCCTTGGGATATAAAAATGTTCCTGAGAAAAGGTGCTATTCTTCACAGAACATTTTGAGTTCCCTTAACATTTCTCCAAGGTTATGCCTGCCAAATTAACCATTCTTTAGGTGAAAATCAGTAGCAACTTTGGGATGAATGGATCACTAATTTTCTCCTTGGCTCTCCTTAGTATTTCTGAAGAAACTTCCTTGCCAGAAATTAGTTAATCTTTCCTCAGTTAAGGAAAATGGGTGGGCATAGGCATGTTATTTAGTTGAAACCTTTGCCACGAGGTAGAACTCCCAACATACAAAGCAGAAACAAAGGGGAAATAAATGAAGAAGACAAAAATTGCAGTATTTCAGTCAGGCTGGTCTTTCAGAGGAAATCATCCAAGCCTCACAAAATGGCTTCTTTTTGTAACAAAATAATGAGTTTTAGGGAAATCTGCCCCAGCCCTTCTTGTATCCAAGCACCCTCTTCAATTGACTCAGGGAGGAAGGACCAAGTCTTTTGGATCATTCCCTCTAGACTGCAGGGGTAGTGAATGAGAACTCCTGTTTTGAAGCAACGGCTGCATCCCAACACCCTTCAAACATGCCAAAAATGACTTAATGCATTCTGAGGGCAGACTTGAATAAAGTTCTAATTCCAGCTTAGTCTGCTATTTGTGCACCAGCCTTGGAAAGATTTGCACTCCTGCAGCCTTTCCTGCTTCTCAGGTACAGAGAAATAACAAAGCTCCACCTTCCATCGGTGCTGTGAAGGAAACCCCCCCCAACCCCCCCATCTTTCCCTCCCCATTAACTTGGGGGGGGGGGAATTGCATTTTCATAATGGAAGGGAAAATGAAACAAGGGCAACCTTGGACAGATGTTAGTGCAGCGGGGAGAACAAATAATATAAAGAAAATATTTTGATATGAGTATATTTCTGGGCTCTGGGCTCTTGAAACAAAGAAAGGGCAAAGAGTGACCCAAGAGTTGCCCCAAAGTCCCAAGATTGTTTCTGTAAGTGCCAGCTTTTCCCGGTCCCAGCTTCTTTGCCATTTTTAAAAGTATGTTATTGTTCCTGGGAGCCTCTAGAAGTGGTGATTCATTTTTAAAATATCACCCATACATCTCAACTCCATTAAAAAACACTAAACACCAATTTAAAGGTAAAGGTTTCTCCTGAGAGTTAGGTTTCCAACTCTAGGGGCTGCTGCTCATCTCCATTTGTAAGCCAAAGAGTCATAGACGTATTTCTGTGGTCATGTGGCATGACTAAACACACAAGTGCACACAATGGTATTACCTTCCCATCAAAGTGGTCCCTACTTGTCTACTCACATTTTACATGCTTTTGAACTGTTAGGTTGGCAGGAGCTGGGGCAAGCAATGGGAGCTCAACCTGTCACATGGATTCAAACTACTGATCTTTTGATTGATAAGCCCAGTGACTCACCACCACCAGCGCCCCCTAAATAACAATTTGACATCTCCAAATGTCGATTTTGAGCCAATTTCAGTTTATTTTGGGGATGGGAGAGGGATTGGCAATTTTAACGTTCTTTGCAGCCCTCCGAGAGTCTCCTCATAGTAGAAAATAACTCCTAGAATCATTCAAATTCCCCATATCTTAAACACACAATGCCAAAAGTATTGCTGTGCTGCTTGTTTTGAGACAGCACAAACTGGAAAACCAGTGGCTTGTGATGGTTCATGGGTAGATAAGAAAGCAGAGGAAACAGAGGCAGCAGGATCAGGTGCGTGTGGGGGATCAGGTAGGTGGAAGTGACCGAGGTAGTGGGAAGGGGTGGGTAGGCCATCTCATTTTGCTGAAGCAAAATGAAGCACCAACCACAAACAAGTCTGGCACATTGTTTGGCTTCATTAAAATGGGGCCCACCAAACTGGTTCATGTTTTTCTGGTTCACTGTTTCAATCGTGCCCATCTCTATTTGGAAACCTTAAAGTCTTCCTACAGAACAAAAAGCTGGAGAGTCAGAAGAATGAAGCAAGTATTTTATTTCCAGGGAAATGTGCTCCAGATTATATAGTTCTGGCCTTCTTCCTTCACTTATTGCCCCTTATTGGCTAATCTTCCACCTCTCGGGGTGCTGGGGAAGCTATAGATGAGAACTACCCGTTTACCTACACTTTGTCATTGAGTGTTTGATGCTCCTTTGCTTTTTCATTGAATTGATTCACAAATAATGGTGCAACTGCACGGGAGAAAAAATGTGAATGGATCCACTGCGAATTCACACCCAGAAAGTCAGGTCCTAGCAACAGGACAGCTAAGTGACCAAAGAGGATATAATTATTTTTTTTTTTAAAAAAAGAGGCAGTTGAATTAGTAGGAGGGGAGGAAGGTAGCTCAGCTGTGGCCTTTCATATTTGCAGGATATACAGTGAGATTAAAGCGAACTTGAAACTTCCTCCTCTCATTCCTCCCTCTCCCCCACCCCCACTTTGGTCGCCTTGGTCCCTTATTTATAGATTAGCACTCAGCCTTTGAAAGAAAAAGAAAAGAAAAGAAAAGAAAAGAAAAGGAAGGAAGGAAGGAAGGAAGGAAGGAAGGAAGAATTATAGCTTGCTGGAGGTGGCTAGAATGATTTGAACTTGGACAACTAGGTATGTATGTATGTATGGATGTATGTATGGATGTATGTATGGATGTATGTATGTATGTATGTATGGATGGATGGATGGATATTTATCCTGCATTCTCCTCTAGAGGGAACCCAACATGGCATACAATTTTTTCGCTGGCTTCTTAAAATCAAATATATAAGTAACTGTAATCAACTGTAGAATACTAAAGTGGTCCCCTTATATATGTCAGCCAGACCTTTGCATGATTAGGGAAGGGATTTTCAGGGATCTTTTTGGAGAGCTGATCCCAAACAGGAGTGCTGCTTGAGGCAAAGGGCAAAATGGTGCCATCTTTTATCAAATCCAGAAGCCACTGAGACTTGGCTCTTTGAATGGCAATGAGATAATGTATAGAGATGGTCACAAAACACCAGAATGGCATTTTGTTTCATTTTTTGTTTCTTTTTTTTGTTTCATTTTGTTTGGAATGGAACAATTTTTTTAAAACAATTCATTTTGTTCTTCATTTTGCTTCGTTTTACTTTTTTTTTTATTTTCCCCCCTAGCGCCGACCAGCTGGCCTGTGGGCTGGTCGGTGCTTATTTATTTATTCATTCATTTGTATTTATTTTTTCAACGAGTACCAATCAGCTGGCCTGTAGCCTGGTTGGCGCTTTAAAAAAATATTTTTGTCCCCTAGCACCGACCAGCTAGCCTGCGGGCTGGTCAGCTCTTTTTAAAAAAAAGATTTTTATCCCCCCCCCCCAGTGCTGACTAGCTCCCCTGCAGGCTGGTCGGCACTTTTTTGTTTTAATTTTCTTTTAATTTTCCCCCACCACCAATTAGCTGGCCTGTGGGGTGGTCAGTGCTATTTTAATTTTTTTTAAAAAAATATATACCTTCCCCCTAGTGCTAACCAGCTAGCATGCGGGCTGGTATGTGCTTTTTAAAAAAAATGTTTTTCCCCTAGTACCATCGGGTGGGGGAAAGGAGGGATTTTTAAAAAATTTTGCCAGGTCCAAGCCTGCTTTACAGCTGATCAGTGCTTGGGGCTCAGCAAATAATAATAATAATTTATTTATTTATTTATTTATTTATTTATTTATTTATTTATTTATTTATTTATTGCTGACCCCCCCCAAGTGCTGATCAGCTGTAGCATGGGCTTGGGGCTCAGCAAAACAAACAAACAAACAAAAAACAAAACAAAATAAAATAAAAAAAGCTTGAGGGGGAATGAAAATCAAAATGAACAAAATGAAAAAAATTGTGTCATTTCATTTCATTTTCCTTTGAGGGGGCGGTTCATTATTCGTTTCATTACATAACAAAACGAATAACGAATAACAAAACAAATAAAAAATGTTTTGTGCCCATATCTAAAACCATACAAAAGGGCAAGAGACTCAGCAGACATGCACAACTCTGTCTTTCAGTTTCATTGTTGTTGCTTGCCACCTAGCATTTTGTGCTTCGTTGTGGGGCTCTTTCTGACTTGAGCTTCTAACCTACTCTCAGGGGCCTGTTATCTTTTTTGTTTGGTTTGTGAAAGGGATGTGCCTAAGTTCACAGACCAAACAACCAGCAGAATGATTCTAGGTAGAAAGCATAGCCATGATTTCAATAAATGGACCTCTCATCCTCTAAACACACTTCCTTGGAAGCAATCATGTTCTAATGAATGAAGCCTCTGGCAACTACATTGGACTAATTGCTAATTTTGCTATGATGTACTCAATTCTGTGCTTGCTGAAATTACTAGTGCAGACACAAAGGCTGAGAACATTAAGATCCTATCTTCTTTGTGTGCAAATGAGTTTTGCAATCTGTCATCTAGTCAACTCTAAGGTTAACCCTTGGTAAGGTTCATTTCTGAACCTTGACACAGGATGTTCTTCTACAGTTTGATGTTTAAGAAAGACCTGCTAGCACAGCCCTCATCTTTTCCTCAGGTCTCTAGTTCCTTTTTCTCCAGATAGCACTCATGAATTCATGACTTTGTCCAAAACAGGATAATAGAGAAGGTAGAACTATTAGGTACTTATGGGACCCTTTAGATTGTCCATATTCTCGGGAGATCATCTCCATATCTTACCATAAACTAGGCCCGGCCACCTACAAAGGGTTTGGGCTAAGATTCCAGTGATCATAATTGGGCTTTCCCCAAGCCTATTATGGATGAAAGGTGTCTGGGAGACCTAAAGTAGTGGCTTTAGTCTTAAGACATCCATTATGAAAGCTAGAACCTGTGAGGCTCTTCCAACCTCCAGCCTTTCCCACAGTGTATACAGTGGTACCTTGTATAACGTAATTAATTCGTTCCAGAACAAATTACGTTATACAAGTTTTACGTTGTACAAATTGTCATTTCCCATAGGAATGCATTGAAACTGGATTTAATCCGTTTCAATGCATTCCTATGGGTTTTTTTTGGGCGACGGGGGCGGTTTTTTGGGGCAATGGGGGGTGGTTTTTTTGGGCAATGGGGGGCGGGCGGGCGGCTCACCCCTCCTCCGTGTCTGCTGTCCCTCCTCTCCCCTCCTTCTTTCCCTCTTTCCCGGCTGGCCGCAGGTGGTCCGACGGAGGTGGCCGCAGGGGTGGGGGGAGGGAGTGGGGTGGGCCACTTGGCCTGGAGCGGGGGGGCTTGGGGGACCGCGCCGGGAATTCCCCCCCTCACCTGTTGCCGGAGCCCCCGAGGGGGGGAGGGCAGGAGGGCGCACCAGCGGCGGACTTTGTTCCGAGGGGGGAGGGTGGCGGATTTCCCCCACACACACCCGCTGGCTCGGCGCGCACACACACGCACGCACGCACGCACGCACATGCACACACACACACACACACACGCACGCACATGCACACACACACACACACACACGCACGCACGCACGCACGCACACACACACACACACAGGCGGCGGCGGCGCTCCCAAAGCCCCCGGTCTGCCTTCCCACCCCGGGCAGGGGGGAGGAGGGGGCTCAGCCAACCACCCGCCCATTCCCGCCTCTCTCTCTCTCTCTCTCTCTCTCACTCACTCACACACACACACACACGGGCGGCGGCGGCGCTTCCAAAGGCCCTGCCAGCGACCGGCCCGTTCCCGCCTCTCTCTCTCTCTCTCTCTCTCTCTCTCACACACACACACACACACACACACACACACACACACACACACACACACCTACCTCCGGAGGAGGCACCGCGGGGGCCGAGCGGGGGCCAGGGGAGCCCGGCGGCGAGAAGGGGTGCCCTCCTCCTCCTCGATCCTAGCTCCGGCAAGGAAACTTTCTTCTCTCCGGCTCCTTCACTTTCGCCTCAGCCCCTCCAGGGTTTCCAGGGAGAAGGAGACACCAAAGGCTTGCAACTGTCCGCCTTTCCTCCCCCCCAACCCCTCCACCACCAGAAGGAGACGCTTCTTTCCCCGGTTCTCCGGGCGCCCGTCCCTTTGGACGACAAGCAGTGGGTCCCTGCTGGGTGGGAAGGAGAAAGAAGCAAGTCCTTCCCTTCAAGAGGGTCTCAGGGATAAGGGGGCGAGGGGCGTGTAGTGAGTGACCTTGCAACTCGGCCGACAGAAGGGATTGGGGGGGGAGAGAGTTTGCTGGAGAGAATCGCCCGGGAAGGCAGGAAGGAAGGGAGCCTCCTGCCTGGAGTTCTCGTTGCTTCGTAAATGCCCGGCGGTGAGCAGGAGGTTCGGCGTTGGAAGGGGGAAGGAGGGGGGGCAAATTTTTTTTCGTTGTACGGATTTTTCGTTATGCAAGTATTACGTTGTACGAGGTATGACTGTATTCCTTTCACCTCTTACAAAGGGTGAAGGTTATGAATTGAGCTGCATGGAGACTTCCAGATTTTCTTTCCAAACTCAGAAATCCTGGAACTTCTAATATGGGATGAAGCCAGGTCCGAGCTGAACAAGGATGGAACTCTAGAATCTGTTTCTTTCCACCACTTTCAAAGCAATGTGTGAGGAGCATATAACAGGGGGTTACAGAGTGGAAGCAAGTAGTAAATTTGGGTCATAACCTAAATTAAACAGAGTCATTCCTTTCTCTCTGTGTGTCTTACCGATGCACTGCCTTCTCCTTCCCAGGCCAGCAAGCCCTTGAGATTCCAATTGATTTTTGCACTCAGCAGTCTGTATTAATGGGTTCCACATGGCTTCTGAAATGAACCTGAGTGTCAGCTTCCCATGAACAGAGAGTGTGGTGGTACACACAGTTTGCTTGTTCCTACTTGCAATGGGAGTGGCCAAAGAAGTGGAGAAAATTTGATCCCAAGCCAGCAAACTATCCTTGAAGGTCAGTAAACTATCCTTTCAAGGTCGGTAAAATGAGTACCCAGCTTGCTGGTGGTGGGGCAATGTGTAGCCTGCATGCTGTAATGAAACTGTATGCCGCCCAGAGACTACTTGAAGTGTTATGGGGCGGTATATAAGCAGAACACTTTGCTTTGAAACAAAACCTAGATTATTTGTTTTGCTTGTTCAAGGGGAGGTAAGTTGTTAAGTTCATTTTCTTCCATACTTTTCTTGTGTTTTTAATCTTGGTCTTTTTGTGAGTTTAAATATGATGTCTGTTTAATGCTTTTTAAAATTTTAATTATTACATTTTATTATATGGTTTTTAACTTTGTGTCTTTTAATACTGTAAGTGGAGGTGGGCAAGAAACAGAAAACCCGTGGTTCAGGTTCATCAGTTTCGGGCCCACCCTTGGTTTGTTCGGGTTCGGTTCGTCCAATTTATTTTAAAAAATTGTATGAACCCGAACCAATCCAAACTGGTTTGGTCCTTACCAGGTGGCAGGGGGCGGCAGATCCTGGCCCCTGCGGCAGGGGCTTTTTGAGGTGCTGGCTTGGGGCCAGCACCCCATTTTTTCCTTCGAGCGCCAACTGTGCAGCCCCTGGGATCGGATCGGCACTTCTTTTAACTTTTTATTTTTTTCTTTATCTTAGAGCACCAATCCGGCCACCCCTGGGGCTGGGTCAGCACTCCTTTTTTATTTATTTTCATTTTATTTTCATTTTATTTTTTTTACTGCCGACCATGTGGCCTGCCTACCAGCTGTAGTGCGGCTGGTCAGCTTTGTTTCTTTTTCATTATTTTTACTTTTGCCGGCCCGTGGGTTGGGTTTGGTGCTCGCGGGCCAGTACCGGGCCCATGTGCTGGATTTTTTTAAAAAAAATTTTGGCCTGTGGGCTGCTGGCTGGATTAGTTTTTTACATTTATTTTAAATTTATTTTAAATTTATTTTTATTTTTTTACTGCTGAACACGTGGCCTGCCTACCAGCTGTAGCATGGCCTATCTGCTCCCCCCCCCCCGGAGCCCAGTGGGAGGAATGGACCAGACCACCACCAGTCTAGGTAGGAAACATAGGCGGTAAAACAAAACAAAACAAAATGGAAGTTTCCATTTTGTTTCATTTCATTTTTCTTAGAGTGGGCAGTTTGTTATTCATTTTGTTAGGTAATGAAACGAATAACGAATAACAAAACGAACCAAAAGTTCATTTCGTGCACATCTCTAACTGTAAGACTTAGATTTTATGAGAAATGGATCATATAAATAAACACATACATACATACTAATGTTAGATTATCATTTTTGGGTCATAATTTCCAGATTCGATACTGTTTGACTATGAAAGAAAGATCAAATGTCGAGTATTATGCCCCCAAATAAGAAGCAAGGTAGAGACAGAGATATCTACCATTCTCCTGAGTTTGAGCGCCTGTGATTTATGAAGCTTTAGGACTGAAGCTCTATTTCAGGCCTCCTGCTGAGGTCATGTAAGTGTTCTTTTCTCCTACCTAGTTATCTTAAATCATTTCATCTTTAGCCTTTTCACTTCCTCCTCTCTTGTTTCCTCCCTACTTGACCTCAGAATTGTTTCAGTTAATATTAAAATTTATGGGAAGTCACTCTTTAAGGTTACAGCAGATGGGATGGCTTTAGATGGCCAAACCAATTTGCAGCCGCTCTAGTTAACCTTTTCGCACTGCTGGCAAAGAAAATTCAGAAGTATTAGCATCTCAGAAGTGTGCTTAAGAGACTGTGTTTTTCTCTGAGGAATAGAGAAATAGGACTGCAGGGACCGATTCTGCCTCATTATGCCGAATAAGGGGGTCATTTTGGAGATAGGAGGCCTTCAGAAAAAGGCCATACTTCTGAATTCTGCTCCTTGACACTCATGAAAGCTACTTACCTTCGGAGAACTCGGACATAGATGAAATAGGTTGTCACTATCATTTTTGCTGTTGTGCTACATTGCTACCCTGAGGGAACCAGTAGAAACTGGGGATTCTCATGGCACAAGGGGTATGAATCCTTGCTGAGTTTCAGTCTGAACTAGGCGTAGAATGTTTTGGATTTCCTGAGCAACAAATACAATCATTTTTCATTCTGGAAGGTCTATTATCTTTGTAGGCATTCCATGAATATATCTGAGATACACTTGGGAGAAAGGCCTAAGTGAGAATATTTTGAAGCTTAGTTAAGCCAAGGTTTCTGATCCTGAAATGAGGGGTAGCAGGCAGTTTTTTTTATGAGCCTCCAAGCCTTCTCATTTAGGCCTTTCTCCTGCGTGCATCACACTGAAGTGTTTATAAGTTGCCTCTAAGGGAAGATTTTACAGTAGGACCCCCGTATCCACTGATTCATTATCCACTGATTCAGTTATCCACGGTTGGCAGAGGAAAAAAATTAAATAATTCAGCAGCCACAAAGCAAGCTATTGCCACAAATAGCACCTGTAAAGCAAGCTACTGTCAAAAATAGCAGCCATAAAGCAAGCTACTATCTCAAAACAACAGTCATAAAGCAAGCTACTGTCAGGAAACAGCAGTTTGGGAGTGGGTGGCCAGGTGTTCTCTCTTATCCAAGGTTTTCATTATCCACTGGAAGGCCTGGAACCAATCTCCAGCAAATACTGGGGACCTACTGTATTCTGCAGTGGGATGGAAACATTCCTTTGTATTAGAAGATGACTGAATGGTCTGAGGAATCCTCCAAGATTCCCCATGAGATATCCCAAGATATAGGTTTAAAATAGGCATGCTTTACCAATTATAGGGTTAATCAATACTGTTCTCAATACTTGAAAATGTCTGAATTGTACTGAATTGTATATTATCCCTCATTACTGTAAGCTGCCTTGGGTCCTTTTCCAAGGAGAAAGGGGGGGATTTAAAATACTCTAAAATAAAATAAAATAAAATAAAATAAATTGATAGCTTCCCCTCAGCTACACTCCTTAAGTAAATTAAAATGACAAAATGAAAACAGCATTTCGTTTTTCATTTTGTGCCCATCCCTAAATCTAAGCTCATCTAAGGCAACATCAGGGAGGCAGAAACATTGCAGCTGTTGTGGATAGCTGATAAGAGAGTGCTTTAAGCACTATGGGGTGGTATATAAGCAGAACACTTTGCTTTAATTAATGATAAGCATACAAACACTTACAAGAAAATTAAACAGATACTATATCAAAAACAGTAAATAAAATCAATAATAAATATGAGAGATGGGCTCTTCGTATTTCACATTGACAGACACAATATAAGGCCTGAAGTACCACAGTTTGGCCCATTTCCCACCCCCAGAACTGGCTGGTCCATTTACTGGGCTCTGCATGGTGGAGGGGTCCTTCAACAGTGCTTGTGCTCCAGTCTAGGAAGGAGTCCAGTCGCCCCTTCCCTGTGAAATATGAGGAGCCCGTGTCTAATAAAAACACATTTTAAAATAACAAGCCCCATGATGGCCCAGGGGCCTAGCCAGGCCACAACCCAGGAGGCTCACCCCAACCCAAAAAGAGGCACTGGAGAGGAAGAGAGACCACCATGGGCTGTTCTGTTTGGGTCCAGGAACACTGTGGTAAAGGCCAAAGGGACACTTGTCGGCCTGACTCTACTAGCATTCAATGAGAGGCCAGGGTCAGTGCTGCATTCACTGCCCAGTCCAGCCCAGTGGACTTAGAACAGTGATGTGAATTGCCACCCAAGTAGGGACAGTCCGTGATGTGGGCAGTGTGACAAGAGCCAAGACCCTCTCTTAACTCATGGGATGGGGACCTCAAAATGGTCAACCTTACTTTATACACCACTGCTCTGACTTAATAAAAGCAAACAGCAACAGAACTGAGAGTCTGGAGTTCATGGAGCCTGTGATTGAGAACACCCGTTCAACCACCCAATCCCTGCAGTCGCAGAGGGGCTTTTGGATGACTTGTTGGTGGACCTCTCCATTAGACCTTTTCTTATGTTTCTTTTCCTAATCAGACATAGCTTGAGTTACACAGCCAAGGATATAAGCAGAATATATGTGTTTGTTTTCCCTGGCAACAGGTGAGGGAATGGACAATCACTACCTGGTTTTGATATTCATAAGCCAGTCATTTTCCCATGGGAAATTTCAATATGCTATCTCATTAGCTTTGTAGGGAACAAGCAAACAAACAGAAGCTCACAGCATCTTTATCTCATACCCTAATGGTAAAGAAATTGAACTGAGATTCATTTGAAGCTCATTAGAGGCAAAAGGAAAAGGAGGCTTGTTTTTAATTAGGCAAAAATCATAAAGATTTACATAAAATCCCCATACCATCTAATTGTCATTAGTGTGAAGTTCTATATCCAGTGCTTCAGATCTTCTGGGCCTACATACAGGTCAGAGGTCTCTGCTCCAGAAAGCACTGATTAAGAGTCGCAGTAAGGATGCACAACAAAGTTTAGCAAAGGCTGCAGCTTTAAGAAATTGGAAGAATGTTTTGATCAAGCTGCTTTGATCCCAAACTTACCAATTTTATTTTCAATGTTATCCTTGATCCCCCTTCTTACATTCTGACCTGTTCTTCCATTATGGGAAGGGCAAGATTACCGTTCTCCCATCTCTGGATAAAGCAGCTGCCATGAAGGTTGTGAAACCTGTTTTAAGAGGAAAGGCTTTAGCTTAGAATAAGCATGGATGGACCTCCTGTGTCCCCCAATACCCCTGGTGAAACATAGACACTTATATCATTGAAACCAAATACATAAGTACAGTGGTCCCCTGCCCATTTGCAGTTCATATACTGTGGTCCCGCTATATCGCGGTACCGCAGTATATTAAAAAAGGCTCCCTGGGGTAAGGAGGGAAAGGCCTTCCTTCCTTACCCGAGGACTGGCGCTGCCCTGAATGGGCCTACGAGGGCCTTCCCGAGCCTTCTGGAGGCCCCAAAATGGCCTCCCTGTGAACCGGAAGTCACTTTGGGGGTCACTGAAAATCATTTCTGAGGTCTCCAAGGGCCTTTCTAGGCCTGTCCCCAACTGGGACAGTAAAAACACCGCCTGTTACTTTAGATGCAGCTTCACAACATCTCAGCTCCGGACCTCAACTAAGGAACTACCTGGCATTTTTATCATCCTGCCAAGAACTAAGAACTATCTCCTGGCAACTCCATCTTTTGCCATGTTTGAACTTCTGGTACAGCTCTGAGGAAGAGGGTTTTGCCCTCGAAATATTAGCAACTTTTTTGTTATTTTACTAATAGCCTAAAGGTATCACCTGCTTTACTCTTGTATTTGGTTTTTGTGATGGCCACATGACCCCCCAGCTGCCTAGATGCCCTAAGCACATCCAATCTCGCCTGATTTTGGAAGCTAAGCAGTGACAGACATGGCTAGTACTTGGATGGGCGACTGCCAGAGAATACCAGCTGCTGTAGGCACCTAGAGTAGGAACTGGCAAGCCACTCCAGTATTCCTGCCAAGAAAACCCCAATGGATATGGAGTCATGAAGGGCCAGTTACAACTGTAACAACATAGCACACACACATGACTCCCCAACTTGTTTTGCTTCTATTATATAATTAAAGATTCTCAGCCACCCAAGTAAGGTTATCTGGAAGTTGAGTTATACCAACTGGACTTTGTTTCTTGTTAGGTTTAAACCTTTTGCCATTCATCCAAGTAGCTTCTTCAGACCGAGGAAGGTTGGTAGGAGACCTCCAATTTATCCTCCATCGCATGGTACATGAGGGGAAATTGGACAGGTTTTTGCCTCATTTCTGGCTCTTGTTATTTTGAAACTGGATGCCCTTTCTAGCTCTAAAAGCCTCCACCAGCTCAACAGGAGGCCTGGGTGAAATGTGCTGACATCTTCTCTTGCCTCTAAACAGCATGAAGGAGTATTCAGTGGCAACACTAGGTGGGTCGGTGGGCTTTGAGGGAAAGGCTTGGTGGAATCATGAGTGCTGCTTGTCAAGGCAACTCCCCTCATCTGCTAAGCAATTGATTCAGCTGGCCCCAGGATTCTAGGTCTTGAGAGTCTGCAAAAACAACTTTTGCAAGTTTGGAGGAGGCAGATAAGTAGTATTCTCTTCTGTGCTGTGTCCGTTCCCAATTCATCAGCAACCCGTGTGAAACATTACGATCCAGCCAGCCAGACTGATTGACTGGTAGAAACAAAAGCACCGGCAGAAAAACGCACAGAGCGGCCCTTGACGCGTTCAGCTTTCACCTAAACAATACACCTTGTGCTTAAATGAGCATTATTTATTGTAATTTATGGAAATCTCACAGAGATGTTCCTGTTGAAATTGAAAAGCCTGAAATTGTATTCAGGGGAGAGTACTTAATTGTAAGGCATGAAAGTGCCATGCTTCAGAGCCATTTTCTGTAAGTTTTAAATTAACACCTGTTGAGGCTGAGCCTCTAGATTTGAAAGAGCCCGTGCTTTACTCCAGGAAGGCCCGTAACAGCTGAGAGGACATACGTTTATTCAGATTCTGCATTTGAATGCAATAATTGCTATTATGCACATATAAGTCTGTATGCATAGTGCAGAAATGGTTCCTATCCAGGAAATATTAAGCACACAATGCTTGAAATTAAAACCGGAGGGAAGTGCGTACATTAATCTTAAACGCCAGTAAGGAAGCTGGATAGGGTTCAAAGTTTGGCTGCTGAATATTTGGAGGTTTTGAATTTTTACATTGAAAGGAGCTTTTTGAATAAGGTATGACTTATCCCTTATTTTATTGATAGTTTTTTTTAAAAAAAATCTATCTTTTCCTCCCAGAGTCTTTGTGAGAGCTAAAGATGAATTAAAAACATAAAGTATAAACAATAAGGAGAATCCTTTGCAAAAAGGATCAGCTTTTCAGAGAAAAACTTCTGGCATGTGAAAAAGGAGATATAAAACTAGCTAAAATGAAGAATGAAACCCAGATTCTGCCCAGTAGCATTGTAACCCTTACAGGCCAAAATGGCCAAGGACCAGCTGAGCAGACACGAAGCCAGGTCAAGGTTTTCTGAAACAATAGCTAGAGATGTTGAGAATTACTCAAGACGAGATGATCAAGAGCCTTGTTCAGAAATTTGTGACAATTCGTAGATGTGCTGCATGTTCCCACCCCCTGCCTCCCTGGCTGGATCCTCATGTTTCTCAACAGGATAATTCCTGCAGTCCAAAATCCTGTTGCTCAGCTTACTAAATCACATGAGAGTGGGCCCATTGAATCAATAGTGATTTGAAAAGTGTCCTCCTCCATACATTGCATTGATTCAAATGGGCTTACTTTAAGTATAACTTCCTAGGTTAAAGTAAATCATAGTTAGGGTAGGCCCATTTGAATCAATGGGATTTTCAGGGGAGTTGACTCACTAAATCCATATTTATGCAGTGGGCCTACTCTAGTGCAATTCAAAACACTAAGCAACAGGTTTCTGGCCACCATGTGTAGAAACCTGTTCATTTCTCTGCTCCTATCTCCACAATTGCACAAGTCCTGCTATCAGTCCATGGAAGTTTCACATGTAACAGCCAGAATCCTACTGTCAAGAGACACTCATAGAAGGGACATCACATATGTCTTGGTGGCAAATCACAACACATTGATGAAGTGCTTGTTGCTATCCTAATAATGTGCCCAACTGCATAAGTGGGCTCATGCCCAGGAATACAACCTGCACCTTGCAAGATTCTGGCCTATGCCTGCTCTGTCTGGCTTATACAATGTTCTGCAAGTGCTTAAAAATTAAAAGTGCTGGAAATGTTATATTTATTTCCATACACAATCTCCAGTGGTGTACTTCTTTTTGTGTAAAGTTTGTCAGGCAAGAACTTCATCCATAAATGTGGGGGGATGCAGAATTGAATGGATAACTGATTCCATCTGCAAACCAATCTGGGAAGCATATTTTAGGTCGCTTCTCTGAACCATGAAGATAAAGCAAAGCAAAGTGGTCTGCTTATATACTGCCCCATACCACTTCAAGTAGTCTCTGGGCGGTTTACAGTTTTTAATTATAGTATGCAGGGTACACATTGCCCCCTCCCCCCAGCAAGCTGGGTACTCATTTTACCAACCTTGGAAGGATGGAAGGCTGAGTCAACCCTGAGCCTGCTACCGGGCATTGAACCCCAGGTCATGATGAGCACAGTTTTACCTGCAGTACAGGCATTTAACCACTGCACCATGAGGTTCTTAAATAAAAGAATACTGTATTTTCTAAGATCTTTATTTAGAGTGTCTTTGAATCTGTTCTAAACCTCTCCAGTTTCCCTTGCCCTGTTCACACAACTGGCCCAAATGTACAACAGGTCTAGGGCTGATATAATACTCTCCCCCTGGATTTAGTGAGCATATGGGTAAAATGTGCCTTCCCTGAAACCTCTTGTTCTGCTCAGAAAACTATCATGGCTGTAAAAGTTGATCTCAGCAGTTTGATTTTGACCTTTTGCCCAAGGAACTGATTACAATATTTTATAGTGCATATACGGTCATCCCCCACCATTTCACGGTTCATATACTTTGGTCCCAGTATATTGTGGGACCACAGTATATGAAGGCAAGGGCCCCTGAGGCAAGCTGTGTGGGCCTGCTTGATGCCTCCTGCACTTACCCCAGGCCTGGAGCTGCCCCGAGTGGGTCTCTGATAGGCTTCCCAGGCCTCTCAGAAGCCCCAGAAATGGTTTCCAGAAGTGCCTTCCAGATCACCCCAAACCACTTCTGGAGCCCCCAACAGGCTTCCTGGTCTTATCAGAAGACCCAGAAATGGCTTCCGGGTGAACTGGAAGTGACTTCTGAAAAAACAAAAGTGCTTTCAGGATTGTCCAAAACCACTTCTGGGGCCTCTGACAGGCCGGGACACCTGTTGCAGGCCTGTTCGGGGCAGTGCCAGGCCTGGGGTAAGTGTGGGAGGCCCCAGATAGCCCCCCAATCCTGACCTGACCCAGCACCCACATATCATGAATTTTCCTTTATTGCAGGTCGGGTCAGGTCCCTAACCCCTGCCATAAATTGGGGATTACTGTACTATAGAATCTTCGAATCATGATGTTGGAAGAGGTCTATAAAGCTAACAAGTCCAACCTCCTACTCAAGGCTGGAATAGAAATCAAAGCAGATCTGACAGACCAGATTTCTCTTAAATGCCTCCAGTGTAGAGATGGACATGAATGCCATTGCAGTGCTTCAGTGTGCTTTGCCTCCCCACTCTACCCCCTGGGACTGCTGGCCCACTCTCTGGTATTTGGATACCATTTCAAGGTCCTTCTTCTCTAGCGGCTCACCAATATGGGCTGGCGCTCAGCTGGCCCATTGCTGGCTCCTCCAGCAGCTGCCCACTCCTTGGCTGCATGGGGAGAATCCCCCCTCCCCTTCCTCATGGGAGTGATCATCTGGCTGAGGATGCACGTTGACCCTGCTTGAACAACATGCTGAAAATAGCTAAATGGGATGTCTACTGTTTTGTCACACAGAGGAATGAACATAAAAGAAGGAATAGGGGTTTTCCTCAATCCTGAGGAAGGTACAAATTTGAAATCCACATTCTTGTGAAATCTCCACTTGCTTGGATGTTAGGGAGCATAGCTATCAATGCTGGCTCCGAACAAGCAGCACATCACACATCTTGGAAAATTCATGGACCAGGGTATCCAGGCACATGCACTACCTGTTCTGACACTTCAGTGTGTTCATAGTATCCTTTGCTGCTCTTCATCAATGGGTCAGTGCCTACATCTTTTTGTCTGCACCTTGATGGAATACAAAGCATCTGGAGATCACCACTGAATCAGAAACAGAGATGTGCCAGTCAAACAGCAGTTGTGATGATTTGACTGTCTGGCCATGTGAAGTTTATTCCCAGCCTTCCTTTTTGTCTTCATCCATGACTGCATTTCGCAACGTTCGGAAAGATTTGGTTTGTACGCTGATGTAAGACAAGGGCCAGGGAAACATGAATGGAATAAGAGGCTGAAGGTGGTCTCCTGGAACAGGAGGTAAATAATAGTATTCTGATTATGACTGGCAAAAATAAAATTACCTTTAAGTTAGTAGTGTGAATATAGAAATGATCATTCCAGACAGGTAGAATCAGTTTGGTAGGACCCACATGGAGTTGGGCTAAAATAGATTCTTACCATCTTTGACTGGAAAAGCAAAACAATACATTTCTGCAATTTCTAGCAAAACAGCTAGAACCAGAATCATAGATTTATGGAGTTAGAAGGGTCCTATGAAGCCATCTAGTACTCCAATCCTTTGCGGTAGGCAGGAATACAAATCAAAGTACATCAGACAAAAATGGCTCTCTAATTTTCTTTTCAATGCCTCCAGCATGGGAGCACTCAGCGCCTTCTGAGGTAATCATTTCCACTGTCTTACGGATTTAACAGTTTAGACGTTTCGTAATATTCACCCTAATTACGGACACACACACACACACACACAGAGAGAGAGAGAGAGAGAGAGAGAGAGAGAGAGAGAGAGATTAGGAGGGCAAAATTAAGCTATACTGGGAACACAAGCCTATATAAACTGCTGTCTGGAATTAAGTCAAATATTGGGGGGGAAAATCTTGGTTTCTTTCTTTCTTTCTTGAGTGCAGAAATTTGTCTTGCCTGGCTTGAGAAGTGGGAAACACAGGAAACAGAACTGCTGGCACATTGGTAGTCAGGGTGAGATGAGGAAGCTTTGTGTGAAGAAAGATAGTGTGATGTTTTCTGTGACCACTTGCTTTGGGCTGCCTTTCATGGTTTCTTACATACGGCCCCATACCTCAAGAGGATAAGAACACAAGTCAGTCCTCTAAAACAATGGAAAGCTGATTTGCAGATGTCTGTCTCCTTCTCTGCTTCTTATCTGCAAGTCCAGAACCAAACTTTATTTATTAAACAAGGAGGGGAGGGGAGGAATTAGGCAGGAGGACATTTTGATAAGTCAGAAAGCACCAGAAAAGTTTCCTTTCCACCCTGCAACTTGTTTGGCTCTCTGTTTTTCAGATATACTGCGGTTACCCATTCCATTAATGCCTTTTTGCAGTACGATTTATCTTTTCTCTGGAACACACAGAGGGGGGTTCCGGCTTTTAGATTTCATCCTTTTTATTGGAGATAATTTGACAATGGGTTTGGCTTTCCCATGCTAAGTATTCTATGGATGCCATTGCACTGCTCTGATAATCTTTCTTACTTTTAGTGGGTGAGATTTAGCTTCTCCCTTATCAGGACTCTTCCTTGTGATTTTTAAGCAGAGCCAACTTCATCTGTGTTGAAATTTGAACAGCTCTGATTCATTGGTACCCACAGCTAGCTTAACATGGACTAAATTTTTACCACTCAAAATAGAACTGAATTTTCGCAGCCTTGCCTTTTCTTCTCCTTTCCTTAACTTTGTGCCCTTCTGAAGCGAAGACATCTTTGCAGTAGTTTTTTTTAAATCCTCCTAAATTTCTGCTTGGATTTATTTGTGGGGTGTTTTCTGGGTCACCTACCCTGCCAACTGAAGCTGCCTAGATGCCCTAAGCACATCCAATCTAGCCTGATTTCGGAAACTAAGCAGGGTCAGCCCTGGTTAGTACTTGGATGGGAGACCACAGGGGAATACCAAGTGGTGTAGGTGCCTGGAGTAGGAACTGGCAAGCCACTCCAGGATTCCTGCCAAGAAAACTCCATGGACATGGGGTCACGAAGAGTTGGTCCCGACTGTAACGACACAACACACACACACCCTGCAAACTTGGTTGATGTTTGGATAGTGAGAAGTATTTCCCTGAATTCACAGTTTTATATATAAAAAACAATCACTTTGTTTGCACTTTTGAAATCAAGATAAGAACCAGCAGACAGTTTAGCCTTCAGTGCTAGCTGGATAGCTCAGTGGAGTTGGGAGTTTGAATCCCCACTGTGGCTTTTCAGAGTAAAGCCAGGCTGTATAGCCTTGGGCAAGCTGCACAGTCCCACGACACCCCTAGAAGAATGGCATGGTAAGACTTCTCTACCTGGAAAGTCTAGGTACTTATGTGATTTGTAGATGGATTGTTATGCATTATTGCTTGGACTGGATTTGTAGTACTACCTGAGCTTTCCATTTTTCTGTCTTCCATCTCTCAGAGGGGTGTTATTTCCATATTTGTTTACTTATTGACCTCAGCTGTAATATTGGCTTTTTTAATTATGTAAGATGACTCTTCATACTCATTGTTCTTAGCTCTAAATAGTGTCTTTAGTGTGCTAACTAGAGATGGGCACGAAACGAACAATTTTTCATTTCCATTTTTGTTTTTTCATTTCGTTATGTAACGAAATGACAAACAAATTTTGTCTCTAAAATGAAACAAAATGAACAGAAACACTGGAAATTTTGTTGTGCGTTTCGTTTCCGTTACTGCAATATGAGTGAATTGCTTAAAATCCTTTTAAAAAATCACAAAAATTGAAATAAATGGTAACAAAATGGTAACAAACGAATGAAAACAAAAATGAAGTTTTTGCAAAAATTCGCAAAAATGGAAATGAACCGAAACGTACCCTCCAAACCACAAACGACAAATGAAATGCCATTTTTTTGATTCGTGCCCATCTCTAGTGCTAACAACAGTTGTGTACTCATTGTCTCCAACTTTAAATGTTGTCTTTCAGTGTTTTAAGCCACCTCTGGTCCTTTCCAAAGAGAAAGGCAGACTAAGAAAACTAACACCATTATGTCATCATCCAGTGCTGATAAAACTGAATTTAAATTAATGGAAATAATCATATACCCATCTTGACATTTATGAGTTTATCTACAGATCCTTTTGCTCCTGGGAAACTTTTTAGTGCTTCAGGATTTTGGAGTGGGGGTGGAGGAAGGAGAGTTTTTAATGCTCAAATATTGCCACTAGAGATGGGCACAAAATGAAAAAGGCTACACTGTTTTATCGTGTCATTAGGGCATGGTGGCTCAGTGGACTAAGGCTTCCGAAAATTGTCAGCTGCAAAGTCAGCAGCTCGGCGGTTCAAATCCCGGGTGCCATGCAGCGGAGCGAGCTCCCGCTGATAACCCCAGATCCTGCCAACCTAGCAGTTCGAAACCATGTCAATGCAAGTAGATAAATAGGTACCGCCGTAAAAAGTGGGAAGGTAAAACAGTGTTTCCCTGCAGCCACGCTGGCCATGTGGCTATGGACTTGCCCAACACTGACTCTTCGGCTTGAATTCAGAGATGAACACCACCCCTAGAGTCGGACACGACTAGAACGCATTTGCAGGGGGAAACCTTTACCTTTACCCTTTTAAGGTTACAAAACGTTTCATAATGAAATGAAAATGAGCCATTTTTTTCTCTATATATCAAAATTATTCATTCTAGAGGAAATGGCAGGGGAGCTTCCTCATTCTCTTCCCTGTAAGCCCCCTGAAATTTGGAAAGGTTTGGGGGTCACAGAGTTGAGTTATGAAGTTCCAAAGTTTCTTGTGTTAGATATTGTCAGTAAATGTTGATATAGGATTGAGAGGGAATGAATCAAAAATGGAGAAAATCAGATGATGATGACATAATAGAAAATGGACAAATATGGAAATAAAGAAATTGGGTGAAATCCACATTAACATATACTTATCCCGCTTGGTATAGGTCTTAGAATTATTATTATTTTCATTAGCTTTTACTGGACTAGGTAAAAGCTGGAGTGGAACTGAGCAGAATGGGGGCTTCTTAATAAATATTTTGACTTAGAGTAGTAAGACTCTATAGTATGTAGTAGTATTCTCTGCGGTATAGATTAGACATAAATCACTTGTCAATTAGTCAACATTAGAGATGGGCACGAATCAAAAAATGGCGTTTCGTTTGTCGTTTGTCATTTAGGGGGTCTGTTTTGGTTCATTTCCATTTTTTTGTGATTTTTTGCAAAAAAATCATTTTCATTTTCGTTCATTTCGTTACTGTTTTGTTACCATTTATTTCAATTTTTGTGATTTTTTTTAGCATTTAAAGCAGTTCAATGTATTGCCGTAATGAAATAGTCTGTGGAACTCCCTGCCACAGGATGTGCTGATGGCATCTGGCTTGGATGCCTTCAAAAGGGGATTGGACAGATTCCTGGAGGAAAAGTCCATCACAGGTTACAAACCATGATGGAGAAACCAGGGTACTTCAAGGGCCAGATGCAGGGGAGTGGTATAAGGAGACAGATATCTAGTCTCGTGCGCTCCCAGACGCATCTGGTGGGGCCACTGTGAGATACAGGAAGCTGGACTAGATGGGCCTTTGGCCTGATCCAGCATGGCTCTTCTTATGTTCTTATGTTCTTATTTTATTTTATTTTATTTTATTTTAATCTGTGAGATCATATGGTCTCTGAAACATCATGCAATAGTCAGAGTGTTGAACACCAGAAGTAGTAATATTTTATAAGGAAACAGGGTACCCTACTTTCATGTGTGCAAATGTTGGGAAGATGTGGGTCGCGTCCATCCAGGCAATTCAGTACCATCTCCTGCAACATCCAATTTAGAGGGGAAAGGTTTGTTACATCCAATAGATGGCACTGTTGCATTTTCTTGCTCACTCTTCAGAGGACAGCAATGCAGGAGTTTTTAATTGAAAAAGATTAAACTATGCAGTACTGGTAACATTCAAGTTTTTTTAATGCTAGTGTCACCCTCTGGATCAAAACTTCCACCCCTTTTCCTCCTGCTGAACCTAGATAACTTAGTTGATCTGCTTTAAGTCACAAGTGGATCAGAAAGGGATGGTGCAGTGGAGAAGAAGATATTTCACTGCGTAATGAATTTTTTGGTGGGTGGAATTTTGGCCTTTGGATGCCGTGTCATTAGTGCCTGGGAGCAATTGGGTTCAAGGACGTTTAATTCCATTGTGACTAATTTACACCATTGAATGAATTTTTAACACCCAAGTTTCTCCATCTAGATTCGATCAATTGTATCAGGTTAAAAAAAAGAAGAGAGAGAGAGAAATAATCTCATGCTCATCTAGAAGGTATCAAATGCAATATAGTTAATTCACAAGTCCTGCAGCAGAGGAAATATGTAAATGCTAATGAATTTTCAAATGCAGTACAGAATCGATTCTCCCCCCCCCCCCGCTTTCTCAGTCTGGTAATCATGGCTAAATGAAGCCTCAATCACTGCATCCATTATTAGGTTGCCTCTGATTGCAGAGTCGATACTGGGTTTTTTTAACACAAATATAATAACACACATCCTTGGAAGTCTGCTGAAGGCAGGAATAAGCTTTCAGAGCCTACCAAGACAATCTTTTACTTGATCCAGGCAATTCATATATTGCACGGATCTGCTTATTTCCAGTGTAGGTTGATACTGCATGTTTGTGGTTGTTACATGCAGTCAAAATGCCTCTGACTCATGGCCAGTGGCCACCCTATGAATGAACAATCACTAAAATGTCCAGCTCTGCTCAGCTTTGTCAGCCTGCAGCAGTTTAGAGAGTCAATCCAGTTTCTGATAGCTGTTGTTTTTCAGGCTCTTTGGCTGTGTTCTGGAAGTGTTTCTTCCTGATGTTTTGCCAGACTCTGTGGTTGGCATCTTCAGAGGGCAAGGAGCACAGGGAACTTGGAGTTCTCTCTTTGTGCTCTGGGGAGAGAACTCTGAGTTCCCCGAGCTCCTTGCCGTCTAAAGATGCCAGGAGCACTGTGATGGGGGTTCCTGCATGGCAGGGGGTTGGACTAGATAGCCCTTGAGGTCTCTTCCAACTCTATGATTCTATGATTCTATGGTCAAACGGCCTGAAAAACTCACAACAGCTATCAGACCCCGGCCATGAAAGCCTTCAAGAAAACAGTCTCTATTTAGTCTTTCTCCTTACCTGCCTCCTTCCAGCATTATTATCATTTCCAGAGAGCCTCCTCTGGGTAGGACAACCTCAGCTTCATCATTTTGGCTACCAGAGACAATTCAGGCTTACCTTGGTCTCAGACTAGAGATGGGCATAAACTAAACCACGAACCACGAAAAAAAATGGGCTGAATCACGGTTCAATTTGCAACTCATTTGGGGGATCCTGTTTTGCCAAAGCAAAATGAAGCACCAGAATATTTTCTTCTTGGCACTTTGTTTTCTTTAAGCAAAACCAGTGCCTGCTTGCCCCCTTCCCACTGCCCCTGTCACCTCCCTGCGTGGTCCTCCCACCACCGCCATTGTCAGAGAGAACAGGCCAGTTTCCCCTTCATGAGCCAGGTTTCCTGCTTCTGCACACAGGCCTGCTCCCCAACTAATAGGAAGGTGCATGCACAGAGGGAGCAGGTCTGACCCATGGAAGCCAGCAGTGGTGGAGGAGACAATGGCATGGCCAGTCCAAGGGCCCATCTAGTCCAGCTTCCTGTATCTCACAGTGGCCCCAGTAATTGCCTCTGGGAGTGCACAAGGCGAGATAGCCATCTCCTGATACCACTCCCCTGCATCTGTCCTTTGAAGCAACCTGAATTTTTAAGCCTGGAGATGACACATCCCCATCATCGCTTGTAACCTGTGAATGGACTTTTCTTCCAGGTGACTGTTCAATTCCATTTTGAAGGCATCCAGGCCAGATGCCATCCCCACATCCTGTGGCAGGGAGTTCCACAGAACTGGATAAAGAATACACTGGGTAAAGAAGTATTTTCTTTTGTCTGTTTTCACTCTCCCAACCGTCAATTTGAATGGTATTTTGTGAGAGGGAGAAGAGCATCCCTCTATCCACTTTACTTATGTGCTGCATTGTTTTGTACATCTCAGTCATATCCCCCCCCCCCCGGGCACCTTTTTTACAGACTAAAAAGCTGGTAGCAAGAGCAACAGAGACATTGGAAAGGGAGTGTTGGGTGGTGATCCCCATGGCATAAACCTGAAAAACAAACAGTGAACTGGTTCTTTTTTTTTCAGGGGGTTCATTATGAATCACTCTTTTACTGGTTCATGCCCATCTCTGTCTAGTATCCACTTGTTTATCTTTCTGCCAGTCTAAGGCACCTGCAGACCTCTCCTCCAGCACCATAGTTCAAAGAAATCAATTTTTTTCCCTGTCAGCTATCTTTATTATCCAGGTTTCACACCTCTACATAGTGATCAGGAATACAAGACTGTTAACAACAACAACAACAAACAACAACAACAACAACAACAACAACAACTTTATTTTTATGCTGCTTTTCTACCCAAAGGGACCCAAGGTGGCTTACAACAAATTCAAAAAAGTACAATAAAATCAATACTGTACAATGTAAATAATTTGGTATTCAGTGACACATACTTGATCATGTTCTCTAATTCCTCCATGGCTGTCCTTGTGAGATTCAGTTTTCTTCTGATTTCTTGGTTGTAGTCTACATTTGGAATGTGGAGTGAGCCAAGGTATACATTTTGTCTGTACTGTATCTTCAATTGGAGTCTTATTTGGCACATTCTTCATGTCATGTCATGTCATTCTTGATTTCTGCCAATAAGATACTATCAACTGTATATCTTAAGTTATTGATTTTACTTCCACTAATTTCAAGTTCTCCTTTATATGAATCCAGTCCAGTTTTCTCTCTGTGTTTCTGTTCTGTGCACAGATTGAACAAATCAGGGGTTAAAATGCAATTTTGTCTTGACTCCTTTGCCTATAGGAAACAATTCTGAGTCTCCATATTATGTTCTGAAAGTTTTATGTCCACAATAAAGGTTATGCATCAGGACAATCAAGTGTTCAGGCTCACCTATTTCTTTCAGTATGAACCACAGTTTCTTATGATCCAAGGCTTATCTTCTTCTGAAATTCTTTTGAACACTCCAGTTGCCTGTCAATATTTGCAATATGATCTTGAGTGCCTCTTCCTTTTCAGAATGCAGCAGCTTGAACATCATTTTCCATGCATGGAAGATTGGAGCAATGACTGCATTCCTTCACATTTCCTTATCTGGATTATATGTGGATATTTCCAGCCTGTAGGCCATTGTTTTGTTTTCCATTTTTGTCACATTCTTGTTAGGATTTTGACAGATTCAGTCTCTGTAACTTGCAACAGTTCTATCAGTATTGCATCTCTCTCTGGTGACTTATTTCATCCCAGAGCTTTCAGAGCAGCTTTCTAGAATTGTAGATTCTTCATCATAAGATTCCTCTTCAAAGGTCTCTGCCATTCTTCTCTCTCTTCTGTGGAGGCCTACAGCATACAATGGTAGCTTCTATCAGCCATAGTGCTGGGAGGGGCTTCTTTGTCTACCTCACCAGTTGGAGTCACGTGTGTGCAGCGTATGGGTCTGCTTGCAGGGGCAGTAGGTTAGATAAGGCCTTGCCACATGGTGAGAGGTCTCTTTTTCAATCCAGCCATCTTCCCTCCCTCCCCCCCAATAAGAGAAAGAGATTAGCTGGTCGCGTATGGGCTGGATGGGATTTTTTGGCTTCCACTCATTGGACCAGAGTGATGGTGTGCTGTCGCCCATCCCATTCTTTTTAAGGCTAAGGGGAGGCTTATAACTGGTCATTTTAGTGATATATATATGTGTGTGTGTGTGTGTGTGTGTGTTGTTAATATTACAAATAATATGATAGGATAAACCCTGATATTGCATGTGTATTACCAACGTGGATGCAACAGAAACCATAAAACAACCCTTAAACCTTGTTAAATTATGCATATCATTGATTTAGGATCTCTTGTTGAAATATCTCAATAAGGAATTTTCAATCCCCAGGAAATTCCCTGCCCACAGGAGAGAATGAATCAAGGATTATTATTGAAGTTGGGGAAATAGAAAATAAATGGTAGTATATAATATATATTTAAAATAAATCCACACCTCCCACGCCCAGCCGAACCTCCCCCTTTATCCAATATCAGAAAAAAAATCATCACAAACTGCCAGAGAAGAAATAAAGAATAAACTGCTATTCCTTCAGCAGACAAAGCTGCAGGGAATCAAAGAAATTATTTTCTAAATTCAGTTCCCTCCCTGCCTGCCTAACTTAAATCTAAAGCCTCCAGCCTCCCCCCAATCTCGATTTGAATAGCCAGAGCAGCCAGCCACACAGCCCCCCCTCCACATCCAAGACCCGACTGCGACTTCTGGAAGGTGCCTCGGCTTTTTATGCCCTCTGGCACATCCAGAAGTGTCAGTCAAAACCTGGCCATGCCATTGGTGGAATGGTTCAAAAACTTTGCATGGTCCCATCCCATGCCCAGCCCAAATGGGCAGGTCTAAAAAAATAAAAAATAAAATAAAATAAAATAAAATCAATAGGACGTTTTATTGCTATAAAAAACCCACTGCTGCTACTATTAAAATTCAGGCATTTAAAATAAATAAATTTCACATGTTTCTGTGGTGATTTGGTGTGTTTTTTTGACCACGATTTCAAAAGAAAAATTGTGGTCATCATTTTGTATCCCCCCCCACCGCATGGCATGGCGAGACGACGAGGATGACCACCCCCCCCCAGCCTGGTGCAAGCAGCCCAGGACAGGAGAAGAGGGGGGGAAAGGCCGGGGACCCCCCAGAAACCACCCCTCTGGTAGGTGGCAAAGCCTCAGGCAGGCATATTTTCGCCTGCTTTTTTGGCCGGGAGTCGGGGTTTTTTAAAAAAAACTTTTAAAAACTTTTTCTGTGCTTCTCATTGCGCGATTGCCGCGATGCCACAAATGAAAACGAAAAACACTACCAAATTTTTCTCTTTTCGGTTCGAGTTCGAGTTCTGACGGCTTAATTATCGTTACCATTTCCGTTACGTAACGGAAACGATAACCGAAAACAGAAACAACAATTTCGCCGAGTCGTGCCCATGTCTAGTGCACAGTCCCTTTGGAGTGTTGAATCTAAAATGTCCATGCATCAAAACAGTGACCATAGTGCTTTTGCACAATTTTCACTAAAACATTATTTTTGCTGTTATGCTGACTTTGTACAAAGCAACTGTTCTCCAAAAGGATGAAGACTACAGATGAGCATGAAATGAACATGAAATGGTGTTTTGTCGTTTTGTTAGGTAATGAATTACTTTGTTACATAATGAAACAGTAGGGCACATTTCCTTTCATTTTGTAATGAAACACCATTTCCCCCTCTAGAACAAAATGATTCATCTGAGATGAATCAAGGGTAGGGGAGCTCAAGCTCTTCCCTATAAGACCCCGAAATTTGGAAAGGTTTGGAGGTCAGGTGGCTGAGTTATTAAGCTCTAAAGGGGTGCTGGTAGTTAACTGAAAGAGTGTGCCGCACACATGCCAGCAATTTAGAGGTTAATAATCATTTAGCACTTGAGGAAACTTCCTGTGGAGGGAACTTCCTCAAGCACTTACCTTAATTAGGAAATGATTATTTTCTAGGGGCACCCCCTTTGGAGCTTAATAACTCAGCCTCCTGGCCCCCAAACCTTTCCAAATTTGGGGGGCTTAGTTGGAATCACTTGAGGAAGCCCCCCTGCCATTTTCCTCCTTTAGGACCCAGGGGAACATTTCATTTTGTGTTGTAACAAAACTTTGTTACAAACAAAACAAAATGAAACTGCTACAGAAATGAAACGAAATGAAACAAAACAAAATGCTATTTTTTTTTTCATTTCATGCCCATCTCTTTTGCAGACAGAGACTTTTCAGAAAACCTCAGGTGGAAACTGAAATGACAATAGCCATTTTATTTTAGACTTAGACTAGGCCGGGAAAAAGCGAGAGAAATGAAAACACCATGGAGGCACATATTTTTATTTTGCCTTTCTCTGCACAGACTTTCCCTCCTACCCCCCAAAAGAATGTGATTTAATGGAGCATCTCTGAGAGCCACTGCATGAGTTCTTCCTGTATTTATGGCATTTATGTGAAATCAAATAGAATAGGAAGGTGCTAATATTAGATCATCAAGCCAGCTTTATTTTCTCTCCAGAGCAGTGAGTTGACACGATCAATGGTGGTGGCTACACATTCGGCATTTTCGAGAGGGAAAACAGGTTCTCTGGGTCTGGTGTATCGAGAGGGATAACGAGACATTCGCCATCATTTTTGGGCATGGCAATAGTGTTCCAATCAAGTGTATTTTGTTACACACAGAAAACCAGAAAACCCCCAATATTTTAAAAACCATGAACTTGATTTTGAATCTAGCAAGTTTAGATTCAATTTGCCAGCTGCAATTTGGTGCAAGGAAAATACATTATTGATTGCTTCTCAGTTTTGCAAGGGGTGAGAACTTCAGGCTCAATGCTGCTAGGTTCAGTTTCTTTATAGGGAGAAAGCACATTGACTCTCTTGATTTTCTCCGTCCAAAAGAAACCTGGCAGTATTGATCTTGGTCTTTGCTTTATTACAAACAGGGGTGTGCAAATAACACCTGCTTTGAATGAGTGCATTTTTTTTTGCACAAATCACACCTGATTTGCTTCATGCTGATTATCAATTCAATACATATCTAAGTATCTTGCAGTATTTGTATACATTTACAGAATCGATGCTTTTGGGTTGTGGTGCTGGAGGAGAGTCTTGAGAGTCCCCTGGACTGCAAGGAGATCAAACCTCTCCATCCTGAAAGAAATCAACCCAGAATGTTCACTGGAAGGACAGATTTTGAAGCTGAGGCTCCAGTACTTTGGCCACCTCATGAGGAGAGAGGACTCCTTGGAAAAGTCATTGATGTTGGGAAAGATTGAAGGCAAACGGAAAAGAGGACAGCAAAGAATGAGATGGTTGGACGGTGTCATCGATGCAACCAACATGGATTTGACCAAACTCTGGGAGGCAGTGGAAGATCGGAAGGCCTGGCGAGCTCTGGTCCATGGGGTCATGAAGAGTCGGACATGACTGAATGACTGAACAACAACAACAACAACAACAACAACAGTATATGTATCTGAATAATGTGTGTGTGTGTGTGTGTGTGTGTGTGTGTGTGTGTGTGTGTGTGTGTGTGTGTGTGTGTAAAATGGCAAGATTAAATCCAATACTTCAGTGGAGTAGCACTCCATACCATTAACTACTGCTTGGCCTTCAATATGCATGCAAAACTCACCATTTCTTCCTACTCTACCTTCACCAGGACCATGCAATTAAGACTGCATAGGATGGCATACTCCTAATCCTACTGTCATGTACCCCACCCAAAGCCAACACAACAGCATACATTTCACACACATTTCACATTTTTCAGGGAGTTTGGTCTTCTGGAACTTGTAAGAGGACTCTCCTGGTGGCAGCAACATGTGAAATCAACGGGAGTCCATTGGATTTGTATCACTGTTGATTTATTGTTCAGCAAGGAATTCTACTGGTCTACTGTCTTCTTGAGACGAGCAAGAGGAAGCTGCCACTGGTATTATAAAATTATGCAGCTGGAAGGGACCTCCAATGGTCACTGAGGACAACTGATTGTCAGCTTGGGAAATAAGGAGTTAAAGCATTCCTGACCATCCAAAGTCTGTTTGAAAATATCCAATGGAAAAAGATTCCACCATGTTCAGAGGCAGTCTTTCGATTTCCAAGCATCTAATGTTTAATGCAAATAATCTTTCATATCACTTGAAGCTATTGGATTGGGCACCACCCTGTGGAGTTGCAGAGAACAAGCTTCTATCATCTGCCACCTGACGGTCCTCCACGCTGTGGAGTGGTATAACAGCTGGAGTAATATTTAAATGGCTTATGTATCACTTCTCAATCTTTTCTTCTTAAGCTCACTGTGGAACACAGCCAATCCCTTAAAATTTCTTCATGGGGTTTGGTTTCCTGGCTGCCTTGGTTGACCTCCTCTATATATGTTCCACCTTCTGGGTCTTCCTCTTAAACTTTGGTGCCCAGACCTGGACTCAATAGATTGGCAACAATTGGAGGGACAATGGCATAAATGGACTGGACTGATGCATTAGAGGAAGACAGTTGCTAGCTGATGTAAATGGACTTTTTCATACTGATTGTTGACAATGTGTTTGTATTTGCTTTATAACGTATTGACTATGGCAACCCTGCAATATTGGGACACCATATTATGAATATTGTGCACGCTTCACCAATCACTGTTGATGATAAAACATTTCTGTATGTGTGCATATATGAATAAAACAAACTCCCCTGGTTTCCTCTTAAATCTATATGAGAACAATATTATACTTTTTTTGAAGCTGAGTTCCTGTTTTACCTCAAAACAATCATTGAGACTTGCCTTGAAAAAAGCAAAACTTCCTTTTTATGAGAAAGAAAATGTTTGTGACCACGCCTTGTTCGTCTTCATTGTTTGATGGAGGCCCTTCTGATTGTAATCTTTTCATTTGTTTTAAGGGGCCCAAGTGTCAAGAAATTCCTTCATGAAAAACCTCTCTGCGATGTTTCTTCCAATCTTGTCTAAATTCTCTAAATTCACAGTGCCTGGAAGAAGGAGGAGAAACACCAGCAACGATGGGAATTGTTCCAAATACCCTGCAGCTAAAGCTAGAGAGAATAATGGGCCACTCTTCCTATTAAAGACAATACAAAAAGCTGTCAATCTTTAGGCCTTCTGTAAGAGGAGGAAAATCCAAGACAACAAGTGACATTTGGTCCCAGGAGGAGGTTAATATATTGATTTCCCACCTGTGTATGCACAATAACTAATCAGAAGGAGGACAGTGAGCTTATTGTTGTTGTTGTTGTTGTTGTTGTTGATGATGATGATGATGATGGTGGTGGTGGTGGTGGTGGTGGTGGTGGTGATGATGATGATGATGATTAGAGATGGGCACGACTTAGCGGTATTCCCGTTTCCGTTTCC
>JAHTLZ010000129.1:97892429-97908911 GCA_023846285.1 Phrynocephalus versicolor
TATCTATCTATCTATCTATCTATCTATCTATCTATCTATCTATCTATACCAATATAAGTACTGCAAAAACCATGAGTTACCAAGGAAGGCGGGAAGCCAACCCCCTGGATGATCAAAAATAAGTCCCAAGTAGAGATGGACAAAGAACAAACATTTTTTCATTTCCGTTATTCCTTAGTCGTTCCGTTACGTAACGAAATGACAAATGAAAATTGTGATGAAAATGCAACGAAACGAACAGAACCATGAAAATTGTGGTCATTACGTTTTGTTTCTGTTAATGGCGACACGCAATGAAATGAGCTGTTTTAAATGTTAAAAAACACCCTGGACATCTGTAAAAATGCAGCAATAATTATTTATATTGTCTGATAATACCTACCAGGGGGTTTGGGTCCTTAAAAGGTGCATTTATGTCTTTTCTCAGATCGCTGTATTTTTTCCCTTTACGGGGAGTTAGGGGACATCGACCCAAAATGGCTCCTAGATGCCTAATATTGATTGATTTCTTGGGTATTAAAACACCCTGGACATCTGTAAAAATGCAGCGATAATGCGATAATTATTTGAAATTATTACCTACCAGGGGGTTGGGGTCCTTAAAACGTTTGTTTTTGTCTGCTCCCATCACGATGTATTTTTCTTTTCCCTTTAAAATGGATGTCGCCACCAGCCACAAAATGGAGGCAAGCCATATGATGGGATCATGTTCAACCAATAGCCAGCCCAGGTTGCAGACTGGAAAGGTCTGGCAGCCACAGAGGGCATAAAAAGCTCTGGCAGCCCCCGTCCTCCTTGCAGTCTCTGGTGGGGTTGCTGTCTCTGTGACGCTAGCTTCAGTCCTGCAGCCTCCCTGTGTGCATGCGTGTGTACCTCTCGGTGAGTACCCTCCCTTGCCCTACAGTGCAGTCACTAGGCGGCTGCCTTGCACCTTGGGCAACATCCTGCATACCTAGTCTATACTGTGTCTCTGCCAGCATCCATTTTTTTAGTGTTTTCCCTCTGGTCTGGGGCGTTGGGGGACACCTGTGCCAAATGCTTTAAAAACCGTGCCAAAAGCGGGTGGAAATGACAAAAAAAAAAAAAAACGGAAATGAAATTTTCCCAAAAATTCATGACAAACGGAAACGAACCGAAACAGACCTCTCAACGACAAATGAAAAACCGAAACACCATTTTTTTGTTTCGTGCCCATCTCTAGTCCCAAGATTAATTGGAAAGTACATCCAGTACAACACAGAAAACATCTTCAGAAGAATCATGTACTGGATAGGGAGAAAAGCATCAGAATTTGAAGCAGGCAGAGCTCTTTATAAAAAATACATTTTAGAGTGTGATTGCCAATATGGTGAAAGCCTATATGTATCCTGGCCAGTGCTGATTTCACTAAATAGATGCATTTTCTTTCTTATTTTCGCATGATGTGCCTATTTGTTCATACTTTCCCTGATATGTGTGTTTTTGCCTACAAGGGCTGAGGACCGGAAAACAAAATTCAGAGATGTGAAACATCCACACAATAAATGTTTTCCAGTTGGCAATTAATTATCCAAGGGAATGTGATGCTCTAGTCAGCATAGTTTTCCACTTTATCCAGGGTTTTAAACAAAATGGCAAACGAATGATGGAAAGAATGGGCAAGCCAACACAACACAAGACATATGCTCTTGCTACAGTTCAGACATCTCCATTCTTATAAAAGCAAAAACCATAGTGCTTAAAGCACTCTCTGGGCAATTTACAAGTTAATTATGCAGGCTACACATCGCCCCCTCCAGCAAGCTGGGAACTTAATCTACTGCCCTCAGAAAGGTGGAAGGCTGAGTCAACCATGAGCCAGCTATCTAGGATTGAACCTTTAGTAATGAGCACAGTTTTTGCTGAAGTACTTTGGCCACCTCATGAGGAGAGAGGAGTCTTTGGAAAAGTCCCTGATGTTGGGAAAGATTGAAGGCAAAAGGAAAAGAGGACGGCAGAGAATGAGATGATTGGATGGTGTTATCGATGCAACCAATATGGATTTGACAAAACTCCGGGAGGCAGTGGAAGATAGGAAGGCCTGGCGAGCTCTGGTCCATTGGGGTCACGAAGAGTCGGACATGACTGAACGACTGGACAACAACAACAACAACAACAACAACAACAACAACAGAGCAGTTTAACCACTGTACCACAAAGCTGCACATGATCCCCTAGCAGCAAAAGCAAGAAGTCATGTTAGGTAAAGATGGAGGCAGGTGAAGTCAACACCAGACTCTGCCTTCTCATCCACATGGGGCTGATATTTTTTCTTCAGGCTGGCAGATGAGTAGCCACCCATTCCTGTTGATATATCAGGGCCAAAGACAGAGACCAGGGGGTGGGTCCCTGTGTTGCCACAAAAGCAGAGGCAGAAAGAGTTGGGAAGATGAGATTTCCCCTCACACTCAAGGCCCTGGGCCACTGCTGCCTTGGCTTGTGCAGCAAAAAAAGTCTTGTGAGTTTTAGTGCTGATGCTCCACTCCCTGCCTTGTTTGAAATAGTCTATTGGACCCACTATCGAAAGCTAAAAAGCATGGAATGGGGGAAATGGCACACCATGTCAAAACATTCAAAGCATGGAATTGAGAGATTTACTCATGGGAGTATGGAGGAAGAGCTGAATGGCATAATGGCCATGTCCTGCCCCAGAGAGTGCAGAACTCCCCCACCTGAATGTAACTCCCTACCCTTCTTTCCTATGGAAAGGAAGGCAGCAGAGAGGTTGTGGGGAGAGGCAGGTTGAAGACAAGTTAAGCTGTTCTCACTTTGAATATTGGCCATTCAGTTCCCCTGTGGGACACCATCCAGAACAAGGCTAGAAGCTGGTAAAGGTAATGCCTCCTGTTTGCTTCTGCTCCAGCCATAGCTTTCATAAAGATGGAGAGGTTCCTTCTTGGGACTATAGCTCCCAGAAAACATCAGCCAGGATGGGCAAGTGGCCATTGAAACTGAAGTTTTCCAGGAATTCATAAGAACATAGGAACATAGGAACATAAGAACATAAGAAGAGCCATGCTGGATCAGGACAAAGGCCCATCTAGTCCACCTTCCTGTATCTCACAATGGTCCCGCCAAATGTGTCTGGGAGCACACAAGACTAGATATCTGTCTCCTGATACCACTCCCCTGCATCTGGCCTTTGAAGTACCCTGGCTTTAAGCCTGGAGATTACACATCTCCATCATGGTTTGTAACCTGTGATGGACTTTTCCTCCAGGAATCTGTCCAATCCCCTTTTGAAGGCATCCAGGCCAGATGCCATCACCACATCCTGTGGCAGGGAGTTCCACAGACTTACAGCATGCTGGGTAAAGAAATAATTTCTTTTGTCTGTTCTCACTCTTCCAACCCTCAGTTTGAGTGGATGTCCCCTAGTTCCAGTATTTTGTGAGAGGGAGAAGAGTTTCCCTCTATCCACTTTACTCATGCCCTGCATTATTTTGTATTTCTCAATCATATCCCCCCTCAGGCTCCTTTTTCCCAGGTTAAAAAGCCCCTAAAGAACCCAATAATCATTTTAGTTGCTCTCTTTTGCACCTTTTCTAAAGGACCAAATTCTTATCCAAAGGACCATCTTTTCCCCAACCAAATTCTTATCCAAAGGACCATCTTTTCCCCAATCTTGAAAGAGTTAAAGGTATCTAACAAGGGTGCCTCATGGAAGGAGAAAGGGGGGGGGTCCCCAACATGTCTCTGTGGAGTGTGTGTGTGAGAGAGGAAACACCTGCCTCTTCTGTTCCTAAACCACCAAGGCAGCCTGCTTTTCAACCTCAGGAGCAGGGTGGAGAATTCTGCTCAAAACAGGCCCTTCAATTCACACTAAATCAATGAAAACGAAGGCTCCCGCCCTGTCTTTCCTATGTTTGGTTCTTTCTCTCCTCCCACTGTAATGTAAAGGCTTCAATCATAACACAGAGCAGGCAAACAGCTGAACTGAAAGGTTGTTTCCAAAAGGCATTCACAGGATTATCCCCATCACTCTTTATATATTTAAAAATAGTATCCCCCCACCTCCTCAGCAGGGCAATATAATCTTCCCCTGATTCCTGTGCTGTTACAGATTGCTGAGGCAGTAGTATCCTATGATTAGCATCTGCCTTGTCTGTACCTTCGTGCTGCTGCATTAACCTCCCTCCAAGCCAAAATTCAAATGTCTGTCACTCGTCTAAATATAATCATTAGCTTCCGTGTCCTCCTGGCTGTGTGTGCTGGGAGGTTTCTGATAGGTATTGCAATTGGTTGCAGAGATGGCAAAAACGATGATCGTGGTCTCCTGTGAGCAACCTGGGGTTGCCTCCAGAACCTGCATGTGTCCAAAAGCTGCTAATTTTTTCCCCTTTGCAGTAAAAAACCATTGAGTCAGAAAAGTGGGAAATAAAGTTATTGCCTGGGAAATTCTTCTCCCTCTTTTTTCTTTTTCTTTTTTTTTAAAGTAGAACAAACCCATTGAATGGATCCATAAATATCATCAAACATAGCCCTTGTCAAGGGTGCACAGTGTGGAACTGAATTCCTACCACTGAGCGATACAGTTATAAGTGATCGGGTATGATGGGAGAGCATCAAAGGTGCTCTAATACAGGGGTGTTCAACTTTGAACAGGCCAAGGTCTACTTTTTCTGGCCCAAAGTGACTGAGGGCTACTACACTAAAACCTCTACTTATTAATTTTATCTGTTCTGAGCATGTGCTCATAACTAAAAACTTTTGTAAGTAGAGCAGCGGTTTCCCATAGGAATGCATTGAAAACCAATTAATCTGTTGTGGAGGGAACAGATCTCAATGTGCCATGGCCCTTCAACTGGCCTGCTTGGCTGAGACAGTGGGCTGGCAGACCCAGAATTTTGCTGGGGCCGTGGTGGTCCTTGGGGGTGGAGGACTTATCCCCTCACTTTTTTATTGATTGCTGGTGGGCTACGATTAAACCCTTCACGGGCTACCAGTAATCCACGGTCTACCTGCTAGGCAGGCCTGCTCTAATAGGTTTACTATCAGGTTATTGTGAAGAAACCTTGGAGCAGTTCTGGGTTTTAGGCAGAGAATGACCAAAGAGGTTTCTGAATCACCTTGATTGAACGTAATGGAAACTCCCTTCTCTAGGTCTCAGGCTTTTCCTGAATTTGGTCTGAATTCTCCTTGTGCCTGTGTAGTGCTCCACCCCCAGATCTCAAGTTTTGGTCTTCAGTTCTCAAGGAACAGGAAGCTACTGAGTTAACAACCCTATGATGCTATGGTCATTGGGGTGTCACTCATTCATAGGGTTACTATGAATCAGAGGTGACCTGATGGTATATGGCAAGAAATATGTGGCACAGTGGTTAAATGCCTGTACCGCAGGTAAAACTGTGCTGACGACCTGGGGTTCAGTCCCAGGTAGCAGGCTCAAGGTTCACTCAGCCTTCCATCTTTCCAAGGTCGGTAAAATGAGTACCCAGCCTGCATAGTGTAATGAAACTGTAAACTGCCCAGAGACTACGTGAAGTGGTATCGGGCGGTATATAAGCAGAGCACTTTGCTTTGCTTTGCTTTGCATAATATAATTACAGCCTGAAGTAGGCAGGGAACATACTTCAAAGCATGCCCAGTCTTTACAAGAACCATCTGAGACAAGAGTGAGGAAATGGTTTGCCTATTAAGTAGAACAGAACACTTTAAGGGCTAAATCCTTTTTCAGAGAAGAGATTAGAGGCACACTGGTGAGAGAGGTCAAAGGCGAAAGTACCACTACACTTAAAACTGTTGGGAGTAACTCAGCCATAGAAGATGGATTTCAGATTATTAGGAAGGGCTGTACAACAGGTGGGAAAACACCATAAGAAGGTGGCATGACTGGGACAGCAGGAGGCCCAGTTTTGGCTCAGGGCTTCCAATCCCTCCTCCTTTTAAAAAAATTACCCACCTTTTATTATACGTTTCATTTATGCTTGACGTCTCTTAGTGCTGTGAGGGATACTACAGTTTCCTGTTGTTCTTGCAAAGGACGCTGCTGCTGATCATCGTGTGGAGCATTAACACATACAGAAATCTAAATGCAGGTATTTTTTAAAAAAACTCGTTTCAACTCATTTAAACATTGAAACATTTTTTCCCCTCCAGCAGGGAGTAGGCTGTATTTTTAACAGCTCCCATGGATACTTTCATCGCGTTATGAGCAAAGTTCCTGCACGTCTACTTCCAAATTCACAGCATGTCCTGGCCTCAGTCTTGGCAACACTGCGCACTCCGATTACTTAGCTGAAGTCCTGCCATTTATAGCCAGAGGAAAGTTCTTTATTAGCTTTAACGCTGAGACGTGCACTTTCATCTTGCATATTCTTTGTTGTCTGGTTCAAAAATGAGAGAGACATAAGAACACGGACGATCCCCCCAGGGGCTCTGGGTCTTAGGTTGTATTATTTTTGCCGGTCAATCTTCAAACACACCATGTGTGCAGCGCCCGGCGCCGGCTTGTTCCTGTTGTTCTCAGTGGCACTTGAAAGCTGTGTATCTTGTCAAGCATGGAACAGGCCCACCTTCTCCATTCCCGGAGGATATACCAGTTGCATTTACTGTGCAACGAGAGTCTTCATGCCCTCTTACGCTTACCTATTAGCAGACCCATTTGTATGTATGATGTGCTGCCAAAGGTCAACAGCAGGAGAATCTCCATATTGTTGGAGTAATTTGTGATTGGTGTGTGTGGGCCTTGCCCTGTTCTCCTGGCTTTTTAGCCAACTATTATGGAGCCATTCCAGAGAGCTGGGAATAAGAAACAGGAACTCCTTAAGGGCCCCCAGATAGTTAATTTGATGCAATTAGGACCCTTTTACATGACCTTTCTCTTGGGAACATTAGCTGGCTTTGTTTTATGATGGGTCTTTTGGAGGTAAATGTGAGTTTTGCTAGCATGTAAGCCAGTGTGTTGCCTACAGAGTAGGCTGCAAAACCTAACTGGATTGGGTTGTTCCTGGGATTGTAGGAGGACTCCGGTGTGAAGCACAGAGCCATCCTTCACACTTAGCTGCACAGCATCACTGTAGATCAGGGGTGTCCAAACGTTGTCCCTCCAGATGTTTTGGTCCACAACTCCCAGAATTCCAAGCCTAGATTGTCAGTGACAAAGCACTGTAGGAGTTGTGGTCTAAAACATCTGGAGGGACAAAGTTTGGAGACTCCGTTGTAGATCTTTTGTGTTCCATTTGGCATTGGAAGGGCCCAAAGACGATCCGTTGTTTTTAGTGAGGAAAGGGGAAATTGTCCAACTCCCCCCCCCCAACATTTCATCCCTACTGAGGAGACCTGGGTTCAAGTCCCTGCTTGGCCATGGAAGCTCACAGTATGTGTGGTATATATGTTTGTGTGCATACAAACTGGTAAAACCATTCCTTTAATATAGCACCTTGAAAGCTTTATTAGGGTCCTCCTTGTTATTGAAAGATGAATTGTTAGAGTCATATTGCAAACAGACTCCTACCAAACAACAACTATCAGACTACTACTTATTTCTATCAGAATAATAACTATATAATTGGGCCCAGAAGCAGACAAATGAACAAGGGGTAAAATAGATATAAAGATGTTTAGATAGTGACCCCAAAATCTGAAAGTTTTGCAGATGGCTGTTCAAGTGTGGAATCCTTAATTCCTTTTTATTAGCAATAGATAAGTGGACAAGTATTGTCCACCATACACTCTTGTTTGTGTTAATGTTCTAAAGTGGTTGTTAACAATTGTTGATTTTGTTTGTTCATATTATGTGAAATAAACATTTAAACCAAAAAAAAGAAAGAAAGAAAGAATACTAACTGACACTGTCTTTTTTATCTGGCAGTTAACCCACTTAACACCTGTTGGTTAACACCAGCCAGAATCTGATTGGTTTTATAAGTTCCGATATAAAATGTACACAACTTCAACATTTTTGCATATGCCCACATACATGCTAGGTTGCACACACATATATACCAACAACTGTAAATCCATTCTGACTTGATGGGCATGGAGTACATCACAACCTCCACTGGCTTATGCTCTGAATGTGTGAACAAAATACAGTTGGCCAATATTCCAATGTACAGTCATCCCCCGCCATTTTGCGGTGCAGGTACTGTGGTCCCACTACATTGCGGGATCGCAGTACCTGCACCTTGGAGACATGAGGGGGGTGGCGGGGGTGATTGGGTCACTCCATGCTGCCCCCGCACTCCTCCGAGGAGCCTCGGGCTGCGTGGGGAGCGTGGGGCAATCAGGTTGCTCCACGCTACCACCGTGCTCCTCCGAGAATTCTCGGAGCCACGTGGGGAGCAATCGGATCACTCCGCGCTGCCCCCCGTGCTCCTCCAAGAAGCCTTGGACAGGCGCATGATCACCCCCTGCCCCAGGCCCACCCACCCACTTCCGCATATCACGGATTTTCATGCATTGTGGGTGGGGTGGGTCCCTAAGTCCCCACGATCAGCGGGGGTGTGTGTGTGACTGTACTTAGAATCATAGAATCATAGAATCATAGAGTTGTGAGAGACCTCAAGGGCCATCCAGTCCAACCCCCTTGATTACATGTAGAGCCTACATAGGAATAGGAACTTTGACTCCTTGATCATCACCTGTGGAAAACAACAAGAGAGGGTGCTGCACCAGGTGCTTCCCTTGTATGCATGTAGATTGAACCAGTTTTGTTGGCTGATCTCTGAGATCATGTTTCACCTAATCCCCTCCAGTTGATGCTTCTCAATTTGTATACAAGTTCTGCTTTTTGTCATTAGCCAGATGTTTAGTAAAGCCTGTTGCCCACTCTTAAATGTGTGCACACGCACATCTTAAAAATTAGACAGAAATCCCCTACATTGAGCTGTTGTGAAAATGAAGGCATCTGTTCGGCAATGGACTATGCTGCCACAGAGGGTGGTGGACTCTCCTTCTTTGGAGGTTTTTAAGCAAAGGCTGGATTGCCATCTGTCAGGAGTCCTGTGATGGGGTTCCTGCATGGCAGGGGGTTGGACTAGATGGCCCTTGAGGTCTCTTCCAACTCTATGATTCTATGATTCTATGAATTACCTCCTCTGGACAGAAAACTTGATGCATATTTTGTAGTACATTTCATGAGTGGAGCCATCCTGTCACATACTGATGTCCATTAAATATCTTTTAGTTTAAACACTAACTGCAGAAATACAGTAGATAAAACTAATATTTGTGATTTAATGGCCCCTGAATAAAAATGAACATAAACACAAGCCTGGGTAACTTTATGGAGAAGGAGAATGTGGAAATAGATGCTTTCATCAGAATTAAAAGGGAAGAAAGAGACCTCATCGTTTCCTCTTTTATTGGCAAAGGTGCTCCTTGAAATTATTCAGCCCACTAGGTGCTTTTTATGTTGGAAATGTCTGCTGCTTTAATAAAGAAGGACACAAACAGAAAATTAAAAATGCTTACCTGGATTGAAAACTGGTTGGTCCTGAAATTTTTATTATTTCAGAAAATGTGAGCTGATTCCATTTCACTCCAGTAGATGTTAATGTACTGCAGACACAGTGTGTGAGAATTAGTCACTCACCATATATTTGCACATGCAATTTACCCGCCTGAGTGGCTTCTCTCAATTATGTTTGCACAAAAAGTGGAAAGTAGTCATCCAGGGTGCTAAATTTGATATTTAGCAGCACGACTTTCCCACAAAGAAGAAAAAGCAAGACTTAATTAATATATGTGGTAGAATAGGTCACCGCGTTACCTAGAGTTACTGAGAATTCAGGGAGTGATGCCGGTTGTGGATAAAACATAAACGCAGGATGAAGGAAATTCTGGAGAAAATTTGGAGCTTGTTGTAGAAGTAGATTGTCATATACATGCATGTTGTCATGACATGCATGTCAAAGGTACATTTCCAATGTCACCATGAAAACATATTTACTACTCACTGAAGGAAAATCAGAGGAAACTGTTATTCATGCAATTTCTTCTCTTAACCATTTCTTCAGTTGGTGCTCCAGGGCCAGAGGTTTGTGGAAGTAAGAAATAATGATGGAAATACCCATTCAAAACAATTAAAATATTTGTTTAAAATATTTTTTCCTAAAAACTGGAAATTTAACAACTAAATAACATTGGTGAAATGGAATTATGGAGTTATGGAATATGGCTTGTTAACCATAAACGAACTTGTAAAATTAAAACTAGGAAAGGATAGAAAAACAAAATGATTTTAATTTAATATGTATTTATTTAGAAAAAAATTATCTACCCCATTACCAAGCAGTCTCTGGGATAAATATATGGGATAATAAATGAGATAAATAATTGGTATTTTTCTTTCAAAAAGGAAAGGGAGAAGGTTCACTGTACTTCTGGAGAGAAATGTGAAGATATCTTAAGGATTTTAAGCAGGGAATAAATCCTGAATGGAAGGCTGATGTCATGGGATTTGTTTTGCTGTTTGTTTTGTCTTGTGTTTATATTATATTGTTTTTATATTGCATTTATGTATAATAGAACCAGTGGGATACAGCAATCCCAGGCTATAAACTCTATAGAAGAGATAGAGAGGGGCGGGTTGGAGGAGGAGTGGCCATCTATGTCAAAGAAGGGGTAAAATCCAGCAGAATGGAGATGGACAGAGGGTCTGACTCTGCCATAGAATCACTCTGGGTTAAACTACCAGGTCCCAGGAGTGATGTGATAGTTGGAGTATTCTGTCGTCCACCAGATCAAAACCTTGAGGGGGACCTTGAAATGAGGAGAGAAATCATGGAGGTGGCTAAGAGGGATAGGATAGTAATCATGGGGGACTTCAATTATCCCCACAAAGATTGGGCCAATGCGAGCTCCGGGCAAGAAAGAGAAATGGGGTTTCTCGACTTGCTGAATGACTGTGCCTTAGAGCAACTTGTCATGGAGCCCACCCGAGAACAGGCAACTCTGGATCTAATACTGTGTGATACTCAGGACCTGGTCAGGGATGTGAATGTCACTGAGCCTCTGGGGAACAGTGACCATGCTGCAATTTCCTTTGCCATGCATGTCGGAGGAAGAGTGTCAACCAAATCAGACATAAAAACCCTTGATTTTCGAAGGGCAAACTTCCCTCAGATGAGGAAACTAGTTAGAGAGAAATTGAAGGGGAAGGTTAGAAGAATTCAATCTCTTCAGAGTGCATGGAGCCTGTTTAAAACAACAATAATAGAAGCCCAGCACAAGTGCATACCACAAAGAAAGAAGAGCTCATTTAAGTCCAAGAGGACACTGACATGGTTAACAAATGGAGTTAGAGAGGCTCTAAAGCGCAAGGAGAGGTCTTTCTGTAAATGGAAATCCTCCCCAAATGAGGAAAATTAAAAGGAACACAAACTCTGGCAAAAGAAATGTAAGAAGATGATAAGGGAGGCAAAGAAAGATTTTGAGGAACGCATGGCTAGCAATATAAAGGGTAATAATAAAAGCTTCTTTAAATATGTTAGAAGTAGAAAACCTGCCAGAGAACCAGTTGGCCCTCTGGATGGTGACGGAGGAAAAGGGGAGGTTAAGGAGGACTTGGACATTGCAGAGAAATTGAATGACTTCTTTGCATCTGTCTTCACGACAGAGGACCTTGAGCGGATTCCGCTGCCAGAGCCGCCCCCCTTGACCAAAGAATTAAATCAAATACAGGTTAAAAGAGAGGAGGTTTCAGGACTAATTAATAAATTGAGGATTAACAAGTCACCGGGCCCAGATGGCATACACCCAAGGGTTATTAGGGAACTGAGAAATGAAATTGCAGATCTCTTAACGGTTATATGCAACTTGTCTCTTAAAACGGCCACAGTGCTGGAGGATTGGAAGATGGCAGATGTCACACCAATTTTTAAAAAAGGAAGGAGGGGCGACCCGGGAAACTACAGGCCAGTTAGCCTTACATCTGTCCCAGGGAATATGGTGGAAAGCCTCATCCAAGAGAAAATCTTAAAACACATAGAAGAACAAACCTTGCTGAGAGAAAATCAGCATGGCTTCTGTAAGGGTAAATCTTGTCTGACAAACCTTTTAGAATTTTTTGAAAAGGTCAACAGGCACGTGGATTTGGGTGAACCGGTGGATATAGTCTATCTAGATTTTCAAAAGGCTTTTGTCACAGTCCCTCACCAAAGGCTGATGAGAAAATTGCACAGTCAGGGGATAAGAGGACAGGTCCTCTTATGGATTGAGAACTGGTTGAGATCCAGGAAACAGAGTAGGTGTCAATGGGAAATTTTCACAATGGAGAGAAGTGAAAAGCGGTGTGCCCCAGGGCTCTGTCCTGGGACTGGTGCTTTTCAATCTGTTCATAAATGACCTGGAGACAGGGATAAACAGTGAGGTGGCCAAGTTTGCAGATGACACAAAACTTTTCTGTGTGGTGAAAACCAGAGAAGATTGTGAAGAGCTCCAGAAGGATCTCTCCAAACTGGGGGAATTGGCTGAGAAATGGCAAATGCGTTTTAATGTAACCAAATGTAAAGTAATGCATATTGGGGCAAAAAAAATCCAAACTTCATCTATCAACTCATGGGCTCTGAGTTATCTGTGACGGATCAGAAAAGAGATCTTGGTGTGTTGGTGGACAGCTCCATGAAGGTGTCTCCCCAATGTGTGGCAGCAGTGAAGAAGGCCAATTCCATGCTAGGGATTATCAAAAAGGGGATTGAAAATAAAACAGCCAACATTATAATGCCATTATACAAAACAATAGTAAGGCCCCACCTGGAGTATTGTGTACAATTCTGGTCACCGCATCTCAAGAAAGACATAGTGGAAGTGGAAAAGGTGCAGAAGAGAGCGACTAAAATGATTACTGGGCTGGGGCACCTCCCTTATGAAGAAAGGCTAAAACATTTGGGCCTCTTTAGTCTGGAAAAAAGGTGCTTGAGGGAGGGATATGATTGAGACATACAAAATAATGCAGGGTATGAGTAAAGTGGATAGAGGGAAGCTCTTCTCTCTCTCCCAAAATACCAGAACTAGGGGACATACACTCAAATTGAGGGCTGGGAGAGTAAGAACAGACAAAAGAAAATATTTTTTCACCCAGCGCGTTGTAAGTCTATGGAACTCCCTGCCACAGGATGTGGTGATGGCATCTGGCCTGGATGCCTTCAAAAGGGGATTGGACAGATTCCTGGAGGAAAATTCCATCACAGGTTACAAACCATGATGGAAAAACCAGGGTACTTCAAGGGCCAGATGCAGGGGAGTTGTATCAGGAGACAGATATCTAGTCTCATGCGCTCCCAAACGCATCTGGTGGGGCCGCTGTGAGATACAGGAAGCTGGACTAGATGGGCCTTTGGCCTGATCCAGCATGGCTCTTATGTTCTTATGTTCTTAATTTTTTAAAAAAATACATATAATTCCAAACTTCCAGCACTATAACATAACCACTTAGGGTGTTTCCACAAATGTGGCTATAGCAGTTCAGTTTCATGTAACACCAGTTTACTTCAAATCCAGAAACATACTAAGGCAGAGACTCATCCACCCAAAAGCCCTGACACCAAAACACTAAAGGATCAATACAGTATATGCAGTCCAGTGCACTGAGGAGTGTGCAGAGCTCTGCATTGGAGGAACCAAACAGCTAGTAAACAGGAGGCTGACCCTGCACAAGAGGGACAACAGCCCAGGGCAAGAATCAGCAGTCTGTCTTCAGTTGAAGGACAAAGGACACTCATTCAAAGACAAGGATGTACACATATTAGACAGAAAAGATAAGTGGACCAAGAGAGGGGTCAGGGAAGCCATTCATGTGTTTATTGAAAACCCCTCTCTCAACAGAAACGTAAGACTTAGGCACAGTCGCTCAGCCACTTATCAGGCTGCCTTTTCATTGATCCCCGGACACTTCGCACCGCCACCAGGAAGGCCACGGTTAACAACTCATACTAAATAGATGTTGGGAAGGGTGGCATATAGGTGTGACTTTGACACCTCCCAGGCCGTTGTCCATCTAATGAGCCTATTCAGGTCATTGTTCACCTAATGATTCTAGTCATTGGAAACCTTCCACTAACCTTTACTCAGACTGAAGAAGCTACTTGGATGAACTGTGAAATGTTTTGATTCTTTAAGAAAAGAAGTCCAGTTGCCATGACTCAACTGCCAGATAACATCACGTGCATGACTAAGAATCTCCACAGACATGTAACTCCAATGTTTTCAGCCTATGAAATCCTGAGATATGTAGTTTGGTGAAGCACATAAAATTTTCCGGTAGAATGTTGTAGTGCAGTGGTTCCAAACCTTGAATCACCCAGGTATTCTTGGACTGAGACTTCCAGAATCCTTCACCACTAACTGTGCTGCCCAGGGATTCTGGGAGTTGCAGTCCAAGATCACTTGGTTGACCCATGGTACTAAACAAATAGACCCATTATCATAAGCAAGGATGAGGAATGATAAAATGTTCTTGTAATTCTATGAAAAGTCAAGGCATTTTTTGGATCTGTTGAAAAGTGAAGGGAATGAGAACAATATACAGTATATATTGCACTGGTGAAGCATAATTGTGCATATGGCACAAATTATTTCAAAACAAATAACAAAACTTTTGGTCAAGTGCTAAGTTATTGTATGGAATCTTTAAGATGAATCTGAGACTTTGTTTGCATTTTAGTTAACCAACCAGTCAGTCAGTCTGATGTGTGCTTTCCTTCTAATTGGGAAAAGACACTATTTCTGCACAGAGACAGTTTGCAAAATTAGGGAAATTTAGATAAGGGAGGAGTTTCTTCTGGTCTTGCATTCACCTGGAGATTAAAATCGGATGGGTCTTGAAAATCCCTTGTTGAAGTATCTCTTGAGTCAAGACTGCTGAAGGTGATTAGAAGGGAGAGTTTATCAAGCATTCTTTACAACCCTACTTCCTGACCAAGTGTCTTATGATCTCGCCATGGTGTCTCTCCATGGATGAAGATGTTCCCAGTTGTGTGTTAGTCTATATACTCATCCTTTCAGCCAATAGACCCACCATTTCTGTAGATACCCTTTATTTAAATTCATCATAAAAATCCATGTACAACAGACACAGTTAAATATATCACAAAATGTAGCTGGGTGGTGGTGGTTATTTAATAATTCTCTATCTCTGCAGTCCAGGCTACTTCAGAATCATGAAGCCAATTGACCACTTGAGTGTTTAAGAATGGAGGTCTAAGGCTTGGGAGACTTGGCCTGAAATCTCCTCTTGGCTATGTCATCAGTTGAAGATCTTTCATTAGTTGCACATGATCAGCTTGACCTTCTTCACAGGAGTAGGGAAGTGGAGAATCCAGTACCATGACCTTGTTGTAGAATAGCTGAGATGAAGGAACAAATAACATAGGCCGTTACTTCATGTCCGTTTTGTCTTTGTTAGTGTTGTGCTTAGGAGCTGTACAAAAAAAGTTACTTCACGCCCATCGTGCAACTACTGAAATTTGTCTCGACCATACCCCAGAACGGGTGGTAAGCACAACAATACTGTACCTGGTGCTGGGGTAGGGTTTTCCCTTGTCATTCTTTGTTCCTGCATTCTGTTCTGAGACAAGACACTGTGTCGTAATGAATGTCACAGAACAAAACATTCGTTTTTCTCAGAAAACGGTGTTTGGGTTTTTATTTTTATTTTTTGACTTTTCAGAAGCGAAATATCGAAAAGAATTTTTTAAATTGCCCAAAATGGAAAAAGGAAGCTAGACATATTCAGTGTTTGTCACGGTACAAGACCGTGAGGTAACACTTTTCACAAGGCAAGCTATCATGGCCATGGGGACACTGAAACAGAGACAAAACCATGTGATCACGGCCAATGCTGTCACACTACAAAACTAGTCGTGGAATAAAGAAGGATGTGAAGTAACCTCCATAGACTCCAACTCATAGTCCCAACTATGGCAAACCCATGGAATCAACAGAATTTAATAAATTCTTTTCACTCACTGGATTTATTTGCCTTAAAGTGAGAAATTGGATATATCCATTAGAAGCTGGCAAGAAAACTTTTTTTCTGTCAAAATAGAGGATTGGCCTGTCATAAAGCAGAGAATAGAGAACACATGAGCATCCCCACCACAAGGTTTGGTGGAATAAAAACTATATATTTTTGGCTGCCCAGGGGGGATATAAACCATTGCATGGTGTTAAATCAAACATCCTTCTAATGCAAGACCATCCCGAATGCACCGTACACTGCATTAGGTCTTCTTAATATTCCCTCTATGTGTTGAAAGCCTAGCAGAAAGATGAGACAGAATATGTTTTTCATCTCTTCCCAGGTTCTGTAACATTTTAAAGAGGATGGAATTAAGTTCTGAAAAAAGAGGCTTCCTCAGGATAGAAATCTCCCAAGATTTGGCCTTTGCTGCTCTTTCCTCTCAATCAGAGCTAAGTGGAGAATAATTTATGTCAATTTAAAAGCATCTTGAATAAATAAAAAAGAAATGGTTTCATACAAGTTAGGAACCTTCCTATCTAGTGCCAAGTTAAATTTAG
>JAHTLZ010000129.1:97910807-97923807 GCA_023846285.1 Phrynocephalus versicolor
ATGTATGTATGTATGTATGTATGTATGTATGTATGTATGTATGTATGAAAAAACAAACAAACAAACGAATGAATGAATGAATGAATGAAGAAAAAACGAATGAATGAACGAACGAACGAAGAAACAAATGGACACACACACACACACACACACACACACACACACACAGAGTGGTACCTCTACTTGCGAGTTTAATCTATTGTGAATGCATGCTCTTAAGTTGTACAACTCTTAAGTAGAGCAGCCCTATTTAAAAAATAAAATAATAAAAATATTGTAAGTAGAGCAGACTGCATCTAAAATTTGTAAGGCAGCAGTTAAAATGACAATGGTTTTTCGCCCTTACGTTGAGCCACTTCGAATTAGAGGTACCACTGTTTATCGAAAACAAGAACTGAATCATCAGTTGGACTTTAGTCTGACTTAACAGTGAGTTTCACAAATCCAACCCCTATCCCTGATACTCTCTTCCCACGCTCATATATGAATCATATCAGGGTTATGGCTATGCTTCCTACTTCCCACTCATCTGTTTCAGTGTATTTTTCCATGAAAAGTCACATTAAAGTAACAAAGCTCACAATAAAGTAATAAACAGTTTTTGTCTTTGTTATTTATTTTACCTTTGTTTTTTGCCAGATATTTCTAGCAGAGACTAGCACCGCTTCCTCTTCTAAGACTGCAGATACTGTTTGCAACCCAGTTCTTAGTTCAAAGTGAGCATTTCAGTGAAATCTGGGTACAAAGGAAATGCAGATTTGATGACATGGCTTTTCAGTTTTTAATGGCAGAGCGGTATAGAAATGGGATGAGATGAACTTGTGACTGATTGCAGAGCATCATGACACAGACCAAATATGGAGAGGTCCCACATCCTCACTTAGTTGACTTTAATTAATTCAATTACATCCTTTGTGATAAAAAAGGGGTGCTGCTATATGTATGTTTTATTCAGAATGTGTGCTTGGTTTTATTAGGAAGAGCTGCCTTTGTATGTGCTTTGTGTTGAGGTTAAATAGTACATTAAGTGAAGATGCCTTACAATTCAATACCACCCTTAATTTTTATAATTTATTTTGTTCAAACAGCTCTTTGTTGAATTTTTTAAAAAATGGGGATACAGAATAGGAGTTCAAACATATTTTTGAAAATTTAATATTTAACATGGAATGAAAAAAAATACGCAAATTAAAAATTTACTCTGTTGAAGAAGTGTTTTAAAATGGACTGTTCGCATTGAGACATTGAAGCTCTGTACTGGAACACACATATTTTCACACCCTAATAATTTCAATAAAAATGAATATCTAACGTTATGGTGCCAGTGGATCCCCCATTCAGATTTAGAAATGGGCATGAGTGGCAGCTTTGGTGGTTCCTGCTGAATCTCCACTCAGAGGCCTGGTCTGTCTTCCCTGAATCCCCTCTTCCAGGCACTACCTCTGAGTGGCTGCCCATTGGAGGAGACAAGATTTTGAAGCACTGAACCCCTGTTCGGCTGATAAATGAACAGGCACAAATGGCCAAACTGGCAATTCATGCTCATCTCTATTCTGAATTTTCTGACCACGTCTGTGATGCTGTGTTGTGGAACTCTTCACCTGACTTGGAGAATCCGCTTAGACTCTTCTCTGATTACTAGAGATGGGCACGAATCAAAAACATGACATTTCGTTTTGTTTTGTTTCATTTTTTGCAAATTTTCATGGAAAAATTCATTTTGTTGGTTTGTTAATTTGTTATTCGTTACTACCATTTTTTCCCCAGGACCTACCACGCGGCCCCTGGGGCCTGGTTGGCGCTTTTTTTTTTTTAATTTTAATTTTTTAATTTTAGGGTGCCGACCAGGCCACCCTTGGGGCCTGGTCAGTGCTCCTTTTTTTTTTAAACTGTGCTGAGTGACCACATGGCTGCGCTATAGCTGTAGCGTGGCTGTCACCTTTTTTTTTCCTGGTCACCATCCCAGAAGCCAGGAAGACTGGACCTCCGGACCAGCACCAGGTAGGAGACATCTCTCTCTCCCCCCCATTAATGAAACAAACCTAACCAAACCAATTTTTCTCAGTTTGTTTCATTTTGTGTTAAAATTGCCCCTAGGGTCGTTAGTTATTTGTCTTGTTACGTAAGAAACCAAATAATGAACAACAAAATGAAAAAAAATCATTTTGTGCCCATCTCTACGGATTACCCCAGTTCCCATTCATGGTGTGGGCTATAGCTAGGGCTGTTCATTTGAATGGGCTTAGAATATTTGTTTAGATCTTCCCACTCAGTATGGGGAGAATAAGGGTACGTCTGGCTTCTGCAGAGTTGGGAGGGGAGATATAGGGTTAGGAGAGAGTTAGGGTTCTCTTACACACACCCTGCCTCTAGCTGAAATTTATAAAGTCATGGTGTTAGGCATCTCTGTACATACCCCTCTTTTTATTTTATTTTATTTTATTTTATTTTATTTTATTTTATTTTATTTTAGAAAAACTGAACAGGGTTAGGGCTGCCTAGCATTTGGATGGGACACTTTGGACCTCCAGATATGGCCTTCATAGGAAGTTTTTAAACAATGGAGTCTCTTCTAACCCTACATTACTATAAGTCTATGAATCCTGCATGAAACTGCTAGAGCTGCTGCTGGTCTAGATTAACATAAGAACATAAGAAGAGCCATGCTGGATCAGGCCAAAGACCCATCTAGTCCAGCTTCCTGTATCTTACAGGGGCTCTGCCAAATGCATCTGGGAGCACATGAGACTAGATATCTGTCTCCTGATACCACTCCCCTGCATTTGGCCCTTGAAGTACCCCAGCTTTAAGCCTGGAGATTACACATCTCCATCATGGTTTGTAACCTATAATGGACTTTTCCTCCAGGAATCTATCCGATCCCCTTTTGAAGGCATCCAGGCCAGATGCCATCACCACATCCTGTGGCAGGGAGTTCCACAGACTAACAATGTGCTGGGTGAAAAAAATTTATTTTGTCTGTTCTTACTCTCCCAGCCCTCAGTTTGAGTGGATGTCCCCTAGCTCATAAAAGCTCCATGGTGGAAGTGCTATTCATGGCACACTTCTGTATGTGTGCTGTGAAATGATGGGAGCCATGTGACCAATCACACTCCTGGGTTGCACAGTCCTCATTATCTGGGGCTAAGGCCCAGCAAATTTATGTTATGCAAAGACAAACCAGATTTCAACTGTCATAAGGCCAGTTCCTGCATTCCTCTGTCTCTGTGGTGAGTTGCTTTATTATGAATTATGAGTTAAGATCACCATAAATCAAAAGGAGAGGCACACTTTTCTTTTTAAAAAAGTTTTTATCTTCTCAGAGGCCAAAGGAAAGAACCATGAATTATACCGGGATGCCCCATTTCTCATGAGCAGATAATATTGCAGTTGGCTCCATAAGTATACTGAGGCCTCTTAAAGCATATTTTACCTCAGTGTTCAGTCTCAGCCATCTGGATTCCTCCCCCTCTCTATTCCCTTAGTCTTTTGATACAGACTTATCATTTATTTATTACAACGGCTTAATTTTTAATTGGAGTTTCTCAGTTTCTAAGCTGCTTCTGCTACACAGCTGGTTCCCTGGTGAAACATCCCCACACGGCTGTTCTGACCCGAGCACACTATATTTTTAAATATTTTTTTAAAAAAAATTAGTTTCATCTTGTACTCTGGACTAGACCTGGGGTTAAATCTAAAGAGAGCTGCCCTCGGGGCAGAACAGTTCACTGCTGATGTTATAAATACTTCCCTTTGGTTCTGAATAGTTTCTTATGCTTTCTTCAATTTCAGCTTGTTCAGATTCTTATTTTTCTCTCGGAAAGATACCCCAAATACTAAAATATTTGAGCAAAGTGGTTGTTGTGGTCAGCCATTTGGAATCATGGGGGTTGAGAGGAGGGTGGTTTCAGAGGGCTGCCATTCTCTTGTACCTGGGAGATTTTAAGTGTCAGCTGTTCCTATGAGGGAGTCTTGTGATTCCTCCGCTGTCCTGCTGTGTCGGAGGCCCTTTCAGCTCTCCAGGTCTCCCCAGGGAGCTGTGCCACTTCGACCCGGAGAACTCATTTGTAACACAGAGGAACCCCTTCCAAACCCAACAGGCAATCACAGTCAGCGGTCCCTTGCAGCAGGGGCGCCCGATCAAACAGCTCGGCCACAGTGGCTGCCTTGGGCTACACAGTAGAGATGGGCACGACTTAGCGAAATTTTTGTTTCCGTTTTCGTTTTTCGTTTCCGTTATGTAATGAAACGAAAAACGAAAAACGGTTCAAAAATGGAACGAAAACGGAAAGAAACGACTAATTTTGAGTCGTTTTTTGTTTTTCGTTACTGGAAAAGCACTTAATGGAGCTAAATGGGAAGAAACAAAAATTTTTCATTTCCGTTTCCGTTTTTCGTTTTCGTTACGTAATGAAACGAAAACGAAAATTTTTGAAAATTAGCTCACGAAAACGGAAACGAAACGAAATGGACCCCTAGATGAAAACGAAAATGAAAACGAAAAATTTTTCTGAGTCGTGCCCATCTCTACTACACAGTATGGACCATGCTGAGAAGATGTTTGTTCTCCTGGTGAGGAAAACAAATATGATGCACAAGGACTGCAACGTGTTAGAATAAAACAACAATAAATTATAACATTAAAAACAAGTAAACAGCTTCCCTTGGAAAGAGCCTCTTTTGGGAATATCCTGTGCACCTTCTCTTTGGACACCAAAGGAAGACGACCAGGCAGTAGTGGCAGAGCATGGATTCCCATCAGCACCACCCCCGTCGGTGCACAAGGAAGCCACGGTTGTAGACAAGGAGGAAAGGCCAAGAAGAGGAGTATTTCATTCATTGCAGCCAAGAGAGGAAAAGAAGCCACATGTTGGGAAGGACAGGGTGGAATTTTGAGAGAGAAGAATTAAATTTGTTATGCCTTTGTTAATATCATTGTGAATTTTTACGTGTGCCGTTGTAGAACGTATCCATATTTTGTTTTACCTTTCTGTTTTGTATCTGATAGATATAGGGCGCTTTTACATGACCCCTAAGATCCGCTGGCCACTTAAATTCGGACCAGAGATCTTAGGAGCTTGTCGCTCTTCCTGTGTCCCCACCCTGGCTGCTGGCTGCGTGAGGGGAGAGAGAAAAAAAGGAAGAAAAGATCGTGGCTCACCTCCGTTCTGCCTCTGCTCTTGCCGTGGCAACATTCCTGTCTCTGTAAAGTAGCTCTTAAAGGGGCGGGAGCCAAAACAACAACAAACAGAAGCGAGGAGAGCCCCGCACTCACTGTCCTTACACCGCATCAAGCAATTTTTACCCCGGAAGAGCAGGTATAAGAAAAGTGTGCTGGGTTGCGCTTAGGTGGGCGGGGTCGCACTTAATTTCCTCTCAACTCCGGAACTGGTGGGGAAACATTTTTAAGCTCCGGAGCTGGGAGCCATTTGCCCCGGAGTTTAGGGGTCGTGTATAAACGCCCACATTGTTGTATTCTTTAACTTTTATTTGCTGTTTATGGATCGAGATGAGTTTTGCTGTCAGTTTGCAGACACCCGAAATATTTATTGAATACTCTTTATACCCCATCTTAGGTCCTTGTAAGGAAAACAATGGGTTAAAAATTCATTTGTCTGTCCATCTGTCCCTATGTACCCAACCTGTAGTTTGTAACAGAATTTAGAATTAGTGAAGCCTGTGAGAGTAGGCCAATTGTCATTGAACCTATACCCTACAAAAGGAAGAGGAGTAGTTGTAGCAGGAGACTCAACTGCTGTGTGGGATTAAAAGTGAAATATGCTTGGGAGATACATGGGCCTACCAAGTATGCTGTCTCCCTGAAGGACAAATCAGAGATGTGACAGAAGGATTGCCACCACTCATAACGTCCATGGATGCATAGCTCTTTCTTCTCATCCCTGTGGGAACAAATGACACAGCCAAGAGGAACTAAAAAGAAATCACACCAGACTTTGAAGCTTGGTGAAGGAAACTAAAAGATTTCAGCATCTAAATGGTCCCGCTCTGTGGCTGGGCGTCTCCAGCGGGCAGAGCGGCTTTGCCCCATCCAGCTGGAATCACGCAAGATTGGCCAACAAGTCTCACATTAGAAGGGGTGCAGCGCAGGCATCAGCCTATTCGGCAGCGCTGACTGGAAGGGGAAGGATTACTGCCATGCTGCGTGGCACTTTCACTTTTGGGCCACTTGATCAGCAGTCGGCTAATGGAGACAGCAGGGTTAGGTGAGGGTTGGTGGCGGCAGCCCCGGCCTGGTTATTGGTGACCAGGGGGTTGTGCAGGGAGCCCATGGGGACACAGGGAGGGACTTAGGAAGCACAGCATAGGCAACGGATGTGGCTGCCATTTTGCAACTTTGGTGGGCTGGGCAGTTGGAGGCAGCGGGAACGTGGCTAGGGCCTGAGCAGCATCCCCGCAGTTCCAGAGGACTGGTACAAGGTGGGGGTGCATTGGGGAGGGCCCAATCCCTTTGATGTTAAGTGGTTGACACCTTAACTTGTGCTCTTTGTCTTTAACATCCTCCTTGTCTGTCTTTCTTTTCTACCTCCCTATTCAAGATTTCATAAATGTCCATGTAGTCGCCCCTTTATATCTGCACGTTTGTTGCTGGAGCCAGATAGCACCCAGGGATTATCCCACCTGCCCTTGAGGTACAATGAGTGGTAGTTCAAAAAAGGAGGGAAGAAAGGAAAAGAATAGAAAGTTAAACAATTATAAAATAATTATAAATAATCATATACAGCAGCAACCAACCAAAAAAAGAGAATAATGATACATATCTTATACCTTGGGAGGTAGGCAAAGGGGAACAGCCATCAGGCCAGATGGGGCCTTGGAAGGGGCAAGGAAGAAGCAAAGGTAAACAACCAGCTAAACATAAAATGGCTCAGCCTCCCCCCGGCCTCGTCATCCTCAGAGGAGGACTGACCAGTGTGGGAACAACTGCAAGCCAAGATAGAAGTGCTGGAGCAGAGTAAGAGGGGTGCGGATAGACAACCGTTAACCCCTCCTGGAACTCAAGTTTTGGCACACCAGTGCAGGGCATGGAAAAAGGCCAGATTGAGGGACTTGGCCAGCAATTTAATGGCTTGTTTTTCAGCCCTTGAAGGTGAGGAGACTGCTTCACCAGTGGGGACGTGCACATCACCTGAGCCACCCAAGAGGGCCAAAGGAAGGAAGACTGCCAGTGCTGCCAAGGAAGAGCAGACGTCTGCACTCCTGACAGATGTGGAATACAATGAGGCTGATTCTGCAAGGCATGGCAGAGGAGAAGAGTAAGCAGATGTCTCGGCACAGGGGGTGGCTGCCTCTTTTGTACCAGGCAAGCTTGCTGCTGCATCGAACACTCTCACAATGAACACAGCCTGGTCCTGGTCACCTGGGGCCTTACCAGCTAGACAAGCAGGATATACATTCAACATGATAGGAGCTTACCTTAGTCAGGTGGGCCCCATACATGACCCAGCGCAAGGAGGCTCCTTGTGATCACACTCGCTTATGCAAGCAGCAAGCCCTGCAACCCTAGGGTGTATGTCCGGGGTGGGTGGGTGGCCCTGTCCATCTATGTCAAATAGACATGGGCACGGAACGACTAAATTACTGTTTCCGTTACTGTTCTTCGTTTCTGTTATGTAACACAACGAAGAACGACAATTTGGACGGGTCAGGCTCGAACCGAACAGAACCAAGAAAAATTTGTTCGGTGCTGTTCGTTTCCGTTAGTGGCGGCGTGCGATAAAATGGACTGAGCTGTGGGGGAAAAACGGCACAGGAAACCACAGCTTTTTTTGGCAGAGCCCCAAGCACCAATCAGCTGTAGTGTGGGGGGCTTGGGGCTTGGCAAAAAATAGTTTTAAAAGCCCCTGCTTTCCTGGCGCCGATTGGGCACATTGGGGAAGGAAAGCTCACCGGCATATTTTTAAACCTCCTTTGCTTTTTAAAGAACAAGAAGATAATTTTCTCCACCTCCCACTGCCACCTCCGGAACTCTGGGTCAAGCATGCCTAAATAAATCAAGCGATTTATTCCTAGCCAAGGTTTGGGTGCTCGCTTTCTTACATTCTCCTTCCCCCCCTTTGCCGTGTCACCGTAAAAAAGGAAAATATTAACGAGCGAGCTCAGCGAAGTACACCCACTTGGCCTCACCTTTCCTCCAGATCTCCCGGGCTTGCCTCCTCCGCCCTCATGGTCATGCCCTCCGTCCTGTGTGTGTGTGTGTGTATGTGCGCACCGCGCATGTGTATGGAGAAGAGGGGGAAGCTGGTGGGGATTCTGGGAACAATGCTGTGCTCCTTAAAGGGGCGGGTTGTCTTTCCACATCCATTTGGCAATGAGGGTGAGGGACCATGAGGCAGAGGAGGCAGCAACCCCAGGAGGAGATCCCGAATCAAGGTGGGAGTAAAAGAGGGTGTATTTCGCTGAGCTCACTATGTTATTTTGCTTTTTTTGTGACGGTATGGTAAAGGGTGGTGGGGGAGGGGGGAGAATTTAAGAAAGCGAGCACCTGTTCTGGAGTTCGGGAGGCGGTGGCGGTGGCAGAAGACGGCGAGAATTATTCTTGTTCTTTTAAAAACAAAGGAGATTTAAAAATAAGCCAGGGCACTTCTGCCCCAATGCACCCGGAAAGCATGAGCTTTTAAAACTTTTTTTTTTTTTTTGCTGAATCCCAAGCCCGCACTACAGCTGATTGGCGCTTGGGGCTGTTCCAAAACAAAAGAAAAAGAAAAAGAAAAAAAGCTGCGGTTTCCGTGCTTGCTTTTTCCCATAGGAATGCATTGCTTCAATGTATTCCTATGGGAAAACGACAATCGAACCAAAATGACAAACGGAACAAAGTTTTTCTAGAAAAATCAATTTCAACGGAACCGAACCGAAATGAAAAGGGCCCGAACCAAAACGGAAACGGAACACCATTTTTGCGTTTCGTGCCCATCTCTAATGGCAAACACAGGATACAAACCCATGCCACTTTGTGCTCTTCTCTGTGGGGATTATGGCATGCCCCTGGGGGGGTCATCTGGCTCTGGCAACAAAAGAGAGGATATGGTGGGGTGACTATGTGAACATTTTTGAACTCTTGAATAGGGAAGTAGGGAAAAACAACAACAGACAAGGAGGATGTTAAAGACAAAGAACACAGGTTACAGCATGAACTAGAGTGATCCTGGTTGAATTGGTTGCCCAGCTATCTTATATACATGGTGGTGTTAGTGAAGGCACAGCCTTGGCAGTCTTTATCACTGCTGGTACAGAAACTAGATATAATTTATAGAGCTTATGTGAACTTCTCTGGCCGCACACGATTGCTCTACGATGAGAATTTCTGCCGGAGGGTGGCTATACACCCAAATATGTGACAGGATGAGCCATTGCTGGACCTGTGGCTCCAAATAATGACACCGACTCACTCCACCATGGGGGGGGCACTTTGACACTTGATTCGGCAACCTGTGCAGCAGCTTATATCCAGCATGGCAGCGTGGTAGGGGATTCAACACTGCCTGCTCTGCTGGGATTTTAATAGCCGGGGGGGGGGAGCTGTAGCAAGCAGGCCTGCAGATTTTGACAGGCCTGCTCCAACTGTGGTGGTCAACACGCCAGTGTTTCCTGTTTCCAGACAGAGGGCCCAAAGGGACAGTGGTGGGGGGCAAGAAGCTCCCCCAGCTGTTCAACCAGCTCCAAAATGGCCATAGCCCTATTAAAGTTCAGGTGCTGGCACACTGGCTCCATATTTACCCTAATAGGGAGGCTGCCCATTTCTTGTTGGATGGTTTCCAGTTTGGGTTTAGGATACCGGTAGTTGGGGGAAGGTTGGCATTTAGAGCAGGTAATTTAAGGTCTCTGAGAGGTAAGGAGGAGATAGTGAGACAATAAATAAATAAATAACAAAGTATTGAAAGGCAGGGTATCAGGACCCTTTACGGAACCCCTGGTGGCTATGCTACGTGTGTCACTGTGAGAAGGACCCTCACAGTCACCCTTGGTGTTAGTCCCAAAGAAAGACTTGGGGGAGTTCCAACTCATCCACCATCTATCTTTTCCAGAGGGGTCTCTGGTGAATGATCGGATAACCTGGGAGCTATCCTCGGTCCGTTATACATCCTTCAACCAAGCAGTGTGCATGGTCAAGTCCTGTGGTGTGGATGCTGAGTTGGCCAAATGTGACATCAAAGCAGCATTTCGCCTTCTGCCAGTGCACCTGGACTATTTTGAACTGTTGGGTGTTGAATTAGAGGGCCAATTTTGTTTTGATAAGGCCCTCCTGTTCGGGAGCTAGGTGTGCTAGGCATTGTCCCCCCAGTCCCGAAATGATGAGTCCACACAGATAATTGGGTTTTAAATTGGGCCACAACTTTATTAATAACTTTATTATTAACTGTACTGTAACTGTAACTAAATAGTTGTAGCCGAAGGATGGGCCTCCCGTAGTGCAACTTATATTTTAGCCTACATATGTTGTTTAGTGTGACACCATGTTGGGACCCAGTATGGGGGTGCTGTTCAAAGAAATCAGCCCTCCCAGCCAAAACTAGGTCAGCATATTACTTGGGGCAGCCGTACGAGCTCAGTGACTTTACGATCTTTTAATTTAATTTCATTCTGGGTGGTTTACCTATAGGATGTTATTATATTTGTTATTATCTATTGTACAGCTGCCCAATGCCCTATCCAAGGTGCCTTTACAGTTCTGACGTCACAGTCCTGTCCCCATTTTAGTTGCACTACCCGCCAAGCAAACTCAGGTGGCCCTGCCTAATGGTCAATGAGAATGGAATGGGCAAAAACACACTGGTGCCAAGCAGCCAATATTGGTGCCAGTCAAAAATTCCCATTCGGCCCCGGAGCGACCAGATTAACTCATTCTCATAACCTCTAAGGGAGGGAGGGTGGGGTGCACTTCAGTGCGAAAGAGGCTGGCTGGTACGTGGGCTGCCCTCTTAAGGGCTTTGATCCCCGCACAGCCTGGGGATCACGTGGTCTCCTCTTTCGCGCCAGCATAACGGCTCCGGGGAGACAAAGTGGCCCCAGTCTGGGACAAGCCCAGCAGGAGCTTACATTTGAGTGTTTTAGCACTTTTCTTGAATGGAAGTGCAGGCACAGGACAGGTTTAAATAGCACCTCCCATTATTTGGATGATTATTATTTGCAGCAGAAGCTGGGTCAGGCAGGTGTCTCTTCCTCTTAAGCAGAGGGCCCTACGACAAAGCTGACCTCTCTGGGAAGAGAGGTAGATACCTGCCAGCAATCATCCCACTTACTAACCAATAAGAAAGACATAGTGGAACTGGAAAAGGTGCAAAAAAGAGCAACTAAAATGATTACTGGGCTGGGGCATCTCCATTATGAGGAACGACTAAAACATTTGGGGTTCTTTAGTCTGGGAAAAAGGCGCCTGAGGGAGGATATGATTGAGACGTACTAAACAATGCAGGGCATGAGTAAAGTGGATAGAGGGACGCTCTTCTCCCTCTCACAAAATACCAGAACCGTGGAACTCCCTGCCATAGGATGTGGTGATGGCAGCTGGCCTGGAATGCTTTCAAAAGGGGATTGGACAGATTCCTGGAGGAAAAGTCCATCACAGGTTACAAGCCATGATGGAGATGTATAATCTCCAGGCTTAAAACCAGGGTACGTCAAGGGCCAGATGCAGGGGAGTGGTATCAGGAGACAGATATCTAGACTCATGCGCTCCCAAACGCATCTGGTGGTGTCACTGTGAGATACAGGAAGCTGGACTAGATGGGCCTTTGTCTTGATCCAGCATGGCTCTTCTTATGTTCTTATGTTATTAAGTTAAGACACCTTAGGGCCAGAGTGTGTGGGTCAGGGTTAGGGTTAGGGTTAGGGCAGAGGAAGACCACACGGAGGGAGTTGCAAGTGCTTGTGGGTCATCTGAACTCTGCTTGCAAGGTGGTGGCTCCAGGCAAGGCATTTCTGTGCCGTCTTTGCTCTGTTATGCAGGTCTCTCATGAGCTGTCATTATTCTGAATGTTTCTAGATTTCACCCTTTTAAATTCAAGGCCACTGAGACTATACTCTTATAAAAACACCCAATATGTTGCAACTTTGTTTTATCCCTGACTTTCTATAGCCTCATTATATCTTAATGTTCACAGAAATGATTGTAATTTACACTGCAATGGGATAATGCTTTCTTAAGAGAGTTGTAAATATTGGCCCACTGCGTGTGTCTCGATGAGAATCTGGTAACAAGAGAAGAAACCAATCTATTTTATTACGTATGGTAGGGGCCAACCAAAATAATTGAAATGTCCTTTGTTGGATCTCTCATGTTGTTTTTGTGCTCCTGTACTTAGAATTATCTATCGATTAGATGGCAGGCCAGTTCCATTCGAACAACCTTGTAGCTTTGGCTTAAGCTGCTAGCTTTTAGAGACAGCATTTATTATTACATGGTGGTTTGATCTTGCTGTATTTAATACCTTGGGCATCAGAAGTTTCCCTGGATTTTTGTAGATCAAATCTGCTTTCAGCATAAGATCATAAGAATATAAGAAGAGCCCATATGGATAAGGCCAAGGGCCCATCTAGTCCAGCTTCCCACAACGGCCCCACCAGATACCTCTGGGAGCACATTAGACAACTCAACCCCTATCTCCTGAGATCACTTCCCTACATCATCATCATTATAATCACCACCACCACACAGCAAACAAAATAACTATGTTGGATTTTGTATTACAAATCACTAGTCGAATGCTTCCCAAGCATTTAGGACTGCGTGATGTATTGGCAAATTATGTGAGCAGATCCCAGTAAGGTGGCCTTCAGCAGCTGACTGAAGGTGACTTTGACAACTCCAATTTCTTCTAAATACTTGCTTAGCTCTTTAGGCACTGCACCCAGCGTGCCGATTACCACTGGGACCACCTGTACTGGTGGTGGTGGTGGTGGTGGTGGTGGTGGTGGTGGTGGTGGTGGTGGTGGTGGTGGTGGTGGTGGTGGTGGTGGTGGTGGTGGTGGTGGTGGTGGTGGT
>JAHTLZ010000129.1:97933486-97947562 GCA_023846285.1 Phrynocephalus versicolor
GAAGGAAGGAAGGAAGGAAGGAAGGAAGGAAGGAAGGAAGGAAGGAAAGAAGGAAGATAGAGTGCCTGTTCTGCAATTCTTTTCCCTCTTTCCTTCCACTCCTCATGGAATATGGAAGATGGTGAAAACAATACAATGGTGCGAATACAACCTTTTGTTTTGTAGGTTTGAACACTCAGTCACCTTCTCCTCCTACCCTTCTTCTTTCCTCCACTGTCCTCCTCTCCCTCACGGCACAATTTGTGGAAACCCAGTGTTTTCTATGTGGGAAAATAGGAATGAATGCTGTAAATGTGCCTTTATGCTTGCAGTTTTTGTGGGAGAAAAAAACGAAATAAATAAACCTGATACATGTGGTTGCTAAGCATTTGTCTAGCAAGTAGGCAAGGACAGCTATGGGCCACAACAGAAGACACAAAAGAGAGCCACTTCCACTATTATCTCTCATCCTGAAGGACCCCAGGGGAGCTATTTGTGGAGATAATGTGGTATGTTTGTATGTGTGTCTGCATGTATGCATGATAAATGCTGCCTTTGTCCATGTCATTACGGTTGTAAAGCAGGCAAGGGAGGCACTGACTTTGAAAAATGGATTTGTTTGAATCTGGAAGTTGAGTCATATGGCAACTGGACTTCTTTTCTTGAGAGATCAAAATGTCCTGCTGCTCATCCAAGGAGCTTCATTAAGTCTGAAGAATGGTAGTGCTGAGTCCTCCAATTTATAGTTCACCTTGATTTCACATCACCCTGGTCTGAATAGGCTCATAAGTTGGTACTAGAGTCAGCAGTGTACCTCCATTTGAAGGACAAAGAGCACTCACTCAAAGATGAGGATGTACACATATTAGGCAAAGAAGATAGGTTGCTTGAGAGACGGCTTAGGGAAGCCATTCATGTGTGTATTGAAAACCCCTCTCTCAAAAGGGGTGGGGGACTCAGGCACAATCTGTCCACTACTTATCAAGCTGCTCTTTCATCAATCCTCAGACAAATCAGAAACACTTCACACCTCCACCAGCAAGGCCACAGATAACACATGCTTAATGGATGTTGGTAAGAGTTGCATAGGTGGGAGTTTCACTCACCCATGCCATTGTCCACCTAAGGAGCCTATTCAGGCAGTTGTCCACCTAATGAGCCTATTCAGACCAGGGTGATGGGAAATCAAGGTGAACTATAAATTGGAGGGCTCACCACTAATTTGTCTCAGACTGATGGCACTGCTTGGATGAGCAGTGGAATGTTTCAGTCTCCCAAGAGAAGTCTAGTGGCCACAACTTAGCTTCCATATAACCTCATCTGGATGACACAGAATCTTCACAGACATATTGCTTTGTTTGAACCACCATTCCCAGAATTCCACAGCCAGAAATGGGGACTGTAGTTGCTGAAGGAAAACTGGAGATCGCAACGACACCACGGGGGCCACGAGAACATGAGGCCACCATTGGGGAGTAGCATCTTCAAGCTCCCAGAGACCTCATGTGTTTCTTACATTAGTAGTGGTGGTGGTGGTGGTGGTGGTGATGATGATGATGTGCCAAGTCAATTCTGACATGGTGGCCCTTTTCAGGGTTTTCCAGGAAGAGAATATAGTTCACAATTAGAGATGGGCACGAAACGAGCAATTTTTTGTTTTTGTTTTCATTTTTTGTTTCGTTATGTAACGAGAATGAAAACGAAAATTTTTCAAAACAAAACGGAAATGGAAACGAAAACGGAAATTTTTGCCGTTTTTCGTTTTCATTGCGGCAAATACATTGAACTGAAAAGAATGCTAACGAAACAGCAATTTTTATTTTCGTTTTCATTTTTCGTTTTTGTTGCGTAACGAAAATGAAAACGAAAAATTTGCAAAAATCCAACAAAAAACGAAAACGAACTGAAACGGACCCCCTAAATGACAAATGACAAACGAAACACCATTTTTTTTGAGTCGTGCCCATCTCTATTCACAATTCCCTTGCCCAAGGCCACACAGTCTGGTTATTCTCCTAGGAGGCAAAATGGGGGATCAAACTTCCAAGGTCTGGCCCTTCAGCCAGATGCCCAAACCACTGATATTTCCAACCAGCTCTTAATAATAACAACGTGATGTCAAGTCCATTGTGATGCGTTGTTACACTTTGAATGGCTTTCTAGATAGAGAATACTGGAAATCCAATTACAACTGGAAAAAAAAAACCCCTACAAACCAGGGTTGTTCGTGTTCTAGTTCATGCAACCTGTTGGGCAAAAATGAAACAAAGTGCTGAACCTATTTTTCACTCCATGCTTCATTCGGCTTTGATAAAATTTGCACCTAAAAAGTGACTTTGTAATTCCATGTTATATTATCTGTTACTGCAAAATTAACTAGTGAAATATAAACAAGTTGCTAGCTAGAACTAGTTACCTCCAGACCCTGAGTCTAAAATCCTGGGACCCATGAACCCTATAATTTAGGTCAGTGGTGGCCAAACTTCGGCCCTCCAGATGTTTTGGACCACAACTCCCATAATTCCAAGCCTGTATTGCCAATGATGAAGGACTGTGGGAGTTGTGGTCCAAAACATCTGGAGGGCTGAAGTTTGGCCACCACTGATTTAGGTAAATGTAGTGAATCCACTCATGCCAGTAACATTGCCGAGAAGCCGATACTTTCTAATCTCATTTCGCAGGTGGGGGGAATTGAATGTGAACTATCAATTATAACTTGTAAATCTCTTTTGGAGATATATTCATCTATGTTCGTTCAGAAGATCAATACTTTATTGACTTTTTGATGCATTAGCTGTGGTTTCTTCCTTTAACAAGTTTACTTCATTGTAGGGAAAAAAATCTGAAAGAGAGTCAGAAGGATTCTAGATATGGTGCACAGAGAATGCATTAATTTAGTAATCACAGTCTTTTAGCAGACATGAATCAGCCTACATAGCATTAGTTGTTTGAGTGTACTCATAAACAGAAAGCTCTAACTGATTAGCAAGTTCCCCCGGTGCCCTGCAGAAATCCACTGCACCTTATATCCCAGGATAACATTTACAGAGGATAAGTGTTATTTCTGCACCTCTGTCACACTTTTTCTAGATACATCTGATTACTCACAAGTAGAGATGGGCGTGAAACATTTTTTTCATTTTGTTTTTTATTTTTCATTTTGTTTTGGAACAAAATAAAAAACGAAATTATTTTTAAAGAAAAACGTAATAAAACTAACTGGAAATTTTCCATTCATTCTGTTCCATTTTCCAAATGCATACCTATGAAAAACCACTTTAAACACCCCCCCCCCCAAATTGGGCACGTTGCGGGGGGGGGAAGATGAGAGTCATTTAAAATGTTTTTAATCACCGAGGCAAGCATGGACACAATAATGAAAAAAAAAAGAAACAAAATGAAAAATGAAACAATTTTTTTTAAAAAAAATATGTTTCAAACCAAACAACTTTAAAGGAGGCCCAATGAAACGAAAAATGAAACAAAACACAATTTTTGTGTTTTGTGCCCATCTCTACAGGAACTGACAAGATTGTGGCTTTGATTTCTCCCCATTTCCCCTTTTTACAAACTTTAGTTAGTTTGGCCTTTCCTCCCCATGGGTCAGTGCATATATTCTCCTGCGCAAATATGTTGAGACCGTCCTTTTCTTTCAGGGATGATAACTGAGAAGATTTATGCATATGTGTTAAATCTTTAGGTACCGAGAAACCATGAGGTGCCTTTCCTCTCTCAGCAAGTCTTGAGATGTCCAGAAATGTTACCCCTGATCAATACAGTCAAATCCAACAACATTGCTTTCCATGTTTGTTAATGATATCAAAGAAAAACAAAACAAAACAAAAACAAAACAAAACAAAACAAAAGATACAAACATGTGGTACCTTATAGACTAACTTTCATATTTTATTTATTTTAATGTAACGTTTCGTGGACTACACACCCACTTCTTCAGACGTATAGCAGCAGAATGAGGTGTGAAATATAATATGAGATGGGATATACATTTCATACCAGATATTCATTGACAAGGCTGCCTTTTGGCGGGAACCAATAGAATTGAGGATCCAAATACAGCAACTAGAATCAATCAATAGGCTTGTTCCCTTTGGAACAGGAAGGCAGTTACTTCAACCAGCAATTACAGATCAATACACAACACCCCTTCCCCCCTGGTGGGCACAGCACACGTAATCCTTTAGATATTGTGGGGCCCTGCGACTTCTAGTTGATCTCCTGACTACGGGTGTTGCAGGGGCTTCAGCAGGCAGTGTCTGTGGTGGAGAGTCTACTGTAATAGTTTCGTCTGACACGAAGGGGGTTTCAGACAGCTCAGTGTCCCTGATCTGTTCCTCGGTGCCATGAGGACCTGCAGGAGTAGATTCATTTGCTGACGCCACTGGTACCTGCATTCCTGGGGCATCTCCGCTCTGGTCTTGAAGCTGGGACTCATTAATGGGGGTAGTGTCACTCTCAGGCTGCAATTCACCCATACCAGTACCAACTCTACTGGGCGCTCTGCGCCTCAGTTGGTCCACGTGCCTACGCCAGACCCTGTCATCTTCAAGGGTCACGTAATACGAGACTGGCCCAGATGCTCTGGTAATCACCCCTGGCACCCACAGGGGACCTCTGGCATAATTCCTCACCCAGACCAAATCTTCAGGCGCAAAATACCTTGTAGAGTCGCTCTCTGCCTGTGGAGGTGCTCTAGCATTGCGGTTTGGCATTTTGTCTGGGTGGACATAGTTCAGCACCGTCACCAGTCTTCTACCTAGAAGCAGCTCTGCTGGCAACTTGCCCGTAGTAGTACACGGCGTTGCATGCTGCAAGAACAACATTCGGCAATGTGCGTTGACCATTCACCCTCCATCAAGCGTGCAAGGGATCCTTTGGCTGTCTGCACCATGAGCTCAGCCTGCCCATTGGATGAGGGATGAAAAGGAGCTGAGGTGACCCCTCTTATGAAATTATCAGCCAGAAATGCCCTGAATTCTTGGGATACAAAGGCTGCTCCATTGTCTGAGACAATGGTCTTGGGCAACCCATGGGTTGCAAACAGCTGTCTCAGCACTTTGATGACTGCAGCTGACGACATGCTGGGAACCATAGCCACCTCTAACCATTTAGAAAATGCATCAACGATAACAAAAAAAAAAACCTCTCCTTGGAATGGCCCAACAAAATCTAAGTGCAGCTGGCTCCAGGGAGTCCAGGTCTGCTCCCACCAGTGGACTGGTGCTCTGGCCACTTCTGGGCGTACTTCCTGACATGCCTTGCACGTCTGTACCCATCGTTCAACATTTGGTCCATCCCAGGCCACCATACATAGCACCGGGCCAGCGACTTCATCCTGACCATTCCCGGATGCCCCAAGTGCAGTGTATCCAGAACCCTGTTTCTCAGTGGTGCTGGGATGATCACCCTGTCTCCCCATAGGAGACAGCCCTTATGCAGGGATAGCTCATGTTGCCTTGTTGTGTACGGTCTAAATTTTTCCTCATGCGGGCCACCTGGCCATCCCCTCCCCAGCCAAGTGAGCACACGGGAGAGAGCGGGATCTTTCCTTGTTCTCTCAGCTATTTCAGTGACAATTACAGGGCCCCCCGGTAGTGTTTCCAGCATCATCACTCATTCAGCTGGGGCAGGATCTGCATCGCACACACCAGGAAGGGGCAAGTGACTTAGTGCATCAGCGTGGCACAACCTTTTCCCTGGAACATGGGTCAGGGTGTACTGGAACCCATTCAGGAATATAGACCATCACAGCATTCTGGGGGAGAGAATCTGCGGCGTCTGTTTGTTAGGGTGGAACAATCCTAACAGAGGCTTGTGGTCAGTTTCAAGGAAGAAGTGGCGACCGTATAAATAGTCATGAAACTTTTTAATCCCTGCCACTATTGCCAGGGCTTCCTTGTCAATTTGTGCGTAGTTGTGCTCCGTTGACGACAACGTACGAGAATAGAACGAGATGGGCTTTTCTGACCCATCCACTTCCCTATGGCTCAGCACTGCTCCCAGCCCATACTGAGAAGCATCACATGCCAGAACAAGAGGTTTCAACTCGTCATAATGAGCAAGGACGCTCCTGCTAGTCAGCATGCCCCGCAAGGTGTCAAAAGCCTTCTGCTGTGCCTGAGCCCAACACCACACACTCTTTTTCTACAATAGTTTATGCAACGGTTCCGCTATTGAAGCTTTCGGAGGTAGGAATGAATGGTAAAATTAATAAGTCCCAGGAATGACTGTAACTCCGTCTTGTTCCGTGGGCGTGGTGCCTCAGTAATGGCTTTAATTTTAGAGTCAGTGGGGTGGATGCCCGTTGCATCAATTTTAAACCCCAAAAAATCCACAGATGGCACCCCAAAACTGCATTTTTCCTTTTTTAGCTGCAGCCCCACCTCCTTAAATTTGAGTAACACAGCACGGATATGCCCCACTAGTTCCTGGGGGTCTTTCCCAGCAATCAGAACATCATCAAAAAATGGCAAGACCCCTGACAGACCCCTTAACAGGCGCTCCATTAGCCCTTGAAAAATTCCTGGAGCCACACAAATTCCAAACTGTAACCTGTTCACTCTGAAAGCCCCTTTGTGTGTTACGATCGTTTGTGCTTCCTCAGATTGCGGAGTCACTGGCAGCTGTTGGTAAGCTTGAGCCAGATCAAGTTTGGCGAAAATTTTCCCCCCAGCTAATTTTGCCAACAGCTGTGAGACGACTGGAATGGGGCATGAATTTCCCCTGAGTGCCTTGTTGATAGTACATTTGTAGTCTGCACAAATCCTCACTTCCCCATTCGCCTTAAGGGGTGTGACGATAGGAGTCTCCCACTTAGAAGAGTCCACAGGTGAAATAACTCCCTGTTTGACCAATTTGTCCAGTTCCGCCTCAATTTTGGGTTGCAGCGCAAAAGGCACTCGCCTTGGCTTGAGTCGGATTGGAGCCACCCTGGGGTCCAGATCAAAGTCAATTGGAGGCCCTTTATAACAACCCAGCTTTCCACTGAAGAGTTCAGCAAATTCTTGGCCTAATACCTCGCCCAACTCTGGGGCAGTTTGGACTGAGTTGAGCCCTGATATACTCAGCCCCAAGGCTGGAAACCAGTCAGTACCCAAAAGACTGGGGCGACTCCCCTGTGCAATCACCAATTTAAGCACGGCCTGTTTCTCCTGGAATTGTACCCTCACAGCACACATTCCTAGAATGTGGATGCGGCCCGCCGTGTATGATTGCAAGGTTGCTGGGAATGGTTCCAGAGAGGGGAACTTACCCCCAGGAAAGAGCCCCCTTGCAGTCTGGTCTGAGACAATGGTGAATCCAGATCCGGAATCCACCTCCATGTCGCACGGTCGACCTTCGATCTTCACTCTGATGGATGGTTTGCCCTGCACCGGAAACTGCACGATCTCTCCATTGATCTCTGTGAGATAATTGCAGTCGTCCAGGAGATGAGTCGTGGTGGATGATCTGCGACGCGTTGATCTAGGTGATTCCGTTGTTGCAGCTGCCACTGACCGACAGACCCGGCCGATGTGTCCTGTCTTACCGCAAGCCCTGCACGTAGCATCACGAAAACGGCAGCTTTTCCGCTCATGGTGTCCGCCACAGCCTGTGCAAGCGCCTCGGCGATCTTTGGGCCATGCATCCGCCTGACGCACCAACTTGACACCACGGACTGGGCTCTGGCTTGGACTAGCCTCTGGCTCATCCATGGCATGGGCAGCCTCTACCCGCAGCTTCGTGGTCTTGCCACTGGCATTGAGCTCTTCCTGCTCATAATTCTCTGTGGCAGAGGCCTCTTTCAAGGCGGAGGCAAGGGTGACATCTTCCTTTGCCACAATGCGCCTTCGGGCTTTTTTGCTGCAGAGCCCCCCAACAAATTGATTCAAGAGAGTGTCTTCAAGATTTGGGAAGCCACAGTGCTGAGCAAGCTCCCGGAGTCCTGCCAGGAATGCAGCCACAGATTCTCCGGCTTGCTGCTGCCTTTTCTGGAACTCCATCCGCCAGGCCATCTGGGTTTTGGTAGGTGCCAAGTGGCTTGTCAGCCGGGCAAAAATGTCTGTGAGTGCTGTCTCACTCAGCTTTGCTGGGGCAAGCAGTGCCTTGGCCAACATGAAGGTCTCCCGCCCACAGCAACTCAGGAACGTGGCCCTTCTTTTGCTGGCATCTGTGATTCCTTGAGCCACCGCGAAGAACTCGAAACGCTCAACATAGTCCTCCCAAGTGTGAGGCTCGGACAGCTGGAAGGGCTCCAAGACCCGTGGACTTTCCATTCTCCAGGCGGGCAGGGTCGTCTACTAGCCAGCAGGTGAGTCTTGTCTCTGCTGCGATCCGGACTCTGAGTCAATGTGATGAGCCTCTGCTACTCAGCATTCCGGATCCCATCCTCGTCGCCAGTGTTGTAGAGTGGGTTTAGTGATTCAGCAGAGATTTCAGCTCTGAGACAAAGCAGGCTGGAGACAGCTTCTAGTGAACAGCTCTTTAATCAGGGAGAGAACAAGACTGGGGACTGGGAAGAGGGAGTTACATTTATAGGCACCAGAACTGGCTAGGAAAAGATACATTTTGGAGGGAACAATTACAACCAATCACAAGGCTGCCTTTTGGCGGGAACCAATAGAATTGAGGATCCAAATACAGCAACTAGAATCAACCAATAGGCCTGTTCCCTTTGGAACAGGAAGGCAGTTACTTCAACCAGCAATTACAGATCAATACACAACACTAGTTTATGGCACTTTCCCTTCTAGCTATAGCATTCAAAGATGGTGATGATTTTGCCATGACCTACAAGAGGAAAGGGTGTCCTTTTGTCTTCCCTTAGCTAGAACAACAACTTTGAATCTTTGTCAGTAAATAAAGAGCTCTTTGGTTAGGCACTAATGATGATCGCTGGCTTAATGCAGATCTGTTAGTAAAGGTCAATTTGAGTTTAAAGAAACCATTAACAGGCACATCTCGTTCCTCGACATTCATTAACTCAGGAACACTCCTGCTTTTATACCATATTAGCACTTTCTTGAGGTTGTTGGGGGGTTGCTGAAGGAGGAAACCTCCCTCTCAGATCATGTTATTTTTCTTTAAGGGCCAAGTACTCCAGAGAAATTGACAAACTCTCTGCTTTGATCAGTGTTTTCCCTGATTTAGAAAAAGGAAGCAGAATAGATGAAGGTGTTGCCTTGGTGCTGTGCCCTGACCTTGATCATGCTTTAGTGGTCCACTTTTAGCAGTAAAAATTAGTCAATATATTTATGACCCCGTCCTGACAGTTAATATATACATGCATGAATATTGAGGACGATGGGGTGTTAGTCCCGAGAAAGGCACACATGAAACGTGAATGCTCCTGGATTAAACACTTGTGATGGGAGTGTATTATGCATTTTTACAAAGGAAATGTAGGAAAATCACACTGTGATGAGCGCACTGAGAAAATGCATCCTTCAGGGCAGAAGCAGTTGCAAAGTTTGTTTAAAAGTGTTAAATCTGGATGCTATAGAGTACTAATCTCCATAAATTGTTTTGCCTTGTGCAAGCCTCATTTTTGTGTGTGGGACTGGAAGAAAATGTTATCTTCTTCAACTCTGTTAAGAATATAAAAAGAGTGTCAAAGTATTTTATTTTTATTTATTTATAGAGTATTTTTACCCCACCTTTCTCCTTGGAAAATGACCCAAGGTGGCTTACAGTAATGAGGGATAGATAGGCAGTCCAGTACAATTAAGACATATTCAAGTATTGAGAACAAGGAGTTGAGCGACATTTTACAGCATTAATAGGCAATGTTACATTAAAGTTACAAGGTTATAAGTAGTTATAAACACAAAGTCTATGTAAACCTATAGATTAATATAAAAGACACATAATGGTAGTCCATCATTCAAGGAAAGCTTGTCTAAAAACAAAGGTCGTTGCCTGTTTCCGGAAGGGACACACACACACACACACACACACACACACACACACACACACACACAGAGAGAGAGAGAGAGAGAGAGAGAGGGCATTGTAATGTTTGTTAGTTTGTGTTTGCTAATTTAAACTAAATTATGGAAATATCAGAATTAGACATTATTGCTATAATTAAATTGGGAATATATTACCGTTTACTACATTGCACAAGACTGTGCCCAGCTAACCATACTGAATTCTCACAGCATGAGAGAGAGAAGGGATATAAATCTAGTCAATACATAAGGCATAGTGTTTAATAACGTTCTTAAATGCCTTCTTCCTTGTTTTTTCTGCAGATTACCGAAAATGAATATACAGTGGTACCTCGGTTCTCCGGAACATTTTTTATCCCCCCAAATTTGCAAACTGAAGTGCAATTTCCCATAGGAATGCATTGGGGGGGAAAAGCAAAAAAAAAAAAAAAAAAAAAAAAAAAATCAACCCCCACCCCAAACTCAAAATGCAGAACGCACGGAGCAGGCATGGAAGCAATAAAGGATCAGCTCCCTACCTTTGCACCACTTGAGAATTGGACCAAAAATGCTATGGGGGCACAATGCATCTGGAGTACACTTTTTTTTTCACAATGCCAATGGAAAAATGTAACCTGGGGCTTTTCATTGAAAATTTTCTTAACCCGAGGCATCCCCATTTCCAATAATTTCTTTTTCTAACCCAAGTTTTTCATAACCTGAAGCATTTGTAATCCAGGATACCACTGTATAAGGAAAATAAAGAGAGGTCTATCTACCCTAGCTAGATTCAGTGACTTCTCTTTATTTTTCTTATACCTTCATTTATTTCAGATGAATGGTCTTAACACAGCTTTTGGGATGCCCACTCCTGGGATTGACCTCACATATAAAGTCCATAACAGAATTACCATGCCACAGCCTTCCCTTCCTTTCATCCGTAGTTATATCCATAATGTGTTGTTTGTGATTTTTTTTTCTTGCAAAATGCCTCCTCCTCCACCACCCTGAAACGTTTTACTTAAAAACATGAGAGAGGGGCGTCACATTTCCAGGTTAAACCCTCTACTTTTCCTTCTTATGTAGGGAAACTCGTGGTGAGGGGGTTGGATTGCCACTTACAGACCATCTCTTCAAGGAGGACATAGTTATTTATTCAGTATTTTATTTAATTTTTAACCCCATTTTTCTCCTTCAAAACATCCTGTTCAACACTCTGGCCCCTGGCCTACAGAGTCAGCTAGGAGTCTGTCTTCCATGTTGTTTACCATCCACATGAAATTCCTGGAAGAGATTGTCTGGAGTGTCGGGGTTCAGTGCCACCGATACACAGATGACCTCCAACTCGATGCTGACTTTCCTCTTCAATACAAATATGGTAAGTTCTTTCGGCTCTAGATCAGTGTATGGTGTCAGTAACAGACTGGATGAGGGTGAATACATGGGAACTTCATCCAGGCAAGACAGAGGTGCTCCTGGGCAGTGGAAAGGCAGATCCAGAATAGGGATACACTCTGTGCTGGGTGGGGTTACACTCTTTTTTAAAACACAGATGTGCAGCTTGCGGGAGCTCCTGGATTCATCTCTGAACCATGTTTCAGCAGCAGCCAGGAGTGCATTTGCATAATTAAAACTAGTGCGCCAGCTGCACCTGTTTCTGTAGAGGTCTGATCTGGCCATAGGTAGTGACACATGCCCTAGGGCTCAAGCACAAAAAGCCCAAATGATCATTTCATTAGCATGGCTTTTTGAAATCAATGCACTTCTAAAGCTGGTCATGTGGGGTGTGTGTGTTTGTGTATGTGTGTGTATGCATGTGCGCACGTGCATGCATATGCCTATGCATGTGTGTGTGTGTACTGGTGAGTACAGTCACATTGTTGTGAAGCGAATGGTTTCATTTCCAGCTATTTTACCCCTATTAGGAGATCACACGTGGCAACTTTTCTAAACTGATTCTTCTGTTGTGATTCTTCTTCTTTCGTTTCCAGATCAAACACTGAACTGCCAAAAAAGAAGCCACCATCTTGGCCCTGCCATTAACCAAAACAAGTCAAGATCATTAGATGCACTTGTTTCTCGGAACTGCCTTTGCACCAATAGATGGGCCAGGTTCCGTATCTCTCCCCATTCACACAGCGTGTTGTTATCCGCCAGCAACCCCACAGTGAACCATTGTCTTGCATCTGGGGCAGTGGTGTCCAAACTTCAGTCATCCAGATGTTTTGGACCACGACTCCCATAGTCCTTTGTCACTGGCAATCTAGGCTTGGAATTCTGGGAGTTGTGGTCCAAAACATCTGGAGGGCCAAAGTTTGGACACCCTTGATCTAGGGACTCCAACTCTCAGTCTATTCCAAGTTCTCCAAGTAGCAAAAGGGAGCCCAGATCCTCCAGAGATTAACATCTTTAATGGTATTCCTTGTTCAGTAGTCTCCCTCCTCCACCTTCCAATCTGATTTTTATCATGATGATTCTGGGGAGATATTGGCCCCACCAATACTCTTTAAAGATTTTTTTTTAAAAAAAACTTTGCCAGTTTACTGGAAAAGTGTTATAAGGATGGTGACCACCCAGGGAAGGGAGATAGGGGAAACCTTACTCCTTTTGATGAGTCTGTTCCTGGTTTTGTTTTGTTTTGTTTTGGTTTGGCATCTATCATTTCCCCCTCCAAACAAGCAGGAAAGGGACATTTCTCCTTTCCCAACCACAGGGTGCTCCTGAGCAATGCACCCCCCTTTTTTTCAGCCTCTGCTTCAATATGCCTTTCAAAAGAAAATTGTAATAGAGGATACACAAGTGCAGCGGGCGTGAAGTGGTCACAGACTCCTGAAATGTGACCTCTTTGAAAAGTAAATGAAGAGACAGCAACATTCACATGTGCAGAATTGAAGTGAATTGAATCGATACATCATCAGTACAATCTGAAACAAACTCGCTGGCAAGGAGGAAACAGACAGATTGCCAAATGAATCAACATTAGCCATGCATCATGGGAACATAATTTTTTTTTTGATATGATTCATATGCACAAAGCAAAATTGGTCTAACGGGGTCCTTTAAGACATTTTAGGAGAGCCTCGTGGCACAGTGGTTAAACTGTTGTATTGCAGGTATAACTGTGCTCACAACCTGGGGTTCATTCCCAGGTGGCAGGCTCAAGGTTCACTCAGTCTTCCATCCTTTTGAGGTTAGTAAAACGAGTACCCAGCTCACTGGGGGGAGGGGAGCAATGTGTAGCCTGCATTATTAAATTGTAAACCACTCAGAGAGTGCTTTAAGCATTATGGGGCAGTATATAAGCAGAACATTTTGCTTTGCTTTGTTTTCAGCCCATCTGGATTACTAAAATACACTGTAGTTGGGACTGCCATTGGAAAGTTTTCAGACTTGGGAACTCTCCATATCAAGAGGCCATGCTGGCCCCATCTCTGCTGCTCTTCCACAAGCAGGAGAATATATTTCTTTTCACGCAAGCTTTCCTTTAGCAACCAGCTGCCTGAATGGGTTTTTTAAATGGGCAGTTGTACCTTACTGCTTTGAGTGTGTTTTTGGTGTTGCCTTTGTTTATCATTTTCTAGTGTGGTATTTGTTTGATCCCTTTTTAAAAAGTACTTGCCTACCTACTGTTTTTACTTTTAAATTTTGTCTTTTAAATGATGTATGCTGCCTTGGGTCTTTTTAAAGGAGAGACAGGCAGGGTAAAAACATTTTAAATGAATAAAAAACATTTTCCTCCTGGCTTGCCCCAGTCCACTGGTGTCCCTTAAAAACTGAGTATTCTCCACCTGGTTTGCGACCCCTCCCACCATCCTGGTCAGTACAAGGACACTAATATAATACTGTATCTCAGGGCTGTCGAACAGGTAGACCGTGGGCTACTGGTAGCCCGTGAAGGGTTCAAAAGTCGCCGGCTGGTCATCAATAAAAAAAGTGAGGCGGTAAGTTCTCCACCCCTCCCTCCCCCATCCCAAGGACCACCACTGCCCCAGCAAAGTTCTGGGTCTGCCCGCCCACTGTCTCAGCCGAGCGGGGCAGTTCAAGAGTCATGTCGCATTGAAATCTGTTCCCTCCAGAACAGATTAATTGGTTTTCAATGCATTCCTATGGGGAACTGCTGCTCTAATTACAAAAGTTTTTAGTTATGAGCACGTGCTCGGAACAGAAAAAA
>JAHTLZ010000129.1:97947572-97990772 GCA_023846285.1 Phrynocephalus versicolor
GAACCTCACGTCCTTGTGGGGTTAATCCGAGTTCAAAGGAACAGAATCTCACATCCTTGTGGGGTCAATCCGAGTTCACCCCGACCATGCCCCCTGAACTGTGCTCCAAGTGGGGTGAGAGATTCCTGTCCTGGAGCTCGGGAATCTTTTCAATCCACTTCTCGATCCGTGTTGAAAACCGATTTCAACATGGAGGCAAGTTCACCTCGGCTCGAGGAAGGACGTGAAGTAACCACCAATAAGTGATGCCAAGGGAAACAACAGCATAGAATCAGATGAAAACTAAGATCATATTTCACCAACTCAAAACCTGTTCTTAAATAAATTAAGATTTAGATCCCTAGTCTCGCTTCACGTCTCTGCTAACCACTCGAGGTGGCTGCGTGTGTTTGGAGCTCGTTCTTGGAAGTGAGGTTGGAGACTGCAAATGTTTCATCATGGCTACCAGCACACAAATAAGGATAACCATAACCATATTCAGTAGCTTGAAAACTGCAATGTTTAAGGCGTCTACGTGTACATAATGTATGAATAGTTTTTTTCTGAGTTAGCAACTGAAAATGTTTCCTTTAGCCTTGTCAGAGAGACCCCTTTGACATAGTCATTGAGAAATCTAGGCTCCTTATATATTTTGACTCTTTGATACCTCTGTTGTGGTTTCCCTGAATGCTTCAGCTTCATTACACAACAGATGTTTGAAAGAGTCTCAGTGTGTGACAAACGATACAGACTGGATTCTAGGTCAAGGTAACACATCAGTTTACTAAGAATGAATTAGCCTTTGGTGCTGTCTGTTTGGTTCTATTCAATGCTTTCGGATAATTTTTTTCACTTTTATTTTTTTTTTAACAGACAAATACTGTAAATCTTTTCCGAAAGCCATGGGCAGAAGAAATGTTTTCACAACAAAGGGTTGAAATAATAGTGAATTTTGTTTATATATTTTTCTAAGAGTGCAGTATTTCACATCAAGTTATTAAAGGAGGGTGTGTGGTGGCTCATCAGGCTAGAGCGCTGAAAGTGTTGGCTGCAAAGTTGGCAACTCGTTGGCTTGAATCCCGGGTGGCACGCAGTGGGGTGAGTTCCCACCGTTAACCCCAGCTCCTGCCAACCTAGCAGTTCAAAAGCATGTAAATGCAAGTAGATAAATAGGTACCACCGTAAAATGCGGGAAGGTAAACAGTGTTCTGTGTACAGAAATGAATTCAGCCATGCTGGCCACATGGCCACGAACATGCACAACACTGGCTCTTTGGCTTGGAAATGGAGATGAGCACCGCTCCTAGAGTTGAACATGACCAGCATGCATGTCCGTGGGGGGCGACCTTTACCTTTACCTTTTTATTCAAGTACACAGCTGAATGAGTATGGCCGAATTGTCACTGGATACAGAAATGTTCTGATGCTGAGTTTTCTTAAAACCAAACAGCTATATTACAAGTGTACAAAATATATCACAACATCACAAAACTTCTACAAAGTTCAACACACCATAGAGGGAAAAATCACATTAGTACACTGATACAAAATTCAACAGCATAACAGCATAATAGCATACAGTACATAGACAAAATATATGACAGAGAATCAAAGTGGGTGCCTTTACTCATGGAAGGCCCAATGAACAGTGATTTACAGAGCATTTTTATATACATGTCTGTCCAATCATAAATTCCATCACATCATAGCTATTGCAACCTCTTGCATCAGCCAAAATTCATGATGTTAATTCTTTACACCTGTACGCCATTTGAAAAAAACTATACACTGAGTCACTGTGACTTGCAACTTTTCACAGACTCCATCTTTAAATCAATTAAATACATATCACATACATATAGAACATCTTGTCTAATACATATATTTCACTAACTAATACCTGACAAAGTTAGAGTTATTTACATTGACTGATTTTCTAATAAACCTCAAGGTGAAGCCATTTTGTTCTGCTTTTGTGGTAAGCGCCCACCTTCTTGGAAACAGCTTCAGCAAAGTTCAAATTGCAAGATAAATACTGGGCTTATCTTCAGGGTCAGGCATCTCTGGGCAAACATGGGGCTTTGTCTTTGAAGGAGCTTTTTCATGTCTGGCTCATCTTTTAACAGCTCCTTGTTCTACTCTGCAATGCATTCCAGCCAAAGGTTAATTGAGCCTAAAAGATCCAAGTTAGAGCTTACAGAGATCTCAGAAAAAAGATAATTAAGAGATATGCATGGAAGCACTCTATGGCAAATAATAAAATAAAGGGTGGAACAAAACAAGGGGGGGGGGGGGAAGAACTCTGGAGGAAATGAATGCAAAAGTTGAAATCTCTTTGGTTTGTTTGTAATAACTTCCCCAGGCTGCAAGTGGGAATTATATTGGATGTTCGCTGATGCAAAGAAAGAAACAACCTTGCATTTTTGCCTTCTGTTCTCAATAACCGCTAGTTATGCAGAATTATTATGCAATCCCACTAAGTCTGTCTGCCCTCCCACCTCCATTTCATGACACACTCTTTGTTTCTAGGGGGAGTATTGCGATGCCTAAAGAATCGTCTTTCATTTTGTTGAGATCACTGCAGATTTCTTTATTTGGAGTTCACTTCATTTATTTCAAGGCTCTATCTCTTGGTTAACTGACACCCACATATTAAAATACCCGGCACTAGCCTAGACAACAACAGCAATAACAATATCTGCTAAAAACTCTTGTCCCTTTGGCTAGTACAGAGGTCAGAAAGCCTTCTACAGTTACAAGAACACAACAAGCTCCCATATACTGTATCATACCATTGATGTGTCTGTTGCTATTGCTCTTATGTGCTCCTAAATCACCTCTGACGTACAACGACCCTCAGAATCAGTGAGCTTATTGGTTATGTATTTTTATTCTTTGTTCTTTCTATGTTTTTGATTATAACAACACTTGATATATATATCCAGTAGAGATGGGCACGACTTAGCACAATTTTTGTTTTCGTTTTCGTTTTTTCGTTTTCGTTACGTAACGAAACGAAAACGAAAAATGGTTCAAAAATGGACCAAAAACGGAAACGAAACGACTAATTTTGAGCCAGTTTTCGTTTTTCGTTACTGGAAAAGCACTCAATGGAGCTAAATGGGGAGAAACGAAATTTTTTTCGTTTTTGTTTTCGGTTTTCGTTTTCGTTATGTAACGAAACAAAAACGAAAAATTTTGAAAATTAGCTCACAAAAACGGAAACGAAACGAAACAGACCCTAGCCAAAAACGAAAACGAAAACGAAAACGAAAACGAAAATTTTTTTCTGAGTCGTGCCCATCTCTAATATCCAGTAAAACTTGATGATACTCTATACTCTACTAGAGTCTATAGGTCCTTCATAACTTCCCATCTGCCCTCAGCAGCTTATTTGCTTGAGTTTCCATCTGCTTTAATGAATGAATTGAGTTACAGTGGTACCTCTACTTACGAGTGGCTCTACTTATGATCAATTTGACTAAAGAGCGAAAAACTGTTGGCGTTTTAACTGCAGCCTTAAAAATTTTGGATGTGGTCTGCTCTACTTACAAATTCTTTATTTTTTATTTTATTTTATTTTTGGTTTTTTTATTTGTTTAGATATGGCTGCTTTACATATGAGTTGTTCAACCTATGAGCATGCATTCGGAACAGATTAAACCCGTAAGTAGAGGTACCACTGTACACATTTTTTAAAACAACATCTTAATTGCCAGTATTATCTTCACAGACTGGTAGGGGATGTCAAGAGTTCCAAGCTGGATTCTTTCTTGTCCCCCTCCTCCAGTACTACCTAGAGAGGTTACACACCAAGTCTTTAGGTGAGACCGATTATATTTCCTGCATCTACTCCTTCTACAGCTGACAGCTACGGTCAGGTTGCTCTTGCCAATATTATATAGCCTTTTAAAAGTATTTTATTTTTTTAAGGACGTGATTTGCCATCTTATCAGAGATTGTTACCGTGGCAGAGACTGGGCGTATTTCTCCTCATTTTTTTCTATCCCCTGGGTAGCTGAGCCCAGAATTGATTTTCTCTGCTAGAGCTCAGAACTGGGAAAGAAAGGCTGGAATCCTCTTTGCAGAGCTGTACCATCATAAATGTGATGAACAGGCAGAAATGTTACTCTTTAATTGAACTGAATTTAACCCAAAGGTTCTAACACCACCACCACCCAAGCTCTGGGGACTCTCTAGGGCAGATATGTCCAAACTTTGGCCCTACTGATATTTTGGACCACAACTCACGGAATTCTAAGCTTAGATTGCCAATGACAAAGGACTGTGAGAGTGGCAGTCCAAAACATCTGGAGGGCCGAAGTTTGGACATGCCTGCTCTAGGGATTACTTTCAACCTGGATTTCAGGATTTCAGGATAGTGGTGGAAGCCTGTAATATCTAAAAATAGCTACTGGGGCTCGCAATCCCAATTCAGTAAGTATGGAAGTTCCTACATAAACTATCACCCAAAAGGCACCGCCAATTGTCACTATAGACACTTAAGTGGCAGTCACTTAATTCCTCCCCAACAAAACAGCCAGCAGAGGCAAGAAGGAATGAGTCACCACCAACCTTATGAACAAAACAGAATCTGTGTGCCCAATGGCCCGTTGTCGCCATGGCAGCCACACAGATACTACCTCCAGCAAAGCATCACAACTTGGTCTAGGCTGGCTACAAGGAAGGAGTGGGAGAGGAAAGAAGAGGGGCACGTGCCATCCCAAAGGGGGCTGGACTACCAGGTCATACAGCCACCTCAGACAATGGGCCAAACAAGCCACATAACATGTATAGAGATGGGCCAATCAGACAGGAGGCGGGGTGTTGCATTTCCCTGCACAGCAATTGATTGGCCAGCACCAGGGAGAAGGAACGATGATGTCAGAGGCTTCTTCCTCATTGGAGTTTAACCCCATGTGGTCTCAGTGCAAGGTGAGGGATTGGTTGATTGTGTTCCTCCGGTTCAAACAACAGCTGGGCTCCCATGGTTCATTTTGAAATCTGACCACTTCCAAAATGAAAAGCCCATCTCTAAATATAAAGGATCACATCCTGTCTCTTAATCTAGCAAGGCCTCTTTGTCTATGAAGCATAGCTTGGAGCTTCTAGCCTAAACCAGCCACAGGGACATATAAATGTGACTCTATTGATGTGGTGTCATTGTCCCCCATGGGAAATCAGTAGGGATCAGTGGGAGGAACTGAGATATTGCAGTGAATTCTCAAAACTGAAATGTGTGTATCTGAGAAAATAGACATGGTAGAGCATTTATAATAGCACAAAGGAATGCATATTACAACATGCAAAATTGATAAATTAGATAAAAGGATGCACAAGAACTATAGTGGTGCCAAAAAAGTACAGGGAGGCATCATGTAAGGAAAAATGGTTTACAAAATATATTTATAAGGCTAAATTTCTTTATCATTTCATTGTAATATATCACACCTATTAGTGCTGCAGCACAACTCTGGGCACTTCATGATAAAATAAAATAGAGAAACAAATAATTAATATAATAAAACCATAGACAATCTAACCAGCAATCAAAAAGTGCAAGAGCACGCTAAAACTGCATGCAACAAAAGTAAAAACAAATATACAGATAACAAAAAGACTGAGTAGAGATGTAAAAATACTTCAACACAACTAGCATTAGAGTGGAAAGCCTTCCTGAAGAACTATGTATTCTATTGTCTCTTAAATATCACCAGGAAGGAGGCCAGGTGAACTTCCTGTGGGAGCTGATTCCACAAAGATGGAGCCACCACAAAGAAGATCCTATTAGTAATAGACGATTTATGGGAATCTCTCTGGATGGATACCCAAAGGAACCTCCTCTGTGATGATCTGGTGGGTCAGGAAGTTCACACTGGGGCAATATACTCCAAGTCCAAAATGTGGAGGCCATTGTACATGAGGGTCAAAGCCTTGAACTTGACCTGGGACTCCACAGGTAATCAGGGGAGGACAGTCAGAATAAGAACATAAGAATAGCCTTGCTGGAACAGGCCACCACCCATCCAGTCCAGCATTCTGTCCCACACAGCAGCTCACCATTTGCTTCAGGGTATTCCCAAGCAGATTTCTTCACCTGCTTATGATTCCCTGCAAATGGCATTGAGAGAGATCCTGCCTATCTCTCCAACCCAGAGGTTGTCCTTAGGCATCCATAAATAAGAACATAAGAACCGAATTGACCATTGCCTTCTAGACCTGCTGGAGTCTCTGGACCCAATAAATGAAATGCAATGGCATCTTATTGACACTGCTGCCCCAAATCTTCCTTCCTTTTCTCTGGATGTTTTGGGAGTACCCCCTCAGATTCTCAAATGTTTTGCCGAAATTGCAGTGAGCCAGGAAGGGAGGGGTGGTGTGCTGGGGACACCATAGATCTCGATGGACCAATGACCTCTCCAAGAATCCCAAGCACTGACTATTGGACATGTTGGGCATAGCTGCTGGGAACTGGAAGGCTACTGACTGTCTTCTGCTACTGCTGCCGATGGCATTTGGTGCCCAGTGGCTTTAAAAAATGCCTCGCAAATTCTCCAGCCATTAGTGGTACTTAGCACGATTCACCTTCCCTTTGTGTCCACGCTCCTAAGCCAGGGTGCCTCTTCATCCCTTACAAAACGGGGCTGTGATCTGGGCATTCAGCAAGATTAGCGCAGGTGACCTTTCAAAGCAGCTTCATTCATTTTTCCCTTTGAGCGACTGTGTTGCTAAAAATGACTTCAAGGGCGCGAAGTTTCTCGCACTGGAGCGGGTTTCTTGATAGGAAACTTTGCAGCCAAAGGAAACGGGACTTGAAAAGAAGCAAGTAGAATTCTATGCCATGACCTGCTAGGCTTATTTAAAAAATGAGGAGCATAATTAGACAGGATAACGACAGGCGATGCACTATCCCTACTAGCGTTTTCGACTTGCCCTCGCGTGGCATGCCTTAACTTTGTAAGATGATTTAGATCAATTAAACGGGCACGTCCCCTGCTGCCTATATTGTAAAAGAGCACTTCTGAAGGCATGCAGGTTGCACTGATCACAGTGTCTATTGTATTCCGTTCTTAGATTCGGAGCCTGTAAGAACCTGGAGATGCTTTTAAGAGATAAAATATTGCTCTCATTCAAAGGGGAGGGGAGAGCTATCTCTGTAATCATCATCATAATAGGAAGGAAACAGGACATTGAAATGAGCATCTTGTGGCAGGAGATCTTAAAAAGGGCGAGCTCTAAAGGAAGTGGCTGAGCTTTAATTTAGCAGTGGAAGGCTCGAACAGGGAGTACCGTTCGAAAGGCAATTTCTCCTAATAAGTTAAAAAGATCCCGCTCCATGCAGAATGAATTGTGGCCAGTGCTTTTCAGTCAGGGAAAGATTTGGGTCATCTTTGCCCTCCCGGCCTGGAATAAAGGTAGGCAAGACATGTTCACTTGGGTTGAAAATGGGCCATAATTTTATTGATCACAGAATTAACTCTGAACTATGTTTATCCTTTCAAGGGGAACTGGAATGTAGTGCAAGCAGGTACTGTGGTGCATTGTAGCATTCTCTTCTTTGAAACGGATTCAGGGAGATTCCCTTCTCGGAAGGATGCTGTCCACCTGCTCAGCATCCTCTCTGCGTGGAATCTACTATCCCAGGACAACCCACAGTTTTGCCTACCATTGTCCTCTGAACTTGGTTTAATTCTAATACCCTACTGATGGCATTTAATTCATCTGAGGGCTGCCAAGCACCCTAAGGGTGGTTTGCCTAGGGCATACCTGAATCATAGAATCATAGAATCACAGAGTTGGAAGAGACCTCAAGGGCCATCTAGTCCAACCCCCTGCCATGCAGGAACCCCATCACAATATTTCCGACAGATGGCCACCCAGCCTCTGCTTAAAAACCTCCAAGGAAGGAGACTCCACCACGCTTTGTGGCAGCATATTCCACTGCGGAACAGTTCTAACTGTCATGAAGTTCTTCCTAATTTTCAAATGGAATCTCTTTGCCTGTAGTTTGAAACCATTGCCTGAACTCCTAGTCTCTGAAGCTATGGAAAACAAACCTGTTCCCTCTTCAATATGATATCCTTTCAGATATTTAAACATAGCTATCATATCCCCCCTCAGCCTTCTTTAGGTACGTCTTGCACTACCCGCCAGCTTTGTGACTGGAGATGTAACTTAACACCCTGCTCCACACCAAAGGAAGAATGGGATGGGCAAAAACTTGCTGCCACTCCATGCCAATTTGAGTGACGACCACAAATTCCCATCTGGTTCCAAAGCGACCAGATAATCTCATTCTCTCCTTACTATAGGGTGGGTGCGTGGGGCTGAGTTTGCAATCAAGAAGAAGGAAGAGCAATGGAGGAGCTGGGCTAAATAGCCTCCCAGCCCCTCCCTCCAGATCATGTTTTTGGCATGAACTCGATGGTGCCAAGGATCTGTCCGAATGGGCAAAGAAGCCCTGCCCACGAACCTTGTCTTCAGCAGAATTGGGAACTGAAACAGCTTACCCTCATCTCTTTTTATCTTCTCTTCTATACCACTTCTTGTAACTAGAAAAGTGGAATTGTTGGCCTAAAGACCAGGGAAGTTGTCTGAGACAAAAAAAAGCAATATTTGCAAGCTCTGGCAGTAACAAATGTCTGCTTTGAGGCAACATGCATTTTTAAATTGGAGTTGGGAAAACATTTTCAAAACACTAACGATTGAATCCTGATTGACCTGTTATAAAACACGAGTGCAGGGATTTTAATTTTGGTTAGATTCCTGTAGCTGTGCAGCAGAAGTGCATCAATTCACAGAGCAGAGTCAGCTTCAAGCTGTCCTGGCAGATTAGTCCACTCCTTTTTCCTCATCAACTGGCACTTTCAGTCTCAATATCTCACTCTGAGACTTTGATAAGAGAAAGAATAAAGGTGTTTCATTTACTTACAGAGAAGAGATAAAACTGACAAAACTAGGCTCAGTGACTTTCAGTAATAGAACTCAACAGACTCAATGATGCCCTAAAAGAGAGGGTAAAAGAAGCACAGCATAGAGGCAGGGTTTCCCTTGAATTCACAGGCATGGAAGCATGATTGGTTAGTAGTGAACAGTTTCATAGTCACTCTAGACCTTAAATGCCCCTCCTATCCACATCAACTAATGGGACCACATCAACAAATACTGCATATTGCTAAATACCTATTGACTTTAAGGACATATTTTACCATTGCTGTTGTGATTACAGTTTGGTTACGAGGCTAGTCCATTCTGGAAATGTGCTTGTAAACCAAAGCCCTTATATATCAAAGCAAATTTCCCTATAAGAAATAATGGAAACTCAGATGATTTGTTCTGGGGCCCCATAGACCACATACAGTACACACAAAATGCCAAAAACTCACAAAAAAGTTGGGTAGAAGTCCACATCCACACCATGGTTTAGGTTCCTGGCTATGAAATCTGCTCTGCTTGGATTTTACTGGATTTTACTCTGTGATTTTAATGTGACAATAATAACGTGCAATTTGTCGTCATATATACACTTGACTAGCTGCCTCACAACTAGGAATGGTTTGAAAAATTAGAAAGAATGTTAAAAACAAATTAAATAAAAGATAAAGATAAAAATAAAGATAAAAATAAAAATAAATAAAACCCTAACCTGGACTCTCCTTTGAAAACCTTCATGGGTGGTGCAAGGGAGACCTTTGGTCCTCTCTCCTCCCTCTGCTTTTGAGGCTTGCCTGAGATGGAACATTCTAGATAATCACCCACAATCCAGCAGGGTGTGTGAGAGAGTTACCATTGGTTCCCTTGTGATCATGTGACCTGCTCCAGTGCTCATATTGCAAGGCATTGCTCATTGGTCAAGGCAAAATCGATCAGAAATGTTTGCTCATCTTGCAAAACACTTGTAAACCAAGGTAGTAGTAAATCAGGCTATTACTGTATTTTAATGAATGGGCTCCTACCAATCATTTCCCCAGTTTTCCATTAACTGTGTGCACAATTCACAGTCACCTATCATGAAGACCATGTGTATAACACCTGAAAGAAGGAGAGGATCCAAGCACTTCCACACATGTCAGCTCATTAGAACATGATCATCGCAGCTCACTTTAATAATCTCTTGGCATGAATTCGTTGACTTGCTTTCAGTGGTTTATTCAGTGCTGTGAGACTCAATTAAAACAAATTTGACGAGCTGTCCGAACCACTTGGAAATCACATCATAATTTGATACTGTTGATTTGACATCTGACCTTGCTGAAGTCAGGGTTGGTGGATGAGGCGAGGTTTGCCAAGTTTTGCATGCTAAAAATATAATCTCTTCTTTTGCCCAAGGATCTGTCACATGCCAGTGATTGGAATAGACTTCTCTAAGGTAGGAATGGTGGATCAGCTATTTCCTTTGCATAAGAGGGCATGCATTCCCATGCGCAGGAAAACAAATGGGTAAAAACAACAAGCTGACATGAAGCATCTACTAAAATTGAATCGTAGTTTACGGAGGAATGTGAGGTGTTCATTTCTCTGGGGTGCCTGCTTCGAGAAGCCACAGTTCCTAGGCCACTGGTACAGTTGTGTGAGAGTAATGCTAAAAGCAGAAATTTTAGAAGGCCTGTTTGGTGGTAATACAGATGGCAAGCACAGCCACAACAGGTGAAATTTCCAACTTCAAGTACTGTATTTCCATGGCCTTTGGTGTCTGGCTACACAGCCAGAAGGTGGGAGTTTAATTTCCCACTGTGTCATAGAATCATAGAATCATAGAGTTGGAAGAGACCTCAAGGGCCATCTAGTCCAACCCCATCACAATACCTCTGACAAATGGCCATCCAGCCTCTGCTTAAAAACCTCCCAAGAAGGAGACTCCACCACCCTTTGTGGCAGCATATTCCACTGCCGAACAGCTCTAACTGTCATGAAGTTCTTCCTGATGTTCAAATGGAATCTCTTTTCCTGTAATTTGAAACCATTGTCCCGAGTCCTAGTCTCTGAAGCCATGGAAAACAAACCTGTTCCCTCTTCAATATGACATCCTTTCAGATATTTAAGTGTCTCCTGTGAATAGAGCCAGCCTATATTTCCATGGGTAAGCTGCACAGTCCCAGGGTACCCACAGAAGAAGGGAATGATAAACCACATCTGAGTACTCGCTACCTGGAAACCCCTGGAAAAGTTCACTGTAAATTAGAAATGACTTGATGGCACATGACAGTTATATTTATAGGTTTCAATTAAGCCCAGCAAACAGTCCCATGAACTTCACCTTATCAAGGTAAGAAACTGTTGATAAGCCACTAAACAAGGATGTCAACCTAGACTCTTACATTTGCTTGTACATCTGCTTTCCTTCTTTATCCGTTACTTTTATCTTAATGTTACCTGTGTTACTTGCTTGCTTTAAGATAGGGCTACTATCTGCTTCCACAATGAGGACAGGGATGGAGCTTTTGTGTGTTAACCCAGCTGGGAAACATACAGGTACACAGGAATGTAAGAGGCCATCCTTTCCTTTTTTTGAAGTCTTTTGCAGATTTATGATAAGACAGTATCTGAAATAGAACCAACACAGGTTTCTGCAAGAAAGAGTAACACAAGTAATTATTATTATTGTCACATTTCCTCTTTCGGAGCACCTCTGACCCTTCTAGGGAAAATGATTTCATTCATATTCCAGTCGTTGGTGTCACAATTGTCATAGGGAGGGCTTCATAGGATCCCTGAAAACATTTTTAAAGTACCACAGATGAAATGATTGATTCATGATACACCAATTGGACAATGCAGTCTTGCAGATTGAACAAGGATTGTGAAATCGCACAAGGTGTGAAATTTCTTTGAGACAAATAGTGTTTTTATTCCTTCATCTGTATTTAATACAGGGCCTTGTGAGTAAATATTGATATTAGATACCCCACACAGTAGATGAAATTAGGATTATGAGCTAGAGTACTGAACGTAAATGGAATCGGTATGTAATAGGGATGGGCATGAAATGGAATCATTGCATTTCATTTCGCTTCATTTCTCCCCCCACTGCATTTCCTTTCATTTCATATGATTCCCCCCCCCAAAATATCCAAAATGAATTAATGAAATGAAATGAGGGGGGCTTGGAAAGCCCCTTCCCAGGCAGCACACCCCTCATCCTGCTCCAGGGCCCCAAATTACCCCTCCACCTTTCGTGGTGGCGGTGGCAGCAGCAGCACAGCATACCACCAGGCTGCTTGCCCTCTCGTGCCAGCCAAAGCGTTCAGCGATGGGGGCAGTCTACCACTGGGCCGCTTAGCATTCCCAGCCAGCCAGGGCCTTCAATGGCAGTGGGGCGGTCTACCGCCAGGCTGCTCGGCCTTCCCCCCCAGCCATGGCCTTCAGCGACAGTGGGGCGATCTACCACTGGGCTGCTCAGGCTCTGAGGCTGGCTGGGGCATACAGCAGCAGTGACTTCGGTGGTGGTGGTGGAGGAGCAGGAGCAGGAGGAGGCCCTGGCCAGCCCGCTTGGCCTGGCTGGGCCCTGTGGCGGTGCCCACATGGCGCCCACAGCTGTGGCAGCGATAGAGGAGGAGGAAATGGAGGCCCAGGCTGGCCTGCTGGGCCCACTCTTGTCCTCTCTGGAATGGCTGGGTGGTCTTGGTGGTGGCAGTGGTGGGACACCAGCAGGTAAGGGACCGGTTTACAGACAGATCAAAATGGTTTGTTTCAATTAAAAAAACAACACCATTTCGTTTTGTCTGTAATGAAATGTTGGTTCCTCATTTACTTTCATTTAGTTTCATTTTGTTACATAACAACACAATGAAACAGCATTTCATTTTTCATTTTGTGCCCATCCCTAGTCTGTAATTGTGGCAGCTGTATGACCCTTATCACATGTCCCTTGGAAGCAGTAAGAGCTTGTGACTAAAGGAGGAGTGGAGGGTAAGGCATCCCCTCTTGGTCATGTAATGATATGCTCAAGCTAAAGAAAGGCAAATTAGGTTGAATATTAGGAAAATCTTTAATATTAGGAAACTGGTTCAAAAATGGAACCAGTTTCCTTGGGAGGTTACAGCTTGATAAATTGGAGGGGATGTCAGTCAATGGCACTGGAGGCTGTGATTGGCTGAGGGTGCCTGTAGAGGGAAGTTCTCTATGGCATCTGGGGCAGTGGCCTGCCCAAGGGGGCTTGTGGCCTCTTCCACGCAGAGCAAGGGGACACCACAACATGAGGAACTGCATTAAAGGGATCATGGCATTGGGAAGGTTGGGAACCACTGAACTAAACCCGCCAGAGTAGCCTCTGACAATGTACTATGTTGAGACATTTCACGTGCTTGCTGATATATCAGTGTGGTAGAAACAAGCATTATGTCTTCAAAAGAATCCAAAGTCAGTGAGATAGATCACAGTAGGCAGTCTTTGTGATAAAAGATATATGGCAGGCATTACAGTGTTCAAAAGACTCAGAGGCAAAGTGAAGAAATAAAACTTGGTTTTAATTTTGCCACCATGTTAGTGACATGAATACGCAATGATGCACGGGTGCTCTCATTACGCTGAATGATATTTCTGAAGTCCTTGTTACATTTCATTCTGTTTGTACCCTTCTGGAGCAGCCGTGGTGTTTGGTGGACTATAACTAATAAGAACAAACTTAACAGGTCACCTTAACCTTAGACGAGCTGCTACTTCCACTAATGTGACTGCCAGAGAATTTGTCCATCACTCGAAAGAACAGTCACAGTAGGGGGCTTTCTCTCTCTAAGTAATTTATGAGCCAGACTCACAGAAGTGGAAATATATTTCTGAAAGGGTAAAGGGATCTTTCTCCCATATCTGTGTAAAAGGTGTTTGTGTGGGCTCATCAGGTTTGAGGCTCCTACAGTAAGTTCGCAGTGGAACAAACTTCAAAAGAAGAAATGAAAATGACCACAGGACCTGCTTCATTAATGGACACGAAACATTTTTTTGTTTTTTGTTGGGCACGAAACATTTTTTGTTTTTTGTTTCATTATAGAACAAAATGAAAAACAAAGTGCCCTTAAAAAAGGGAAATGAAACGAAACAGAAATTTTCATTTTGTTCTGTTTCATTTTGGTTTATTATTCATTTTGACAAGCACAGATCTCGGTGCATGTCAAAATAAATAATAAAAACAGGCACCAGGCTTTAAAAAAAGTGCCAACTGGTGGGGCAGGTTAGCTGTAAAAAACATTCAAAAACCAAAATAAAACAAAAAAAAAGAAATGATTTTTTTTGTTCCAAACAAAATGAATAAAAAAACAAAATGAAAAGCAAATGAAACACCATTTTGGTGTTTCGTTCCCATCCCTAATTTCAAGATAGTGCACATTAATTTGGGTGAAAGATCTACTGATCTGAGTGACCCATAAAATCCAACCAAAATGGACACTGGGATCATTCAGCAGCGAATTGCTGCAACTGAAGAAACCAGCAAAGGCTGAATGTAGTTATTGCACATGTGGTAGTTAATTCTTATGCCATCCTCTTAACTTGCAGCAATTCATTGGTGAAAAAAGGTATGCCAGTGGAGTTCATGCCAGCAGGATGGGAACCATTCAATTTTATCTCTAAACACCACCAACAAAAAAGTATGTTGAGGTTGCCTCTGCCTTATGGTAATTTCCAAGTAAAACAACCCAATGAGATTCAGCTGTCCCATTAGACCTGTGGAGACTGACACAATGAACTTCCAAACATCTCAGGAGACACATTCTGGCACACTTTCTGGGTCAAAAAAAAATAATAATCTGTATCCCAGGAAAATGACTTGGAAGTGTAATATGAATTATTTTCATTTTCCATTCATATATAAAGCTCTGTGGAAGTGATTCATTGAGCCATGAGATTAAAAGGAACCTCATTTCAGTATAGCCTCAAAAACAGAACTCAGAGATGGCACTTTTTCTAGCCAACACTCCTGCAGTCTTGCAGGCTGGGAAAGATGGTGATTGTAGTTCAAAAAAGAAACCGTTTCAAGCTCTATGTTAAAGTACACATCCCTGAGCAGTATAAGGCTGCTTTGTATATCTATTAAATACTGCCAAGAGCTCATTGGAATGGATGATAAGTTTATGAGGACATGGAATTGTTGCTAGGTGTGAATAACATCCAGTTTTCATTGGGAAGGGGATGTGTACATGTTTCATGATTTTTCCCTTGCATAGGTAGATCTGCATAAAGTTTAAATATGTATGGTTGCTAATGGAGCTTTGCTCCTTTCTTACAGTGTACATGTTATGAACAGAATCCTGCTTTCATAGACACTAACATATGCACGGACAATTTCAGCTTGTTAGAGGGTGTAGTGTGATGAGCAGTAGCAAAAACTGCTAGCAAAGGAACTCATTTATAAAATTAACTGTATGTGTATTGTTAAATACTTCTCCCAGCATGGTGACAATAGCTGGCATGGCAGAGTCATCTATGTTATGTATATTTGCTCGAAACTTAGTACAGTGCTTCTCAAGGCACTGGGGAGGCTATATAGCTGGAAAATCCATTACAAAGTGTCTGCACTTAGAACTTTAGCATTGAAATGCAGAGAAATCTGCCTGCTGGCAGCTATATCGTAGGGCATAGTCTGAAATTTATTGGGAGCGATTGTCTAAAAATACTGCATGAACGAGAGAACAGATGGAGGAACAAAGTTTTTCAAAATAAATAAATGAATAAATAAACTGACCTACTTTATTTGTTAGGATTTGTAGCACCTGCCTTGCTAATATAATTGTCCAGGTTGACAGCAGGATTCTGGGAACTGTAGTCTGGAAAAAGAGCTCCAAGCTCTGGACCTATTTATTTATTTATTTGCCACCCATCAGGCTGCAAGGCCACTCTGGGTGGTTTACGATAACACACAATATGATCGCAACAAATAATAATACTAAGTACAAACATGAGATTCTCCAAGCTCCGTTCCTAGTAGCCTTTTAAAAAGCAGTAAAAACGTGGCTCTTTAAAAATGCATTCAGCGATCGCTAATGTTTGTCCTATGTTCCCCTGTGTTTCAATGTTATCTTGTTAAGTTTTTTTTGGTTTGTGCCTCTTGCCAGCTTATTGTCTTGTTATTTTTTGACTTGTGCCTCTTGTGTCAGGCCTCTGCCAGAACCTATTCCAGAGACTAAAGAGTTAATGCCTGAAGAAGCCCCAGATGGGGTTTCTGAGCTGCCAGTTCCTCCAGCATCTGCACTGGAGAGTGACTCAGCATATTCAGGGGATTCTCCTCCCCCACAGAGGGCTGCTTGTCGAAGGCAGTGAAGACTTACAACCGGGAGAAGCAGAGACAAGCTTTATCTGGGCCACTGACGTCTACATTTAGGGAGTCCTGAGTTTTGACAGGGTTATTTTCTGGGGAAGTTATGATGCTCTCTGGAGACATAAATTAAGCATTCAGGACTGAGGCAAATTGTGGGAGCAACACGTTAATACGACAACTTGCTACTGCTTTCCTGCTTGATCCTTGTTCCTGCTTGGCGTGACCCTGGACCTCGTCTCTCTTGGCTCTGGACTTTCTCAGTGGACCTGGTGTAAGCTACCATTGGCATTCTGGCTTTGACCTCTGGACTGTTTATCTTGGACTCTGCTTGGCTCTCTGAATAGGCTTGACTTTGCTATAGGTTTCCTAGACTCTGATTTACTTCTGATTTGCTGTATTGGGGTTTGGTTCTGAGTTTCCAGTAAAAGCCTGAACTTACCTGTGTGTGAGAGTCTGTGGATCATGACATCTTGCCAGGTTATTGTTTGTTTACTGCATTATTTGTTTGACTGTGTTGGATTTAATTTCTTATGTGTTGTCTCTATGTAAACATGAATGGGTTAGAAGAGCAACCTTCTGTTAAACCCAGGATTGCCTTTGGAAGTGGGAAAGAGGAAGAACAGCTGATGAAAAAGAAGGTGTGTTGTAAATGAAAGCTCTTTTTCCATTCTCTTGCAAAGTAATTAATTGCATTATCAAAGTCTTTCAGCCACAGTCTCATCAAATTTCGAGCCCAGGGAATAGGAAGGACAAGGTAAAGAGAAAGGAAAGAAATCATAGGAGAAGAGGCTTCGTGCATTGCCCTCTCAAGAAGGAAGCAAAAGGTAGAGGTGCTGGCTTTTTCAATTTTCCGCTCACTCACTTCCTGGTGACTGCTTTAGGAAGTTGCTGGGGGCTTTCTCCTGATAAATGGGGCGGGGGGAGCAGCCAAAATAGAAATAAAAGAGAGTTGCCAGCTCTAGAGACAGCCACTGATGCCACTCTGTCCCGCCCAATGCCATTCATTGGATGACTGTTCTACATGCAACCTAATATCTGAAAATATAAGCTATATTTTGGGCAAAACTACTGCAAATTGCCAGCCAGTATGGTCAGTGATGGCTAGCGGGAATGAAGGACTCAGAAAACGATCTCAGAGCAATGGTTTTAAACTACTGGAAGAGAGATTTGATTTGAACATTAGGAAGAATTTCCTGATGTTTAGAGATGTTCAGCAGTGGAATATGCTGCCACGGAGGGTGGTGGAGTCTCCTTCTTTGGAGGCTTTTAAGCAGAGGCTGGATTACCATCTGTCGGGGATACTTTGATGGTGCTTCCTGCATGGCAAGAGGTTGGGCTGGATGGCCCTAGAGGTCTCTTCCAACTCTATGATTCTATGATTCAAGTGTACTTCAAAAAGATAACTTCTCTGTTATGAGGCTAATGTATAATCAGATCACTAGAAATTCCCTCTTAAAAGAAGCCAATCATTGGTATTATATTGGTGGAAGTTTGTGGGGACAGGAAGGAAGGGACTGTAAAAAGAAAAAAGGAAAAGCACAGGAAAAGACTTAGGAATGAAATGTAAGAGAGAAAGGAGAAAAAATGGGAAGCCTAAAGAAGCAATCAAAAGGAAGAAAGAAGAAAGGTAACAGCAGAAAAAATGACAGATGTAGGACGAACTGGGAGTAAAAGAAGCGAGAGTCGAGTGACTGAAGGAAAGCAAAGCAAAGAAGACAGCAAACCATTAGGAAGCAGGCCAATAAAATATTTTGTGCCTGTAAAGAAATTGAAACTGATGCTCTTTTGCCAAGGTACTACTGTACACGTGTTTTCCCTAACGGAGTTCCCTTCACTGTTTTAGCAATCAGTATTATGTACTTAAATCGTTATAGAAAAGATTAATTGGTACGTAGCATGGCCAGGATTGAAGTAGGGACCCAGTCGTCTCAGTCTGCACTCTTTGAGATTGCACCACTGACACTTACACAGTACCACTACAAAAGCAATATTTTCTTTATCCTGATTAGAGATGGGCACAAAAAGCTAAAACAATGTTTCACTTCAATTTTTGTTTCGTTCTGTTCATTCTGTTCTGTTTTGTTTGAAATGATTTTTTTTAAAAAAAATCATTTCATTTTTATTTTGTTTCATTATTCGTTTATGTACTCTCTCTCTCTCTCTCTCTGTGTGTGTGTGTGAGTGTGTGCCTGTGCCTGTGCGTGCGCATGTTAACTTTCAGATAACCTCACCTGGATGACTGAGAATATTCACAGACAATGCATTAAAGCTCCCCCCCCACAAATATCAGCACTGACTAGAAGGCACCATTACTACCAGTGATTGCTCCATGCTGCAAAACAAGATCAGAGGCATGACTATTGTCAAGGACGGAGGGTCTCCATCCCAAGCCTTATTGGTCTCTATCCTCAACTAACTGACTGAATTCTTGAAAAGCAGATATCACAGAACACTCAACTAGCTATTTTGTGTAATGTGTAATTTGGCCCTCTCTCCTTGCCCCTATGTATAAATTTGGCACTCATGCTCAGTCAACAGCTCAGGACTTGGCCTCATAAATGTGGAGCACCAACATCTTTTTGTAAGGGCAAATCAAGAAAAAGAACAGATTTGTACTCCTACTCTTTGTAGGCACAAACCCTTTGTTCTGAGTTCCAAAGAAACGAAACTATGAATGTTTGTTTTGAAAGTAAAGATGAAATAACTCATATAATCAGAAAGAAGCTTCACACATAAAAACCACCTTTGTAGTCTAAAGCAATCTACAAAGGGAACATACAAGCCTGTAGGGTTGATATTTGGATATATATAATCTGTCAGTGAAAATTAAGGGTTAGTCCAGTGTTAGACAAACACAGACACATCCTCTGACTTTCTTCCCTATTTTTCAAAACAGAATTACTGTAGCTGGTGGCAAAATAATACAACAAAGGATGATGGGAATTTGGGGAAGAGGGAGGAATCTGGGGAAATGAGAACTGTTGTGTTTTTTGAACACTGTGACCCAGAACTCAGAACACTATGACCCAGAACTCAGAACTGTGGTGCAAGCACTGGTGATCTCAAGACTGAACTATTGTAACGCGCTCTACATGGGGTTGCCCTTGACTCTCCTTCGGCGACTGCAGCGGGTTCAAAATGCGGCGGCCAGACTGATGGCGGGTGTGTGTCGGTTCGACCACATCACACTAGTTCTGGCCCACCTGCATTGGCTGCCCGTTGCAGCCCGAATCAGATTCAAGGTCCTGGTTTTGATTTACAAAACCCTCCATGGCCTAGGACCTGACTACCTGACAGAGCGGATCGACCAGCGGTCAACAGGCGGGCCGCCTGACTAGGTTGTGGCCATGCCCAGGGAGGCTCGGAGAACATCCACCCATGCCCGAGCCTTCTCTGTGGATGGCCCCACCATGTGGAATCATCTTCCAACAGAAGTGCGCCTAGCAGAGTCCCTGCCAGCCTTCCGGAAAGCTTTGAAAACTCTCCTTTTCCGGGAGGCATTTGGTTGACTTAAAGTATTATTAATTTTTCCCTGCCCCATCATCTGCAACTCTGGTTTTTATAGTCCTGTTATTTGGTTAACTTCGTGTTTATTTTAACTGTTATTTTGTTATATTGTTTGTTGTAAACCGCCCGGAGTTCCTTCGGGAAATAATAAATAAATAAATAAATAAATAAATAAATAAATAAATAAATAAATAAATCCTCCCTGGAAAACATAGCTCTGTGCTACGTAGCAACAATTATACAGGGCCTGTTTCTCAAATAAATTCCTGGAAGAACCTTTTAAACTTGATCCTAAACCTTTGTGATGGGATGTCCCCCTCTGCATTACATACTTCACAGTGCCAGTTAATATTATTGAGGCTTTCCCCAAAAAACTATTTATCAAGTAGTGGCTTTTATTCTCTCTCTCTCTCTCTCTCTCTCTGTGTGTGTGTGTGTGTGTTTGTGTGTGTGTATATATATATGTGTGTGTGTATATATAGCAGCCACGGTAGTGTTCAGAAGCCTCCTAACTGCAATCAACCAATGCCTTATTTCGCTCAGCACCCACACGGGGCTGATCTCCAATGAGGAAGAAGCCTCTGACACCATCGTTCCTTCTCCCTGGTGCTGGCCAATCAGGAGCTGTGCAGGGAAATGCATAATCCCACCTCCCTCTCTGATTGGCCAGGACCAGAGAGAAGGAACAATGATGTTGGAGGCTTCTTCCTTGTTGGAGCTCAGTCCCATGCGGGCACACAGAAAGGTAAGGGATTGGCTGATTGCATTTCATAGGCTTCAGAACACCGCTGGGCTTGCATGGGTCATTTCGGAACCAGTAGATTCTGAAATGAATAGCCCATCCCTAATCACTAGCCAATTTTAATGCATAGAGGAGGAGTGTGGTGCATCCTGAATTAAAATGAATAGGTTCCTCTGTTTGTTTTTAGGTATGTTTAATTAATAGCAAGATAAAGCTGCTCCTCTGCCTGTCCAACAACTTTAACCAGAAGGATAACATAGGATGTCAGGTTTCATCATCATGCAGCTTTTGACTGATTTTGTGTAGCAGTCTGTGGTTTAATAGACTGTGTCAGAAAAGCTGAGATGTAACAGGCAAGTTCTTTTCTTCATTTTGAGGTTTTCTTATCTAGGAAGACATTGGGCGTTTGCTGAAATGGGGACAACAGGAGGCAGGTAAAAATGGCACCCATGTTCTTCATGTTCAGTTATTTGCAACAGTCCAAAGGTGCACCGGCTGCATTGGGCTTGGAATCGACAGAAGCTTCTTCCATCACATCTAATTTTGGGTTGGTTCAGCATCTTTGTGCTAGCTGATCTCAGATATCTGTTGGCAGACAGATATTCTCACATAGCTGCTGTGCTGGCTAAAACGTGGCAACAGAAGAGATTAGGGGGGAGTAATGGGACTGGTGAAGGAGAAGATGACCTGCACCAATCTCTAAACATCTTCAGCCATGGTGCTAACAAAAAGTCAGGATATCTCTAAGGACTACCAAAGATTCAGGAGGGCTTCAGCTATTTTGGTTAGGCAGGATCACACCCTTAGTTACCACTGCCACCTCTGAGGATTTCAAAGGCATGAGTTTCCCTGCTGTAAGCTCCATCTCAGTGTGTGTTCTTACTGGAAAACACAATGCTGCTCCTTCAGAGGCAGAACATTGGGATTCACCTTGAAGAACGGTAGATCTAATGACATGCGCTATTGAGCAATGGGAGGGATGATGCTTTGGGGTCCAGAGCATGAGCCTAATATTGCACTATGGATGGCGTCAGCATCTCATTGTAGTCATTCTGCTTGGGAGACAAATTCTGTGTTCAACTGCATACATGTCAGGGACAGAAAGATACAGGAAATGGCCTGATATTGCTACACAATATCGTGCCTGCATAGCCAGCAGGAAAAAGGACACCGACCCTGAAAAGATGTAATATGGGACAAATTGTTGGTACTTGCTGTGTATTCCAAAAAAGAAAAGGGATTTGTAGTCTAATTGTTTGCCACCACCATCCTTCTTTGCCGGTCTTAATAATTTTATTATTTGTTTCTTTAATTTTTTAGTGTTATCGGTTGATTGTTCACTGCCCAGAGTTCCCCTGGGAAAGTTGGGTGGTATATAAATGGAAAGAAAGAATGAAAGAAAGAAAGAAAGATGCACTGGGAGAAGAGTCAATATATTTCTGGAGAGAAATTGGGAGGTGGACATTTTAAGGATATTAGGCATGGATTAAGTCCTGATCCTGAATGGGAGATAGGCTGCATGGGTGCATTAAGTAAATGTGAATATTATATTTTGTTTAGTGTTTATGTTATTTTTTAAAAGGTTTAATATGTTTGAAAACTCCTATGCTGCTTCCAAAATATTTACTTATAGTTTCTAATTGTTTTTGGAACATGTGTTCCTCAGTTTCCCACCCAAATCTATGTCTTTAATTTCATTGTCAGACTGCATTCCTGATAGTTTAAAAAAGGTAAAGAAAATATTTTTTTTATTTGACTTTTATACTGCCCATCTAGCTAGGACTATTCTGGGTGGTTTAAAACATGGAATCACATGACGAGGTAACAAAGGAATACATTTAAAAACCAACATACAAGGAGCATAATAAAACAAAATATACATAAATCAACATGAAGATAAAATGAAGATAAAAATAGCAGATTGATAAAACGGGGGCAGGGAGAGAAGATAAGCGGTAAAAAGAAGAGTGTCTTACTGGATGTTTGGGAAATCAGGAAAGCCCATTCTATGCAACCAGGTCTTCAATAGTTTTTTTAAAAAAAATGAAGTGAGGGTGCCAGCTGAATTTCAGGGGGTAGATGGTTCCATAACTTGGGAGCAACCACCGAGAAGGCCCTACTCCTTGTTACAACATTCCGGGCCTCCCTCGAGGTTGGGATTTTCAGGTGTCCTGCCTGGCTGGCACGGGTGATCCTGGCAGCTCTTTTTGGGAGGAGCCGCTCTGTCAGATACTGAGGTCCCTAATAAAGGTAAAGGTATCCTTGAACAGCTCTTAGGAGTTTACATAGTTTTTCAGTATGGCCACAAAGATTTCTGCTTTTATTGATCTTTTCATTTTTTCCAGTACTACATACATTTGCAAATATGTACAGACATGCATTTATATCACGGTGTTGTCACTTGATGAGTGATATCACCATGAAGTTAGATCTGAGTTGTTCCATAATCTGGTGACATCATTTGACTCACTTTGTGATCCTTGATTAATCTAGTCTAGAAGGAGAGAGGGTGAACAAAGAGTGAGCACAGGACACTGCCTGATAGAGATGGCCACAACTCAAAAAAATGGTGTTTCATTTTTCATTTGTCATTTAGGGGGTCCGTTTTGGTTCGTTTTCATTTTTTGTGAATTTTTGAAAAAAATTCGTTTTTGTTTAATTACATAATGAAACGAAAAAACAAAAATGAAAATGAAAAATTGCTCGTTTCGTTAGCATTCATTACAGTTCAATGTATTTGCCGTAACAAAAAGGAAATGCACGACAAAATTTCTGGTGTTTCGGTTCGTTTTTCATTTTGGAGACAAATTTCGTTTTTCGTTTCATTACGTAATGAAATGAAAAAACGAAAACGAAAATGAAAAATTGCTCGTTACGTGCCCATCTCTACTGCCTGAAATAAAGTTACACTGAACAAAGTATTGTCTATCCCACCCTTCACCAATATGGTCGTCTCCCTCCCCTCCTCAAGTAACTGAGGGATTCTCATTTGAAATGCTAGAAGGTCTTCTTGCCCAATACATCTGAGGGAACATCTGGTTGGGGAAAGGTGTCCACTGTTTGCTGGCCAGTGGTTTTGTAATATCTGAATGTGGAGCCTGGTAGAGTGGAGTGTGTGTTCAACTCAATTATTCTATGATTCATTTATTCTACCCTCTATTGAAAACAATGGGGACTTACTCCTAAATAAATAGAGCACTTTGTGACAATTCATTCCAAGGAGCAACCCAGTGGAATAGATGAGTTATGCTAGTGATCCCTTATTTGTTGATTGTAATTTCTGTCCCCAGCAGTTCAACAGAGAGCAGAGTTTGTGTGATTTGTGCTTAGTAGTACAGGTGACAGGTCACATACAATGGTGACAGACCTACGAATACATTACAGGTATTTGTGTTGACACGACATTTGAAAGCCATGGCATTTCAAGGAACAGTCCCTGTGGGACCAGGACACAAATTGTGACTCCAGCCACGCTGGGCAGTGATACAACATGACACAGGTTTCTCGCAATGTCAGTCTATATAACGGTTACAATAGTGCAGATTGGTTGACAGAAGACAAGTGAACATCATGGATCTTTTTTAAAAAGCTGCATTTTCCATGTTAAAGAGGCAATTCTGTTATTTCAGTGAAGAACCAGGGCACAGAGTTTGAACACCATCTGGAAACCATCTTCATCAAGCAGATGGTCAGAGAGAGAGAAAAATGTAGCTAAGTGTGAAGCGATGCATAGACTGGAACAAAGAAACATATGGAATATATTGGGGGGTCCCACTGTCTCCATAGGGTAGCCATATACCTTATGATAATTGTCCCCTTTTCAAGGGGGCAAAGACAGCCACTATTTGAAGAGGTATCCAATCTGTTTTCAAGAAAGATGAGTGGTAGGGAGCCACTGAAATTACTCCTCAAAATATAGTACCTGAACAGCAGAGAAAAAACAGGCATGTTCTCATCTATGCACAGTCCTCCCCTTCTGGAGAGTACCTTATTTCTTTTTAAATTATAACAATTATCTTTATTAATGTCTACACCTTTTCCATATGACCTGCTTTGTCTATTTTAGGATTACCTGTTTCCTTTGCTTTTGGTGATACAGAAGTAGTTACTGTAGAGCAGGGGTGCCCAAACTTTTTCTAAGGAGGGCCAGATTTGGTGACTGAGAATGTGTCAGGGGCTGGTTTCTCCCTGACCCTGCCACCCCACTGCAAGCCCCACCCACTGACCCATAAGCCCCACCCACTGACCCCTTGCAACCCTACCCGCAGGAAGGAAGGTGGGGACCAAGGGAGGGAGGAAGGTGGAAACCAAGAGAGGAAGGAAGGAAGGTGGGGAACAAGGGAGGGAGGGAGGGAGGGAGGGAGGGAGGGAGGGAGGGAGGTGGGGACCAAGGGAGGGAGGAAAGAAGGAAGGTGGGGACCAAAGGAAGCACAGGGAGCCATGGCCACAGGTCGCCTATTGGAAGAGGCAATCTGTGCGACCTTGCATGCCCCCAAGCTCCCCAGTGGTGGCAACGGATCGCCCGCCAGCCTGGCCCAAAGTTCCTTGGCGGTGGTGGAGGCCCGCTGGCATGCCCACCCCCACACATTCCCCTGCAGTGCTGGTGATGGCAGACCACCCAGCTGCCCAAGCTTCCCAGCGGTGCCGGTGGTGGTGGCCCACCCCCTTGCTCCCTCGCCCGCCCACCCAGCCCCACAAGCTTCTGCTCACTGGCCGGGTGGCCCACCCAGCCCCTCAAGCTTCCCGGCGGTGTCAGTGTTGGCAGAAGATTTTTTTTTAAAAAAAAAAAACATGGGGCGAAGGAGGGGGAGGGAGGGGCGGGCCAGCCAGCCGCGGGCCACTCAGAATGGCCTGGCGGGCCGGATTTGGCCCCCGGGCTGGACTTTGGGCAGGCCTGCTGTAGAGGAAGGCAAAGTGCATCCTTACTGAGGCTGTTAAGACTACAAGTTTCATCATCCTTAGCTCCCGTATCCAATGAGAGGGCTGCAGGGAGATGTAATCCAGCTCTTATCTGTAGTGCCATGGCTTGCCAATACTTCGTCAACTTAATGGAAAGGATTTGCAAACAGGAATCAATATTTTGCCCCCCCCCCACACACCCTAGTAGACCAGATCACTCTGGATCTTGTCCTACACAATTTCACAGCTAGCTTGCTGTTACTCTTATAGTGTAAACTGCTTTATACTGTGAGGAAATCCTTGGCCCACAGAGCTCCGGTATTGTCCATATTTACTGACACCAACTCTCTTGAGTTTCGGGCAAGTGTCTTGCAGTTCTCTACATGAACATTTTGGGATCGAACTGAGCACCTTCTTAGACCATGGTCATACCTGCGTTTTCTGCGTAGTTTCTTGTTGACAAACTACGCAGTAAAAGATCACGTGCTAAACAGGGAGAGAAGCAAATTCTGCTCCCGGCCGACCACACCCCTCAAACAGCAGTTTCAGCGAAGTTTCCTAGACCACCACCAGGGGCTGGATTTAGAAACTTTGCTCAAAAATGCTTACTTGTTTGCTTCTGTTGCAATGACAGGACACTGAAAATACGCAGTAAATTCAGTTTCTCCCCTTTCTACCTGGCTTAAAAGATGGAGCCTTGGAAACTGGAGCTGGTAAGTAGGACAAAATGTGTAGTACACAGGTTAGGACAGAACCAGAATAGGAAGGTACGACACACAGGAGAGGATACCAACTGCTCATTAAAAAGCATGTGACCGCTCCCAAAAAAATACACAGGAAATTTAAATACGAAGGAAACCCAGGTATGACTGTGGTCTTAGTTAGCTCAGTCGTTGAAGTATCTGATTGTGGAACCATAGGTTGGAATTTCGATTCCCCACTGGGCCCCCTTGATAACGGACTTGAAGATTCACAGGATCCTTTCCAGGTCTGCTGCTCTGTTATTATTATTATTAAAAGCATGTGCTGTACCCCTAAGCAACAAGATCCTGAAGGCAACGGAAAAACACAGACCTTGAATATTTATTCAGAAGCTTTCCCTTAGATACTATGGATGAGGTATTTCTAGAGATGGGCACGACTTAGCGGTATTCTCTACAGAAACGGTAACGGGAATTACTCCGCCAGACTTCGAGTTCGAACCGATGCCCGCTACCCCCCAAAAAAACCAGTACTAACGACAACGAAAAACGAAAAAACGAACCGACTAATTTTTCCGATTTTTCGTGAAAAACGGAAACGAGCCGAAACGGGCTGCCTCCGACACACGACAACTCGAAAACGTCATTTTCCCTAGTCGTGCCCATCTCTAGGTATTTCTCACCACTAGACCTTCCAGGCTCAACCACCCTGTCAAAGGACTGTCACACAGCATAAAACACTACACACACACACACACACACACACACACAGGGAAGACTTTACAAATGAAGAGACAGCTTGGAAACTACATAGATCCTAAAGCTTTTAAAGATGAACAGTGACTTCTCCATCCCATTGTGAGCAGACCCTCAGTCTTCCTCAGAGGAAAGGTGGTGTCAAACCCAAGTTTTCTGCCAAAACCCATATAAAGTTACCCAAAATACATCTACACAAAAATGGTGCCCTTGCTGATCAACAAGCAATAGCACACACACATGCGTATGTTCATGCCCATGATGAAAAGAGCACTTCCTAAACCACTTCCTCTCAGTTTAGGCTGTCTTGACATGATGAGACATCTTAATAAGAAATTCAAAGTCCCATGTGATTTCTGTCCTTCTCAGCCAAGTGCAAAAGAGAGGGGGGAGGAGGGAGGGAGGGAGCGAGAGATGTTTTCTGTAGGCATGGGACTTTCATTTTGGAATGGATCCAGTTCTGAAATGAATCATGGCAGCACAGGTGTCATTTGGAACTTGGACCCACCCTCCGAGATGAAATCACCCATTGACTTACTTTGCCATATCTTGCACATGGTGATACTCCAACCAGGAAGTAGTCTTCAATGTGTCATCATTTTTTTTCCTGGGCCATGGCCAATCAGACAGGGAGGTGGGATGATGCATGTACCTGAACAGCTCTTGATTGGCCAGCACCAGGGAGAAAACCTCCCGCCCGACCCTAGCGCTGATCAGCTGGTGCTTGGGGCTTGGGGAAGGGAACATTTTTTTTAAAAAGCCCAGAGCTTTTTCCCCTCCCCCAAGTCTGCATGCGGCATACAGGCAGAACAAAATGGTTTGTTTCAATTAAAAAAACCACTATTTTGTTTAGTCTGCAATGAAATGCTGCTTCCTTGTTTCATTTCGTTTCGCTTCGTTTCGTTACGTAACGATGACAAAACAGCATTTTGGGCTTTTTGTGCCCATCCCGATTAAATACATGTTTCTAGGTTTTTTAATTTAATATTTTCAGGCAGTGGATAAGTGAATTCATGGATACTGATCTCGTGCATGGAGGTCCCATCTAAAAGAAAGGTGTGTTCTAGGAATTTGATTATTCTTTAGTTAGGAGAATATAAGGGGGGGGGGGAACCCAGAGAATCCTGTGGAGATGAACCTAGTCTCACCAAACTCTCCCTAAGTTGCACAAAAACCTATCACCGTGTAAGATAATAATCACTCTAGAAGGATATAAAATAGAAAATAAGGTATATTTACTTACCGTTACCTTCTGTGATTGCAGTCAGAAAGGGGAAAAGGCAGGAAATGAAGTTTTCAGCATCCAGGATTCCCTGCCTGCTTGCTGCTTGTAAGATGGTCAAAAGAAGAAGGATATGAGCTATCAATAAAACTATCGGAAGAAAAGCAAGCAGGAATAGGGGTGGAGGCTTGTCTCAAATGCCTGAGGTGGGAAAATTATTTTGCCAATCAAGTTCATGGTAGTCAGCAATCATATGAGGCTGTAAAGCACTTTCCCACAGATACCCCATGTTACTGCATGCAAGATTGCACTCTCAATTGTACTCTCAGAAACTACTCCAATCACACTCTCAGAAACTACTCCAATAGCACTCTCAGAAACTACTCTGGTGCTTACGAATGATTGGGACAACCTGGTGTATCCCCAAACTGGATATTTCCAACCCCATATAGCAACTTTTTAAAAGTCCCATTTATCATATAACAGACTCTATAGAGACTCTTATGTGTTCATTTTGGAATAGTTTTTTTTTAAAGCCCCATTTCTACCCTGTCTGGAATTGTTGCAGGAAATGGAAAGAGAACAGGAGGGGGGTTCGAAATCTTACACATTTCATATAAAATGAGTTTTCCCCTGACATTTACAGGTCTTGAAAAGTGGTTTATTACAGATCTGGTGGACATCTGGATATTTAATTAAATGTCAAGTACATATTTGCCACCCGTGTAAGAACCAAGATGAAGATTTCATTCATCCACAGTCTGTTTGTTATGCTTTCTGGGCTTCTCACGCACCAACAAAGTTTATCGGTTGCAAGAAACTCATCAGCAGCACTTATACATTTTAAGGGTCAGAAATCTAATTAACCTCAGCAAATGTATTTAAAATGTGAATAATACCAAGCAAGTTTATAGTTTGGCAACCAAAGCAGCCTTTGGGTTCGGTGATATGATATATTCGCCGCTCCTTCTTCATCTTACACACCAATGCCCTTTAATGTTGCTTTCAAAAGATCAACACAGGAAGACTCGAAATGGAAAAGCAGAAGCTTTGAGGATAAAGAAGTCAAACAATGTTGATTTTAGTTGTGTGGGTTTTTCTCCCCCCACCCAACCTAAGTACAAGTTTATCGTGTTGCTTCTGCTGAGTTTTAGCTAGATGTATTCGTGAAGGGTTCTTTGTGTCTTGAGGCTATATTGCAGAGAAAATATTGTCAGACCTGCCAAAGACCATTATCAATACTGCAGTAGAGCACAACCGTCATCAAACTGGAGCCTCTAGCAGCCATCTTGCTGTTACACCCACACCGGGGCAGTATATTTAACGAGGTGAAAGAAATGCTTTTTAAAGAGAAGGCAGGCTACCCTTCTGGCTGAGCCTGTTAGCCTAGCAAATCCTTGACCAAGGATCCTACTGTGAACTGTATGAAGTGAAACAGTCATCTCCTTAGCAAGCAGTAAGACGTTTATATCGATAGCTTCAAACCTATGAAATAATTGCCTAGATCAGGGGTGTCCAAACTTTTTGCAAGAAGGGCCAGATTTGATGAAGTGAAAATGTGTGGGGGCCGACCATGCAGCTGCATTTGGGCCCCAGGCCAGACTTTGGACAAGCCTTTAGAGACAAACAAGGAGGCAGGGAGGATGGTGCAGCAAACGGAGCCAGGGGTGGGTAGGCTGGGCAGGTGGCTGGGGGCGGGCGGACAGAGGCAGGGAGGGCAGGCAAACTGTAAAACTGTAAGCTGATATTGACGTTTTCCATCATGCATGACAAGCTGAGCCGACAGGGAGAAGAAGCTGCGGGCCATTCAAAATTTTAAAACAGGCCACATTTGGCCCCCAGGCCTGACTTTGGACATGGCTGGCCTAGATGTTTAGTCTGCCTCTCTTATGTTTGCTACACTATCTAGCTCAGTGGTGGCAAACCTTCGGCACTTCAGATGTTTTGGACCACAACTCCCATAGTCCTTTGCCATTGGCAATCTAGGTTTGGAATTCTGGAGTTACAGTCCAAAACATCTGGAGTGCCGAAGGTTCACCAGCACTGACCTAGCTGATCGGATAAGCCTGCATCAGGGATCATCAACCTTTTCTGAGCTGGTTGTAGGGATAATGAAAGCTTTTGTTGCTTCTGTCCTTATTCTAGTTGTATTTTCTTTCCGTCTTGATTTTGTCCATTGATATTTGCCTCTGATCCACCTGGGGCCTGGCACTCAATACAGGACAGTAGCTATGGGCAGCTACTGTTGTTCTACGGGCAGTACCGTCTATGCCCCATCCTCTCATAACTCTGGAGGACATGCCTTCCCTTTTCTGGACTCGATGGGCGGTGGCCTGTTCCAACCAGGCTGTTCTTATGTTCTGTCAAAAATGTGCAGGGAGCACATTTGGTGGGAGGGAAAGACCTAATTGGGACCTAAAGTAGCCAATGGACTCGGGGGGTAGGTGGAAGAAATGTTTTTTTTAAGCATTACTTTCCTTGGCAGACTACATCCTGCTTTTTTTGGCTCCTACTTGCAATCTTCGGGGGAGGGGGCACAATCAGCAGTTTTAGAGCAGAACTGTTTGATATTGGAAGTTCAGGGTGTTCCGTGGGCCATGCCACTGGATTTTTTTTGCAACCATATTTTATGGTGCCTTTAAGAGGTTTTGTCTGGGAGGAACCTTTCTAGGCTATCAATCAATCCATCAGGAACCAATGGTTTTGTCTTAGCCTCAGCATTCTTTCCCCACCTTCTCCAGTCAGAGGACAGTTAGCTGTGTAGTCCGTTTTCCATTAGTCTGTGCTCGTCATGTAGTCGGCATGAAGCTAGTTGTTAGTTAAGCGTTGTCTATGTAACTAGTCATTAGTTTTCTAGAGAATGTTGCAAGCTTTGTTTCAGAACTATGTGTAAATGAGACATTTTTATTCCTTCTCTTACCAATGTCTCTGAGTAAGTTATTGGGTCGGTAAGTGCCTCTTGAGGAGAACAAACTAAAGTGAGTGGTCTACTGTGGGGAAATCTGAGGCCAATTCTGCTGTATAGGTCCCTGAAACTTTTCCTGCTTCACAGTTACAAGTTTTTAAGCCACATGAACTTCATACACTGCCAAGACATGCAAGGCCTTTAAGGACTACATGTAATTGCGTAGTTCCCTTCTCTAATCAAACTTGCCCTGCCACGCAGGACAAACTTTGGGCTGCTAGCAACTGCTTTCAGAAAGAACAATCCGCATGTTATCTGGTTTTGGTGTGCAGTAGTTTTACATTCAGCTGTAATCAACAGTCCCTCCATATCTTGGTTTGGAAGACTTTGTTGTTCCTCAAAAGTTGCCTGCTAGGTCATGGGAATATGCTACGGGATCACTAATATTGTTTCCAGTGAATTTTAATCACATCCGAAGCACACAAGATCCTTCCGAATGACGCAGCAAGCATTCCCTTCTGCTTTGTAAATTTTTAATATACTCCTCTGTGCCGAGTGACAGCCGCAATGCCACACATCATTATGCGGCTTCTGCTTAAATAAATGCATTCTGCACAACCTGGTAAAAAGCATTTCAAGACCACAGGGAATGTTTACAGCTGTTTTGTACAGTATCACGCAAATAATTATATTCTACGAACATCTATTTTCAGGACAGATGGCTAAAATGGGATCTTATTTTTTAAACAGTGGAAATAATACTTCCAACTTGGAGAACTTAGGTTTTCTTTTACACATTCACCAAGCATCAATAGACAGAGAGGAATGGGTGAACCTAGCGTGTTCAGCCCCGATGCACCTGATTCAGTCCCAGATAAAGGCTGCCCAGGGGCACCTTAAAGATCCATACATTCTATTTGGCATTAGTTTTTGTGGAGAGTAGCCCAAATCTTCAGATGCATATAAATCTTGCTATTAGTGGCCATGCTGACTAGGAAATTCTAAGTTTTAGCTGAAAATCCTTTCTCAGGTTCTGTTGAGAAGTTACCAAGACCCAAGGACCAGGAATCAAATTGTGAAACTCGCTGTCATTTCAGACTTAAAGCACACTGGCAATTTGACTGTACTTGGACTCCATTTGGGGTTTCCCCTCCCAACAGCTCAGTGTTGACTGCCAAGGTCCAAGTCACTATATATGTGCTGGCTGTGACTTATAAAGCCATTAATGGTTTAAGAGCTCAAAATATGTCTTTTCCCCTCCTTGCATTCAGGAAACACTTAACCACAGAACTTGCCAAGTTTGACTTTGACAATCGAGTCGTCCAGATGCTGTTAATATTAATAATTTATTTTTCTTCCCTTGTTTTCTCTTTTATTTTCATTTTTAAGGTTTTTTTTTCTTTAATCGCCGTACAGTAACCCCCGTCATTTCGTGGTTCATGTACTGCGGTCCCACTATACCACGGGACCGCAGTACATGCCAGGGATCCAGCTGATTAGCACTGGGGTGAGGGAGAAAAACCTTTATTATCCCACCCCAGCGCCAATCAGCTGGAGCCAGACGGTGGGGAACAGAAAAAGTGGTGTGCTGCTTCTCCAGAGCCCCCGTGGGGCGGAGCAGCATGCCACTTTAAAAATCCCTTCCAGTCAGGTCCCCCATGGGGGGAAGCAGCACACCACTTTTTAAAATGCCTTCCAGTCACAGAGGCAGACTTGCAGTTATTTTAAAAGTGGTGCGCCTCCCCCCCCCCACAAGGGCTTGGAAGTAGCAGTGCTCCACTTTTTAAATGCCTTCCAGTCCCGGGCCATCTCCATTGAAATGCATTGGCTCAATGCATTTCAATGGATAAATTTTTGGCTCCAGCTGATTGGCACTGGCTGGGGGAGGAATCACGCCTGCAGCAAGTGGTGGTGGCAGGTCAGATCATCCACCTCTGCTTGCATGGGCTGCTGGAAGGCTTTTTAAAAAGTCTTCCAGCAGCCCAGGGAAACAGCGGTGGTGCACCCCCCCCAGGCCCCATCCGACCTGCATCCGCATATCACGGATTTTCAATCATTGTGGGTCAGGTGGGTCTCTAACCCCCTGTGATAAGCGGGGGTTACTGTATTGTTAGATGCATTGCCATGCAGGGTCTTTGAGATTTTTAAGTTTTAACTTATAAACTGCCCAGAGTAGTAGGTGCGCTAATGGACCTGCATGCCTACCACCAACCAACCAACCAACCAATCAACCAATTTTCTTTTTTAAAAAATGGTTTCAAGAGTAGATAAGTATAGTGAAGAAATTCATTAGCCAATTTTAAACAAGGATTTTGTTAACTTGGAGCCATTGAGAAAACTACTGGAAATGTGTACATATTCTTACCATTTCTATAACTGGGAATGATATATAATCATGTTCTTTTCCTCTTTGGTATGCATAGAAATTAATGTGAATCTGTGGAAAATATGCACATCTCAAGGAAATACGCACAAATATGCTTTAGTGACATGTATAGAATGCTTAGATAGGAAAAGTGAGGAGAAAAGTTTAAACAAATTTCTAGGGAATAGAGATGCACCACTTCACACCTTCACCAGGAAGGCCACTGCTAATGACCCATATTTAATGGGTGTTGGGAAGAGTTACATAGGTGTGACTTTCACACACCCCAGATCATTGTCCACCTAATGCGCTCATTCAGGCCATTGTCCACCTACTGAACCTATTCAGACCAGGATGGGAGTGAAACCAAGGTAAACTATGAATTAGGAGCTTCCCACCAACTTTTTTTTAGACTGAAGAAGCTACTTGGATAAGTCGTGAAATATTTTGATCCCACAAGATAAGAGTCCAGTTTCCATGACTCATATCCCAGATAACATCACCTGAGGGACCGAGAATGTCCACAAACAGAGAAAAACAAAGTTTCGTAAGCTTGTATGAAGCAAGGATATGAAGAAAAGAGAGGGTTCAGACAAAAACACACAAAAACTGAGACACAACAATTTGTCCCTGGGAATGGATGATTTATAGTAGAGGGAGTGAACTAAGAACCATTTGAGTCTCCAGGACTGTGTGACTCTGCTATAAAACAAGGCACACACCCCTTTACCTTGTTTTATCCACAAATGTCAATTTCTCAAACCCCCCATTGAGTGGTTTCAAAAAAGCAGGTAAGTGTGGCCCTGAAGGGGAACTGACAATGCATTTGTGAGGAATCATCAAAATTTGCCCAACCCTAGCTTAAACCTTTCATCTTCCCCTCACCTTGATGAAGACTTCCCTTCTGGTTACAGGTGAAAACAATAGTTTTTTTTTGTTATAGCGCACTTTCTTCCTGTAATGAGCTGTGATCCTGATAGAAATATCTCCTGCCCCTTCCACACCATATTTTATAATTTATATACACATTTTGGTTTCAGGTAATATGGTTGTTTCTGATGGGCTTAGCATCCATAATATATATTTTCTTGCAAACAACACATCTGTATTTAATTTAGACTGAACTCTTTAGTAATCACATGATTCTGATTTATGGTGACTCTTTTCAGGGCTTTTCTAGGTAGACAGTACTCAGAGGTTCTTGGGAGGGGGGTGCGCTGGGGCTGTGCAGCAGGCCACACAAGGCTCCCCCCACCCCCCGGAGTGGGGAATTGAACTCCCAACCTCTGGCATTGCAACCAGATACTTAACTCATTGAGCTACCCAGGTAGCTCTGAACTCTTTACCTTCCCCTTAATCGCCTTAATCCCAAATCATTGTCTGAGTTGCGACACACTACAGAGTTACGGTCCTTTGATGCTACAGCAGTTGCCATGGCTCCATTTTATGATGTTCTGGGATTTGTAGTTGAGTGAGACACTTAGGGTTCACTGCGGGAGAGTATAATTATGGATGACAGAAGAGAACTGTGAGCATTCCACCAAGGTAGAAATCCCAGGATTACATAAAAAGGATCCAGGGCAGTTACATGGCCATCATTGTCAGCCTAGAGGCCCTTCAACTCCCCACAGATATTAAAGCATAACAATTTTTGGGGGGTTGGGTTGTTTTACATTGAAATATGGCCGAACATGTTCTTACAGAGGTCAACAGAGACTCGTGATCCATGACTATATTTTAGGATCAAAAAAGGGAGATATATTAACAGGAAAAGGAGGAATCTAACTGGACCAGAAAGCATGAAAATTAATTTATTCAGGAATTATCTCATGATACACTTTCAACTCTCCCTGTTCTTCAGGGGATGGTTTAAACCAAGAGTGTTTTAGGCATATTGGACCTATGTTCTGAGTCTAGCTGAGATCAAAGCTGAATAAGAGGCAGCTTTCTGTCTATTTCTGAAAGTCTTGCTGTTACCTAATTTATTCATGATAATTCTCTACCAGCCATCAAAGAAATGAGTGGCTCAATGTAGCACTCAAGTAAAATAGGATTTTCTTTTAATATGGAATGGGAATAGGTGGGTACCATTTGTACAGAAGGTGTTTCATCCAGTAATGACATAATGATAAAAAATAAATTCAGTTCAAGGACAGAAGAAATATCAGCTACATATGTGGTCAATGCTAAAGAAGGAATTAAATTCCACATGTACACCACCCTGAGAGCAGTGCAGAATGGTTGTCAAACTATGATGTAGAGTTCGGCATCCAGAATATCTCGGAATTCACCTTTTTCTTGAAAGTAAGCTTTTGGTTCTCACAGTTTTGGGGAATTTATGAAAATTTGGATGGTGAAATTTTAGAATCCAGAGTAGTCCTGGATAGGTTTTCTGTCAATCAAGAATTTGAGACAGATTCCTGGAGGAAAATTCCATCACAGGTTACAAACCATGATGGAGATGTGTAATCTCCAGGTTTAAAACCAGGGTAATTCAAGGGTCAGGTGCAGGGGAGTGGTATCAGGAGACAGATATCTACTCTCATGCGCTCCCGGACGCATCTGGTGGGGCCACTGTGAGATACAGGAAGCTGGACTAGATGGGCCTTTGGCCTGATCCAGCATGGCTCTTATGTTCTTAATCTGACTTTCTACCTTATAAGCATAGTAAAGCTTTGCTCATTTTTTCATCACCTCCTGCTCATTATGTTCAGTCCCTTTGGGGGGGGATCTGTTTCACACTCAATGTGGAGATTAGTTCCAGAATTCTCTCTCATATACACCCACAACTAGATTGTTGGTATTTCTTTTGTTTCATTATTTGATTTGCGCCCACTTTTTCTCTCAGAACTGAGATTCAAACTGGCTCATAAGAGAATGAAAACAGAATCAGATCAAAACAGATAAAAAGAAGTTCAAGTAAAGCATGCAAAAATTGCATTTTAGAATACCTTTAAATGAAGTATGATATTTAAAAATGATTAAACTAAGATCCATATGTTTGGTCAGACATAACATGGATCACTACGTCCAATTTTAAACATGGATTTGTTTAGCTGGAGACAGTGAGAATATGGAATATCTTCAGAGGAGAATGAGTTGTGCCTTAAACATTTCCTTTGTAAGTAACTTCCATGCATTGTGAAATCCTTTCCCTGATAGGATATCCTGCAAATTTCTATTCTTCAATTGTTGTATTCCAGTCATAGGAATCATCCCACCAAGTTTCCGTTATCCCCATAAAGTCATACTACCTCTTGGAATTAAAATTTCCAGTTATTCTTGTTTGATTCCCATATTCCTGGCATTTTAAGATACACATTGGTAATTACTGTATATGATTTGTAGCCAGTTTTCCTTTGTACATATCTAAAAGTTGAGTCATGGTAACTGGACTTCTTTTCTTCAGTGACTGAATATGGGCACTTTTACACGACCCCTAAGATCCGCTGGCCACTTAAATTTGGACCAGAGATCTTGGGGGTTCGTTGCTCTTCCTGTGTTCCCACCCCCTCCGCACTTCCTTGCTCCTGTCTGCATGAGGGGAGGGAGAAAAAAAGGGAGAAAAAACGCAGGCTCACCTCCGTCTGCCGGTGGAAGCCGCCCCGAGCCCCGTTGTCGTCATGATTCCTGTCTCTTAAAAGGGTGGCGGGGACAAAAAAAAACAAACAAACACAAGGCGAGGAGAGCCAGGCACTCACTAGTTTATATCAGCATCAGAAATTTTTCAGGTCCGCAGACCAGGTATTTGAAAAGTGCGCTGGGATGTGCTTAGGTGGGCGTGGTCGCACTTAATTTTTTGTAAACTCCGGAGCTGGTGGGGAAACAATTTTAAGCTCCGGATCTGGGAGCCATTTGCCGCGGATTTTAGGGGTCGTGTGAAAAGGCCCTATTTCACTAATCATCCAAGTAGCTTCATCAGTCTGAGGAAAGTTAGTGGCGAGGCCTCCAATTTATAGTTCACCTTGGTTTCACCCCCACCCTGGTCTGAATAGGCTCAGTAGGTGGACAATGGCCTGAATAGGCTCGTTAGGTGGACTTAATTGGTGCTGGGAAGGATTGGATAGGTGGCATTTCACACACCTGAGGCCATTGTCCATCTAGTGACCCTATTGAGGCCATTGTCCACCTAATGAGACATGTTTAAGAAAATTATTATTTGGCCTTGTTAGAGCTGTTCAGTCTGTTCCTCTTATTATGCATAAACCTCTGAGCTTGCCTGCCCCTTTACCTCTATCTTCCAATTGAGTTTAAAGTCCCCCTGAGCAAGTTCTTCAGTTTGTGGCCAAATATAGTATTTCCAGTCCCTGTGAGATGTAGACCATCACTGGCCAGCAGTCCATCTTCCAGGAAGCTCGTCTTGTAGTCCCAAAAACCCAAATCCCCCATGTCATCATCACCTTCATAGCCAATCATTAACCCAGAGTGTTTCCTTTCGTTTTCTATTTGTCTTCTAAGTACTGGTTGGATGTAAAACTATCTGGACTGCAAAGTCCTTGAGTTTACTTCTAAGAGCTTCCTTATTTGATGTGATTTCGTTGTAGTTCTTGTTGGATGTGTTTTTTTTTTTTGTCTACATGGGTGAGAGGAAAGGGACATGCACCTGTGGGTTTTATGAGTGATGACAATCCTTCTGTCACATCCATAATTTGTTTTTGAGGAAGACAGCATACGTGGCAGATAATGTATCTTTCCAGTATATTTCACAAGGGAGTTCTACTACTACAACTCCTCTATTTTTGTAGAGTTGGTTTCAATGGCTCTGGTTGGCTGAGCTTCGAGCTCTCTCATGTCCTCCTGATGAGGTCTCCTTCCTCACCATACTGTCTGCCAGACTCTTCTTCAAGAATCTGAAAGTGGTTTTGCAGTTTCACTGGTGAAGAATGTAATCATCTTCTTTTGCTCCTAACGGTGACTCTTTTCTATGGTGCTTCCTCTGCCATGTTTGCTCGTTCCTCTGCATTCTCCTCCTCTACTTTGTCTTGCTGTTCTTCTGCCTCCAGTGCCTCCCTCGGCAGCTGCTCCTTGCGAGTTCTGTCTATGCACTCCTCATTTTCTCTTAAAAGTGTGGCCATTGACTATTCCAGTTCTCTCACTTGGTTTCCCAACAGGGCTTCCAGTCTGCACTTGCTGCATTTGTATGCTATGTTGTTCTTAGGCACAAAGACTGCACACACTTTGCAGTTCACAGTCAGTGACATGTCTCTTGCCTCCATAATCCTTGTTCCCATAATAAAGCCATATTACAACTTCCTCCTATTGCTTTCCCACCTTGTCCTGCTGTCTGTACCACCATCTTTGGAGCCAGCAACCTGGCTTCATCCTGGGTCTGCCGTCTCTGGATGTAGTCCCACCTATTAACTGAGATATAGGTCGATATACTGTCAGAGTTTTGTGCTATTTGATCAGCCAGAAGAAGCAATACTTATTGAATAAATAGTTAGCCAGACAGAGTTTTCTTAAAACCAAACAGCTATATTACAAACTGTACAAAAATATATCACAGCATCACAGAACTTATACAAAGTTCAGCAGCATAACAGCATAACAGCATTACATTACATTAACAAAATATACGACAGAGAAACAAAGTGGGTGCCTTACTCATGGAAGGCCCAATGAACAATGATTTACAGAACATTTTTATACATGTGTCTGTGCAATCATAAATCATAGCTATTGCAACCCCTTGCATTAGCCAAAATTCATTATGTTAATTCTTAACATCTGCACTCCATTAGAAAAAACTATACATTGAGTCACTGTGACTTTGCACTTTTACAGACTCCATCTTTAAATCAATTAAATACATATCAGATATATATAGAACATCCTGTCTAATACATGTATTTCACTAATTAATATCTGACAAAAACCCACTGCCTTACCTGAGCTTCCCTTTCTTTTGTCTCTTCCTCCACTATACCATTTTTCTTACTAGCACTCCCCTGTCAAACTTATGTTATCTCTTCCTGTTACCTTGCAGTGGTTGCTTGTTCTCTGGGAACTGTTTCATTTTTATTCCTCTGCCGCACTCTGTTAGGAGTCGGTAAACAGAGAAGACAATTATTTATTAGACGTGGAATCACAGAAAGCTTTCCTGAGTTCTGTGTATTGCTAAGATTTCTTTCATTCCTTTCACAAATGCCTCCCCTGTCCACCATTTTTATTTTTCTTTCTTTGCTTTGCGGCATGCAGCGAAGCTGCAGGAGTGAGATCTTGGCAACAAGTTTCCCACTTTGCCTCCGGAGGAGGCAAATTCTTTCTGAGCAAGCTGGGGTGTTAAACCAAGCTCCTTACTGACTGACAGAATTTCTGTCATCTCTAAGGGGAAAGAAATGTGTTGCAAAGAATTGTGTGGCTTACTGAAATCTGTTAAATGTGTTTGAGCACATGTGCTAGGTTATAGCCTTCAAGCTGATAGGGCAGCTTTAACCAGAGAATGTGCCATTAAAGCAGCAGCTGCCGTCTTGAGAGTGTGCTGTACCTCTTCATTGAATCTTGTGGCTCTCAACAGCATAGTTTTGGTTACATATGAATTTTTTTCCAATAAATAAATAAGTATTTCATAAATGCCATGCCCCTGGTCACCCAGACACCTATGAGTTCAACACCGAAAGCATCAGAGTGGTCTTCATGCTCCCAAACACAACTCTAATTCAGCCTCTAGGTCAGTGGACAGCTCAATGAAGGTGTCTACTAGAGATGGGCACGAAACAATTTTTTGTTCCGTTATTTGTTATTCGTTTCATTATGTAACAAAACGAATAACAAACCTGGCGATGAAATTGGAACGAACCAAACTGAACCAAGAAAATTAGGTTCGTTACATTTCGTTTTCGTTAATGGCAACGTGCGATGAAAAGACCTGTTTTAAATGTTAAAAACGTCCTGTATATCTATAAAAACCCAGCAATAATTATTTATTCTGCCTGATAATAACTACCGGGGGGGGGTCCTTAAAACGTGCCTTTATGTCTTTTCTCAGATCACTGTATTTTTTTCCTTTAAGGATAGTTAGGGGACATCAACCCAAAATGGCTGCTAGATGCCTAATATTGATTTCTTGGGCATCCATAAAAAACTCAGCGATAATTATTTATTCTGTCTGATAATACCTACCGGGGGGGTGGGGTTGGGGTCCTTAAAACATTTGTTTTTGTCTTTCTCCCATTGCGATGTATTTTTATTTTCCCTTTAAGGATGAAACAAAATGGATGCCAGCCACAAAATGGATGCAAGCCATGTGATGAGAATCATGTCAATTCTTGGACAACTTCAACCAATAGCATGCCCAGGTTGCAGACTGGGCAGGTGTGGCAGCCACAGAGGGAATAAAAAGCTCTGGCAGCCCAACATCCTCCTTGCAATCTGCAGTGGGAGTTAGGTTGGGGTGGGATTGCTGTCTCTGCAACTCGTTATTTTCACTTTAGGCCAGCCAGCCAGGCGTGTGTCTCTTTGTTCCTGCTGGCTGCAGCCTGGCTCATAGGCGAGAAAAAGAAGAGATTTCTCTCTAGCTTCAGTCTTACAGCCTCCCTGCATGCATACTGCATAGTGCATACCTCTCAGTGAGTACCCTCCCCTGCCCTGCAGTCACTCTGTGGCTGCCTTGCACCATTAGCAATGCCCGCCGCTGCCTTGCAGCTTCCTGGCATACCTAGTCTATACTGTGTCTGTTTCAGCATCATTTTTTTTTTAGTGTTTGCCCTCTGGTCTGGGGCGTTGGGGGAGGCCTGTGCGCGGAAATGCTTTAAAAATTGTGCAAAGCAGGTAAAAATGAAAAACAAATTAACAAACCAACAAAACAATTTTGTGAAAACTCACAAAAATGAAAACGAACCAAACCGAGCCCCTCAATGAAACGAAATGAAACAAAACATCATTTTTTCAATTCATGCCCATCTCTAGTGTCTACCCAATGTGTGGCAGTGGTGAAGAAGGCCAGTTCCATCCTAGGGATTATCAAAAAGGGGGTTGAAAATAAGACAGCCAACATTATAATGCCATTGTACAAAACAATAGTAAGGCCACACCTGGAGTATTGTGTACAATTCTGGTCACTCCACCTCAAGAAGACATAGTGGAACTGGAAAAGGTGCAGAAGAGAGCAACTAAAATGATTACTGGGCTGGGGCACCTCCCTTATGAGGAAAGGTTAAAACATTTGGGGCTCTATAGTCTGGAAAAAAGCATCTGGGGGATATGATTGACATGTACAAAATAATGCAGGACATGAGTAAAGTTGATAGAGGGAGGCTCTTCTCCCTCTCACATAATACCAGAACTAGGGGACATCCATACAAATTGAGGGCTGGGAGAGTAAGAACAGACAAAAGAAAATATTTTCTTTCACCCAGCATGTTGTTAGTCTGTGGAACTCCCTGCCAAAGGAGGTGGTGATGGCATCTGGCCTGGATCCCTTCAAAATGGGATTGGACAGATTCCTGGAGAAAAAGTCCATCACAGGTTACAAATCATGATGGAGATGTGTAATCTCCAGGCTTAAAGCAGGGGTACTTCAAGGACCAGATGCAGGGGAGTGTTATCAGGAGACAGATATCTAGTCTCGTGCACTCCCAGAGGCATTTGGTGGGGCCACTGTGGGATACAGGAAGCTGGACTCGATGGGCCTTTGGCCTGATTCAGCATGGCTCTTCTTATGTTCTTATGTTCTTAAGTGTTGGTGAACCTATGGCATGGGTGCCAAAGGTGGCACTCAGAGCCCTTTCTGTGGGCACCTGACATTGCCCCTTCACAGCTACCTGTATTCAGGTTAAATTGCTGTATTGGCACTTTGTGAAACATTAGAGGGTTTTGAATTGCAGTGTGGGCACTCAGTTTCTAAAAGGTTCACCGTCACTGCTCTAGATCTTTAAGGCTCATTATTACACATGGTACTGTATCTGACTCAGGGTATACCTGGTTCAGCAATACTATGAGCAAGAAGAATCTTGGAAATGTCATAGATGACAAGCTGAATATGAGCCAACAATGTGAGGTGGCTTCAAAAAAAGGGGGGGGAGGTCAAATTCTATATTAAGGTGCATTAGCAAAAGTATAGTCTCCAAATCCTTTAAGGAACTAGATAGCATCTGTTCAACACTAGTTAGGCCTCATTTTGAGTACTGTCTCCAGTTCTGGGAAGTGCACTTCAAGAAGGATGCTGACAAACTGGAACAAGTTCGGAGGAAGGCAACAAGGATGATTTAAGGGACTGGAAACCAAGCCCTGTAAGGTAAGATGGAAATGACTGGGTATGTTTAGCCTTGAGAATAGAAGACTGAAGGGGAGAGATGATAGCACTTTTCAAATACTTGAAAGGCTGTCAGACAGAGGAAGGGCAAGGCCTGTTCTCCATCTATGCAGAGTGCAGGCGGGCACTCCACAATGGGCTCAAGTTACAGGAAGCCAAGTTTTGACTGAGTATCCGGAAAATTTCTTGTTAGAGCAGGATGGCAATGGAACCCATGACCTCAAGAGGTGGGGAGTGCTGTGACACTGGAGGCATTGGAGAGAAACCTACACAGTCACTCAGCAGATATCCTTTGATTGGTATTTCTGTACTGAGTAAGGAGGTTGGATTTGATAAGCCCCTGCCAACTTCATGATTCTATGATTCCATGATGATTTAATGATCCTTTGTTTAATTATGTTTACATTTTTATTATGTTTATATGTTGTTTTTTATCCCGTTTCATGTAAAGGTTGGTGAGCTACCTAAAATCCCACTGTTGGAAGAAAGGGGGCATACAACAGGAACAAAAAAGATGTATGAAATATTCAAAAAAAAAAAAAAACCACTATAGGACATGGCCTATATGCTAGGCATGTCCAAACTTCAGCCCTCCAGATGTTTTGGACCACAACTCTCACAG